>JAJMLC010000149.1:0-421828 GCA_030569495.1 Pichia cabralensis | reverse complement strand
TTATAAATTAGACTAGCTTTGCCCCATCTTGTTGATGATCTACTCTCTCTTTCTCGTCTTTTCCCCTTCGGAGTTGTTCACTGTTAGATTGAAAGTTTCCAGTCACTGGCACACTTTTCTTTTCTTTTTTTTGACTCTGCTCTTTCGTTGATTTAACCTCTGGCCTTTTTTTATACCCCATTCACTCTACGTTTTCGTTTTCCGTTTCCGTTTTCGTCTTCGTTTCCGTTTTCCACAATCTCCAATACTTTCACTCACCAAATGCTATCACCTCCTATCGTTACGTCGCCTGACCAAAAAATCCAGTACAAATTGAGATCCTCAACAAGACAGAAACGAATGAAATTCGATTCTTCAAATAATAATTTTTCAACCTCAAACTCGGATGATTCTGACGATAATAGTTTTATTACTAATCAAAATAATCACAAAAGGAAAAAATCTTTATCCAACCACAGTAACAATAACAACAACGGCAATGATATCAATTTAAATAATAATAATTCTACAAATTCTTTAAATTCCAAAAAAATTAAAAAACAAACTCCACCTGAGAAAAGAAGGGTAAGAACAGGTTGTCTAACCTGTAGGAGTAAACATAAAAAATGTGATGAAACTAAACCAATTTGTAAATTTTGTCAATCTAAAAATTTACAATGTATTTGGCCTCATGAAGGTATGTCAAAACCTTCTCAATTGAATGACACTTTAAAACAATTATTGTCTTTGAAAAAAATTAATAATATTCAACAAAATTTCTTAAATGAAAATTCAAATAATTCCAATATAGTAGATTTAAATTTAGATTTAAATTTAAATTCAGATCTAAGTCCAAACTATTTACAATTACCTTCAAATTTCCCTTCCATTTTATCAATCATACCTGCTTTACAATCAGGTAATTTTTCCTCAAACATGATGAATTCTTTTATTTTCTTTAATGATAAATCAATTACTTCAACCAATTGTTTATTTACTCAATCTCTAACCAATTTATTATCAAATTACTTTTTAACTGATCCAACTTATATATTACACTTAAATAATCCAAATCATATATTATCACTATCAAGAGAATCAAAAGCTTTGACTTACGCTATTTTAGCAATTTCTTCAAGAATTTTACAACAATTTGACTCTTCTTACAATGGTGATAATACTCTGGATTTTTACATTTTAAGTGTAAGAGAATTATCTAAATATTTGAGAAACCAAGTTCAAGGTATTATGAATGATAATATATCTATTCTAACAAAAGAATCAACTTATTGGACAGTTGTTTTATTATCTTGGTTTGAACTTTTAAGTGTAAACCCAAATGAAATATGGGAAAGAATCGAAGGTATAATAAATTTCTTTCAAAGTTTAGGAGTTTTAGATGATTCAAAAAATTTTCATACATTTATTGCTTTAATTATGATTGCTTGGTGTTGTAAAATTAAACAGTTAGAAAATAATAATTTAGATTCAAATAATAGTTCAAATCCAAAATCAAATTTAATGGATTTGAATACAGAAATTAATCTTTCAAGTTTATTATCAAATTCAATTGCAAATCCTTCTTCAAATATTTTAAATTTAACTTTTAAAACTTTCCTTATTAAAAATGATTTAAAACAATGGGTAGATATTTGGAATTCTTTATTAGATTGGAAATTAAGAAATTCCGGTAATGAAGAATTTATTCAGTCTGATGGTTCAATAATTTTAGCTATCGATAAAGATTTATTTAACGTATTATTTTACCACGTTGCTTGTTATAGTTTATTAATTAATAAAATTGAAAATGTTAGTTTGATTTTTCAAACTCCAAATGATTTTACTACAGTTGTCGCATTTGCAATTGATGATAATAATAATTCTAATAATAGTATAAACAATAATAAAAATACCAATATATTCGATGATTTAATTGAATTTCATAGAAATAGATTAATTAAAATCCTGAAAAGTAACATGATAACAAAAAATAAGAAAAGTATTTATTCAACATGTGCTTGTTGGTTTGCAGGTTATATACTTAACGATGATAGTCATGACAATACAGAAATTAAACAATTATTACAAAGAATAGGTTCTTGGTCTCGTTTAGAAATTTTCAAATGGCTAATCAATCTTTATGAATAAAAATACCCCCTTTCCCCCCCCTTCTTTTCCATCTTTTTCTAGTATCTCCCCATTATTGCATTAACATTTACACTAGTACTTTGTATATATCCTCTTTATAGATTATCTCCCTCTCCCTTACCCTTCTAACGTTTAAACTTAACTTTGTTTCTTAAGCCCCGTGTCTGTTCCGGAGGGAATAATTTTCACGTTCACCGAAATTATGTAATAATATCAATAATAATAATAATAACAATATATGCATTAATACCCTTTGCCTTTCAGTGGTCCCTTTTTTTCCCCTTTTCTTTTTCTTTTCTTTCCCTTTCTTGCTTTGGTACTTCTTTTTACCAGCTTTTGCTTTCACATCCTTCCCAATAGCGGCCAGCTTAAATGAAAGTACCGTCTAACTATACAGGTGTACTGTTATTTGATGATTCCATACCACCCCAACAGATAAAATTAAACAATGAAGGCAAAGGGATCTTGAAACAGATACTACAATTGATTCAACAAAACACTGGTAAGAATTTATCAAAAGATTTAGAGACTAATCGTTTGATTAGTTGTATCATTATTTTACTTAATTTGAATTTAAATACTGTATCAAATATCAGCTTAGGTTATAAATTTTATAGATTATTTTATCTTTCTACGGTTGGTAAATTGATTACTGTTAAAGGTGAATACAAAAATAAAAAAGATCATAAACATATTAATTTAATTGGTATGGATAATTTTGCAACTACTACATGTTATTTAGATTCTTTATTAGTTGCTTTATTTTATTCCAATTCCTCTTTTGATTTTTTATTAGATAAATCAAAAGATCCTCATTCATCAAATGATTTCCAAATTCAAATCGAAAGATTGAAAACTATTTTAAGATTTATAGTTAATTTATTAAGATCAGGTGAACATATCAATATTAATATAATGTATCAATTATTATTAGTTTTAAATTCTTTAGGTTGTGATATGGTTTTAAGTGGGAAACAACAAGATTCTTTACAAATTTTTGAATTTCTTGCAGAATCTCTATCCCTTCCTTTATTAACTTTAAAATTAGATATCATTCATACAGGAAAATTGAATATAAATGACGATTTCCGGTTAATTGGTGAAAGAACTTTACTGGTAAGTATACCAAGTAGTAATTCAAATTCAAATTCAAATTTAGCATTAAATTCTTCTTCTTCAAGTTTAGAAAATTCAGTTACATTAGAAGATTGTTTAAATAGTTATTTTAATAACTCAGTTACAGTTAGAAGACATATAGACCAAAAATTGAATACCTCAAAGGGAAAATTTTATAAAAATTTAAATACTGATGATTTGAAGAATAATATTGAAAAAGATTGTCAAAATATATCAGAATCAAAAGAATCATTTCAGCAACATGAAATTGATGAATACGAAAAAGTAGGTATTTTAAAAATGAATGATTTATCTTCTACTAGTATACCTCAACCAAGTGAATGTGAAAATGAATCAGTCCTGGAGAACAATATTACTCCAGTTCAGTCAAATTCTATTGTATCTCAAACAATTACTCCGTCTTTATTCAAAAATTCAAACACCCCAAGTATAACCGACTATTCACCTTTAACTACCACCAACAATGTAATTAGTAACAGCACTGCCAGTACTACCAACAACAACAACACCAACAACAACAACAACAATTCAACTATCACAGATTCAAATTCAATTACAAGAATCGGTTCTTATAATAATGTCAATGAAAAGTTAGAAAGACAGAGAACTAGATCTTCAACTATAGCAAGTGTTTTGAATAATGTTCAAATCAGCAATCCAAATAATAGATTAACTCGTAGATCTTCTTCAATATCAAATACTGAAGTTTCATTACCTGCTTGGATGTATTTACAATTATTACCTTATTATACAAATCCTGATGTTAAATTAACTTTTGAAAACCATGAAGAATATTATCGTAGAACTTCAAGATCCAAAACTATAGATTCTACTCAAATCAAATTTAACAATATTGCTAATAGTAACATCAACGATAATATTGATTCAAATGACCCAAGGTATAATCCTTTTAGTAATCTTGAAAATGGAGAAGAAGAAGACGAAGAACAAGAATCATATAATTATTTTAATCAAAGATTTGAAAGTAGGAGACCAATTGTCCCGATCTGTTTGAAAAGGTATATTTGGAATGAGCGTGGTCAAAGTATCAAAATAAATACGAAAGTTGTCATACCTCAAATTATTAAATATCCTTATTTTATTGCCGAAGATAATAAGAAACCTGGATTTGTCGATTTTCGTAGATCTTTTGATCATAAAGCACCAAGGGGATCGTTCATGTTGATTTTACAAAGTTGTGTTTGCCATAGAGGTAAAACAATCAATTCAGGCCATTATGTTAGTATTATAAGAAAGAAACCTTTAGAATTATCAACTATTTCAAATGAATCTCTTGATGATTCTGAATGGATTCTTTTCAATGATTTAGAAATTGGTAAAGATAAAGCCAAAACTTATACATTTGATGAAGTTATGAAGAATGATGATCCTTATTTATTATTTTATGAAATTTATGAAATCAAAGACAGCATTGTTTTATCACCTCCAATTGGTTCAAAAGATTTATATTGGAATAGGAAACAAAGTATAATTTCTGGACTAAGCGGAATTTCAGATAGAACATTAAATGATGACAACAATAGTTCATTAGTTGATGATAATTTAAAAAATTATTCTTCAAAGCATATAAAGCATTTAAGTTTAGCTGGCCTAAGTTTAAGTAAAAGTAAATCGAAAAATTTGAATTTAGAAAATGATGATGTTTTAAATGAGTTTTATTGGTATGATTCAACATTAAATTATAATAAATCAGTCCCTAGTTTTTTTAAAAATGAGAACAATCATAGTAATATTAACTCAAACAATAATAGTAATATTAATATAAATATTAACAATACAAGTACCTATAGTTATAATCCAATCAAAGATTCAGTTTACACAAGTTCTATCAAAACATCAATAAATAATGATGAAATAAATCAATATGATGATTCTCCTCAAGTTCATGTAATGGAAGTTGAAGAAAGTGAATCAACCAGGATATCTAAAGAATATGGTGATAATGATGATAATACTAATAAAAATAATAGTTATGATACCAATAATAGTTACGGAGCAGGCGAAATTGATTATGTCGATACGAATGAAGAGAAAATAGACACATCTTCAATTTTAGCTTCCAATAATAAAAATAATGATCACCACCATGGGGATATTTATCATCATCATCATCATCATCATAATAATTCTTTTTTAAATCCTTTAGCTGATACCAAATCTCGTGTAAGCCATTTAAGTAATGCAACAATAATTAAAGATACGATAGAAAAGGAGAAGGTAAAAGATAAAAGCAAGGGGAAACTGAAGAGGCAAGGTACAGTCAAAAAATTATTTAAAAAAGTATTTAGTTAATTGTAAAATAGACATAATTTTATATAATAATAATATTAATATATATATATACATATATATACCCAATATATAAATATATGCATGAAAATTCTAAGAAGGGGGAAAACAAAAGCTGGGAAACAGTTTAATTTAGGTATAGTAAAGAATAAATGTTTAAAAAAATTAGTGTTTACCACCTTTACTTAAGAAATCTTTTTCAATTTCTTTTGTAAATTGATCAACAAAATCTAAACCTGGATTATTATCATTAGTTGAAAAAAAATTAAATAATTTTTTACTTGGACTTTTATTAAAAAAATCATCGAAAAATTCTTGATTTGCATTACTAAAATTTATATTATTCAAATCATTAAAATTTGGTGATAAATTATAATCATGTTGTTGAGATTCTTGATTGTCTTGATTATTAAAGAAATTATTTTGAAAAATTGGATTATTTTCAAAATTTGTTGAATCTATGTGTTGTTGTGATTGTTGTTGTTGTGGTTGCTGATTTTTAATATTTGATAAAATTGGAGTTTGTGGAATATTATTATCAACTGGGTATACATTGTTTTCAATTGGAATTTCATTATTTGATTTATCTGAAATATTATCATTATCTGAATTAAATTCTGAATCTTTCTCATATTCTCTAATACTCATTTTCTTTTTCTCATTTCTTTCACGTATTTGAGTTTTAAATTGTGAACATAAATACATTAAAATTGTTGAATATCTTGTACATAAATGTAATTCATCAGGTGCTGCATATCTTAAACAAATAGCAGTTTTCTGTAATAAAGTTATAATTTCTTCAATTGGAATAACACTTAATTTTAAAATTTCACCATCAGTATTTTGATGATTATTTGTAAAATTATTAATATTAATATTATTATCATAATCATTATTATTAATACTATTTTTATTTTCATTAAGATTATTTGGTGAAGTAGATTTTGAATTTTCATTTTCATTTTCATTTTCATAATTTGAATTTGTATGAAGATCAGTTGTTAAAGTTAAATAACATTTAACTATAAATGAAACACTTTTTATAACTCTTGTAACCCATCTAACAGGCATATATTTAAGTAATTTTAATCTTCTAACTCTTTGAATTACAGCTAAAACTTCTTTAGCAGCTTTATAAGCTAATTCAACATATCTTGAATATCTAGCTAATTCATCCAATCTTAAATTTCTACCTTTTTTAGAATTCCTTATATTATTATTAACAGATATATCACCTGATAAAGCTAATGAATAAAGGTATAATTTAGTATAATAATAATCTAAAATTAAAGATTCTCTTTCAATACTTGTTGTTAAATCACGTTCAATTTTTGGATTTTTAGAAATTATATATAACCAATCAGGTAAACTATCATCATTACAAGCAGATAAAGGAGCACAATGAATATTTGAAGGTTTTAATAATTTATAATATTTTTTATACCAATTTTCTAAAATTGGAGATAAAATATCCAATATAGCTAAAGTTTGATATTTATCTAAACTTATAAATTTTGGTCTAGTTCCATATAATGTTTCATAACATAATGAGAAGAATTGTAATAATTCAATATTTGCCTTTTGATAAGATGAGAAACTTAATGATGGATCATTAATGTCTACTTCACTTAAAGTTTGTTGTAACATTGATTTTTTATTTAATCCAATAGCAATATGAATTTCAGAAATATGAGTTGCAATAAATATGAGAGGGTCAATATCTAATAAAAATGATAATCTAGTTGCAGTACCAATTAACATAAAAGACATTATTTCACTTCTTTTCATTGCACTTAATCCTGCAAATTCTTCATTATAATCATCACTTGAATTTGCATTATTATTGTTATATTTATATTTATTTTTATTTTTATTTTTATTGTTATTGTTATTATCATTAATATCTGAATTATTAATACTACTACTACTACTATTATTATTACTATTATTTTTCAAAGAATTTTGTCTTTTATTTAAATTATTTTTATCACCGCCGACATTTTTATTTTTAGCAAATTTTTTACTTGCAAGTGAATCATCTTGCGAATTATTAGCGTAATCACCCCATCTAAAATGAATTGCTCTAGGATTCCATTCAGTAAATAATAAGAAAGCTAATAAAGTACCAACACTTCTACTTGAAGATTCACCCCAAACAGTCATACTCATTAATCTTTGACAATAAATCCATAATTGTTCATGAACTGCTAAATGTCTTTCACTTGTATTATAATTAATTAAATTAATATTTTTTTCACCTCTTTGTTTAATTCTTGAATCGGTATCATCATCAGATAAATTATCATATTTACCCATTTGATTTGGTAAAGGATTATATCTAGCACTTATTGCTAATAAAGCACATAATAACATTGGATAATTTGCTAAAATATTTGGATCTCTTAATTCAATTGGTATATAAGGATAAAAAGGATGCATTGTTATGAAAAATAATTTAATTAATCTTTCAGCTTCAATTTCAGTTAATATATAAGTATGATTTATATTTTTTAAATTATTATCAGAATTTTTAGGTAATATATATTCTATATTAGCTAAAGCATTTGAAGGTTTTTGTCTCATACTTTGAGAAGTTGTTAAAGGAGGTATAGTTAATCTATCTTGATTAATTATTGGATATAAGAAATTACCGTGACCAAAACTATCATTGATTGGTTCAGTATCATTATTTAACTGAGGAGATTTTGAATCATTGAAAGTATTACTTGATAAAGATCTTGGTATTGGAACCGATCTTTCTAATTCTGAAAATCTTTCAGCACCATTTATTCTATCTCTATTATCAGGTAAAGCGACTTTACCTGCAACATGAGATAAATAAATCATTGTAGCATTATTGGTTAAGCTTTGAATAGAAGAATTAACAGAAGGAAGATTATTATCTGAGTTATAAATGGATGAATTATTCCTATCATTTTGAATGGAGTTTGAATCTGAGGATAAATCATTTTTATCATTACTACTACTAATATTGTTATTGTTGTTATTACTATTACTGTAAACAGTTGAAATTGGTTTATTATTATTAAATAACAAATTATTTGAATCGTTTAAAGAGATTGAACTAAATTTAGAATCTGAGTTATTATTATCTGAAGTTGTTAATGAATTTGAATATTTATTATTTAATCCTCTTTTAGATTCAACAAAGACACATTCTTTACGCTCCCTTTTACATCTAGCACAGGGTGGATCATTTGGATTTTCAACATTACCCAAATCACACTTAACTTTCCTAGTTCTGCAATTTAAACAAGCTAAATAATTCCTTTTGAAATTTTTCCTCTTTTTTAAAGAATTTTTAGAATTCATTTAATTATGAATATGCCACTGCAACGAGAGAAAAAAAAACACAACGAGAACCTTTTTCTAGATTTTTTTATCGCAACCTGAACAATGCAAACACGATGGCACAGAGTACAGCCAGAGATTGTGTGAAGTGTGGGATGTTGCAGAGAAGAAAACGTTGCACAAAACAGGGAGAAAAGGGTAAAAGTCATAAATCGAACGGTTAACAACGGTTAATTCAGGAAATTCGCGGAATTTGCGTTAAAACCAAACACAAAACCGACAAGAAAATATCAAAAAGGATTTTAGTATTTATAGATCTGTATAGAAAACTATTTATAATATAATGAAATATGTGATATATATGATATATATATGATATATAATTTCCTCTTCTCCTTTTCCGGATTTAATTTGATTTGATTTGATTTAATTTAATTTGATGTAAATTAAAGTAGTTTAAGTTACGAGTGGGGTGTAGATCGTGAGTTTATCTGTTTTCATAATGTGATGATTCCTTTATAAGCTTGTGTAGTTTGAAGATCAGATGGCGAATTTTTTAGTCCATTCTCTAGCTGTTGCCTCGTATTTGGCTCTATCAGTTTTATAAATATGAGCGATTTCCGGTACTAAAGGATCATCAGGGTTTGCATCAGTTAAAAGTGAACAAATTGATAATAATACCTTTGAGATCGTTAAAGCAGGTGACCATTGTTCTTTTAATATATCTAAACAGATGTTACCATTTGCGTTAATATTTGGATGATAGATTTTAGTTTCGAATTGGATCTTTGGTGGTTTGAAAGGGTAGTCAGTTGGGAAATGGATTGCAAGGAAGAATACACCACCTGCATAAGGAGAATCTGGAGGGCCAATTATTGAGGCTTGCCAATGAAACATATCGTCACCTACTGGGCCAGCAGAACATTGGGAAGGAGGGTCTCTTCCGATGTCTTGGAGTTCTTTTGTGATTCTTTTGGAGGACATGGTTGTGTTTGTTGTGTATGTTTTGCAACGAGCCAGTTCTTCTTGTCGTCACATCTGCCAGAGACAAACCTGGAAAAGGCCAAACGAGTGGCAAAAAACGCAGAAAAATGGGAAAAAAACAAAAAAAGGGAAAAAAAAGGAAAAAAAAAAAAAGCGACGCGTCGCCGTGCACGTGACGCTGCAGAACGTGAAAAATATCGTCCGATTGCAGAAAACGAGATTTTCTATTATTTAACCAGGTTTGATTTTACAGTTGTTCCTGGTCCTGGTTCTGGTTCTGATCCTGGTCCTGTTCGCCTAGCTGTATCTGTATTTGCTTGGGGCCACATGTCTGCACACACCACAGCAGCAACGGGGATGAAACCGCAACAGGAACTGGAACAGGTCAAAACAGACCCTGATGCTACTTTCCTCAATATGAAAACACATGACATTATCCTGAACAGCAACTCGCTGCCGTCGTCAAGATCTGCTTCCGATGCTTCTCAGCACTCTCACACGTTGTTCCCTGATAGATCAGACAGTTCTTGTTCAAATTCTTCTGATATTACCAATATTGGCAAAACCAGCAATTTAGTTAAAAATCCTTCTTTAAATATGAAAAAATCGCCTCCGCAGTCTATATCGAAACCGAAAAAGGATAGGTTATCGCATAACAAAATCGAGAAAAAGTATAGAACTAACATCAATACCAAATTTTTAGAGCTAAAAGATTCCGTGCCAACTTTAAGAGTTTTAGATAACGTTTCTGAAATTAATTTTGATCAATTAGAAGGATTAGCTCCCGCTTCAAGATTGAATAAAGCTAATATTTTATTAAAAGCAACTGAATATATCAAACATTTAGAAGCTAAAAATACTTCTTTGATTAATGAAATCAAATTTTTAAGGTCTAATCCAAATTATAAATATAAGCCTCCTAATTCCGTTAATAATTTACCAATCGAAGTTATAAGTAATTTACCAAATCAACCTCAGTACTCTCATATAATTCATCCAAATATTGATAATATTCAAAATAATCAAATTGTTAGCTGTTCATCACCTCCTTTAAATTCTAATACCAGTACCAGTACCAGTGCCAGTGCCAGTACCAATACCAATTCTAATATAAATACCAATTCTAATACAAATTTTCCTAATCAAATTTTAACCTCAAATGATAATTACGATTCAAATTTAATTAATCGTCATTTATATGCAAATTCTTGTCCTAACGATATTTCAAATCTTTCATCAAACACTTATTCAAATCAAAATTGTTATAACAACGATAACATTAACAACAGTAATAATAATAATAATAATAATAATAATAATAATAATAACAGCAATACCGATAATAATAATAACCAACATAATTACGGTTATTCTTCCGGCTCAAATTTTAACCAACAGAATAATTTCCAGCATTTACAACATCATTACATTAATTCTCAATTAGGCAATAATTTTTATCAAAATAATTTAGACCAAAATTCAAATTTACAATCAAATAATTCATCCAATATTAATTATTCTAATGAAAATTCATTAAATCGTCAATCTCAACAACAATCTTTCCAATTTGATCCAAATTCAAATTTTTCACGTAAAATTATGGTTGGTGGTATTGCTACTTTAATTGGTAATAATTTATTAAATAATGCAGATTCAAATGATTTTTATTCTTTAAGTGCAAATCCTTTACTATTCTTATTTATTAAATTGGTTTCATTTATTCAATTAATAACTTTCTTCTCATGTTGTTATTTTTTCATTCAACCATTAATTTTGAAATTAAATAAATGGATTTCAAATAGGAATAAAGAATCAAATAATCAACCATTATATTTATTAACTTTATTATATTTTATTAAAATATTTTCATCTGATAATTTAACAAATTCAAAATCTGTTAATAAAATTAATTCATCTAAAATTATTGCTATAAATCAAGCACCTGAAGTTTTCCCAATTGATTTAACTTCTTTCCCAACAAGTTTTTATAGTAGTTTATTTGCTTATATTAAAATCTTGAAAGTAACAGAATATTCAATTTTAAATCCAAAATATTTTAATAATAATTTAGCTAATCCAATTGAACATACTTTTAATAAAATCATTTTATTAGATTTAATGTTTAGAAAATCTCCATTCATTGGTAAAATTTTAGGATTCCCAAATAGAATTGAATTTTTAATTAATAAAATTAATGAATTATCTAAAAATGAATATAAATTAAAACATTCAAAAATTTTAGATTTTATCAAATTTGATCCAAATTTTTTTAGTTCAAAAATTATATTTGATCAATTAGCTAAAATTTTAAATTCTCTTAATATTACAAAATCTAGTAAAAAAACTGCTATTTTATTATATGGTAATAATAATAATAATTCAAATGGTAAAGGTTATAATTCAGTTTATGAATATTTAATTAATACTTCAACAAATAAATTAAATTTATTTGAATTAATTACAGTTTTATGGAGTGTTGAAAATATTAGAGCTAGATTAGTTAAATTTTTAAGTAAAATTTTAGAAGATGAAGAATATGAAGAAAATAATTTACAATCAAATAATAATTTAATTAATTTTGTTTTAGAAATTGAACAAATTGAATCATTTATACCAGCTCCTTGTATTAAATTAATTAAATGTTGTAAAATTTTCAAATCTTTATTATTACCTAAAAATGAAATTTATTTAAATGATGCATTAAAAATAATTTTATTAAGCGTTGAAGAAAATTTAATTAAAATAACTAAAAATTCAAATGATAAAACTAATAAAGAAATTAGTAAAAAATTATTAAATAAACTGCATTCAAATTTACCAATTTTAACAAAAATTTTAACAATTTTTCAAATTATTCAACAACATCCTATTAAAATTGAAAATCAAGATAGTAATAACAATAACAACAATAATGAATCATATCAATTAATTTCTGATGAAAATAGATTATCTTTAATTTGTTCAATTATTTTACATCAATATGAAATTGGTAATTACAAATATGGACGTTCGTTAATTAGATATTTAAAACATGAAAGTACTCAAAAATTTATGTGCTCAGATTCAATATCTTTAATGTCTTTAATTGCAGCTTTTAAAACTTTAATTACAATTTTAGATACTGATAAAATGCATAAAAATATTAACGATGAAACTGATAATGAGCTAGAAGAAGATGAAGAAGATGAAGACGTCGACCAAGACGAAGAAGAACATACAGATATCGATAGCGGTGACGGTGATCACGACGAGGAAGAACAAGAGGAAGAATGGGAAAGAGATGAAATAAAATCCATTGAAAGTGAAACTGAAAGTGATATTGAGAAAGATCTAGATTTTGAAATTGGCAAGATTGAAGATTTCAACTTCAAAAGTAACTACAAAAATGAATATCAAGTTCTAGAAAACCTTTTATGTGGTATGAGACTTTATGTTGGCCAAAACAACAGCAACAACAACGTTGAAGAAAGTACCGACTACGACATCTTGAGTCTCCATTACGGACTACAGAGTGAACTATCCCACAAGCTCCTTGAACTCGCCAAAGAGCTTGTCGGTTACAACTGAAGAACAACTGTTTAAAATGTGTAAGCAAAAAACATAAAAAAATCACGTTTTTCTCTCTGAGAAGTTTTTTTCTCATTTTCTCATTCTTTTTTTCATTTTTTTCATTTTTTTTTCATTTTGTGTTGTCTTATTTCCCTTGTTTTCCCTTTCTCTTTCTCCGTTTTGTCGTTTCCTGCACTGTGGAAACGGACGAGTAGCTGCATGGAGACTATGTCGAAATACGCTTCCGAAGAGCTGCTTGAACAGGTTTTGGGTGGATCTCTCAACGACTCCATCCTCGATTTGAAGGAACCCTCACAAGACTCTAACAAACTTATACCTAATTTTAAACACTGGAGAGAACTTGGTTCATATTTAGATACTATTAAATCTGTAAATACCAATGAAAGTAACGATCCCAATTTTAATTTCATAGGATCACAGAATCCTTTATCTCAACCATTGAATTATAGGATCTGTAATTTATGTGGATCTGCAATTTTAGAGAAATCCATGGTTAAGCATTTGGATAATTGTCAAAAAAATTTAAATAATAAGAAAACTGAAACTATAAATTTAGATACCGATGTTAATTCATCTACTAAAAATTCGACTCCAGTAAATGAAATTTCAGATAATAATTCAAATAAAATTTCAAGTCCGAAAAAGGTTAATGGTAAAAAAAGGAAAAATGAAATTGAAACAAATAATAATAAAAATAATTCAGCTTCCAAGAAGACTAAAACAGAACGTAAAAAGAAAGAACCTAAACCTAAAACTGGTAAAAATAAAGGACCTGTTGATGTTGAACGTCAATGTGGTGTACCTTTACCAAATGGAGGATTTTGCGCTCGTTCATTAACCTGTAAAACCCATTCAATGGGTGCAAAGCGTGCAGTACCTGGTAGATCTGCTCCTTATGATCAATTATTAATTGCTTATCAACGTAAAAATCAAGCTAAAATTGGTGCAGCAGCAGCTGCTGCTCAACAAGCTAAAGATGATATGTTACACGGTGCAGGATTAGTTTTAGATGATGAAGAAGAAACTCAACAAGTATTAGCAGGAGTTCGTCGAAATACTTCATTACCACTTGAACGACAAACTTTTATACCAACTAAAATGAGAACTGGTTATTTACGTATGAGAGAAATGTTTGCAGTCAATTTATTACCTAGATTACAATCAAATCCTTTAGGTAAAATGTATACCCGTGCAGCTGTTATGAATGTTGAAAATATAAATGATAATCAAATTTTCCCTGTTAGATCACAACATCAAAAAAATAACCAACAAAGAAATGCTATTAAAAATAATTCTCAATTGCAAGCAAGATTGCAAATGCAATTACAAGCACAAGCACAAGCGCAAGCTCAAACACAGGCAACACAATCTCAAATGCAAGCACAGATAAGGCAAGGTGATAAAAATCTAGACGGTAATGTAAATTTAATAAATAATAATAATAACAATAATAACAATAACAATAACCATAATAATAATATAAACCCCAACATGAACATGGCAATGAATCCAAATATGACCCAGAAAACCAATTCTAATTCTCAATATATGAGTAACGAAGCTAAATTAGCTGCACTTACTCCACAACAGAGACAACAATTAATGATGTTACAAATGCAACGTATGAAGGCTGCACAAAATAACAAGTAAACGAATTTTTAACAAGAAATTTTTAGCTAATGTATAATATCCCTATGTAGAGTAAAATAAAATTCACCGTACAATAACAAGTAAATAAATAAATAAATTCATTAAACATAAAATATATTCTATACATATATAAAGTATATAAAGTCACCTATAAGTTTATCCGACGACCCAAGACAAATAAAATAACAAAATTATTGTTTAGGGTCTGCATCAACAGTAGCAGGGATCTCCTTTACTTCTCCTTTCTTCTCCAATGGTGCAACCCCTTCACCGAATCTGACTTTGATGAACGATCCTTCTTTCCAATTTCCGTTTTCATCAAAGTTTTCAGGATTGGGTGGAGAATATTTAATTAACTGGTAGTCTTTAACCATGTATATACCTGCAATGAATCCTAAAACGAGACCCAAGCTCATAACATTGAAACGGCCACCGACAGACTTCTGTGACATCTCTGGTATACCCCTCTGAAACCAACAAAGAGCTCAATACTGAAACATGTTAAGACAAGCGCTCAAAGTTGTTGAAGTGTGAAACTTTCTTCTGCAACTGTTATCGGAAGAGGAACCTGTTTTCTTTCTGCACACATACACACACACATATATACCATGTCGTCGTTACCTAAGAGGATTATAAGAGTATGTTCTACACACTACTAATACAGCTATCTTATTAATAATCAAAATACTAACATATCGATATCAAACCTTGCTATCTTGGACATGGCACTTTTCTGATTTTTTGAAACCTTATAGGAAACCGAAAGATTAATATCTGATCCAGTGTCTGGAATAACCGCTGTTCCACATGAAGATAATTTACGTTATTTTGATGTCACCATATCTGGACCATCAGGATCACCTTACGAAAACGGTACATTTAAACTCGAATTATACCTACCAGAAGATTATCCAATGACTGCACCAAAAGTTAGATTTTTAACTAGAATTTACCATCCAAATATTGATAAATTAGGTAGAATTTGTCTTGATGTTTTAAAAAATAACTGGTCTCCAGCCTTACAAATTCGTACAATATTGCTTTCAATTCAAGCTTTACTTTCATCGCCTAACCCCGATGATCCATTAGCTAACGACGTTGCACAAGAATGGAAAGGTAATCACGATAAAGCAATCCAAACAGCTAAAGAATGGACAAAAGAATTTGCAATGCCTTCATAAATACCTTAACTACATAGTATTGTACCATAAATATACTCATATACATATTTACACACATATATATATACGCATATTTCTCTACTATAAATTGTATTTCATTTGTTCTATAAAAGATATATTCAAACTTTTTTTTTTATAAATTGGCTTTCACTTCTTTACGTACCAACGTTAAATCACCATTCCAAACCTCGTTTATAACATCTATAAAATCATCAACGTATTTAATATCGATTTTATATTCTTCTCTAACCCAATCTTCAACCGTTGATGAGAAACTGAACCTAATTTTCTTTGAACTACTTAATAAACATTTCTCTTCTTCTAATACCAATTTGGTTAATTCAATTTTAGATTCTTCACGATCAGGTATCGATTCAACGTATGCATCAATCAAATCTTTACGATTTAATCTAGGCACTATAACTTTATCAATCTTACCAGTTAAACTTGCTCCTAATAGTTTCTCTTTTAATCCACCAATTGGTAATACTTTTGCACTTAACGTAATCTCTCCTGTCATTGCTATATTTGAAGATACAGGCAATTCTAAAATTAATGATAAATAACATAAAGTCATAGTAATACCCGCAGATGGTCCATCCTTTTTTATACCACCTTCAGGTACATGCATATGAACACTTGTATCATTTAGTTTATCAATTAATTTGCTTTCATCATAATTTATAAATAAATTTGTATGAATCAAATGTGAGACTAATGTTTCAGCAATTTCACAACTTTCTAATAAAACTCCACCTAACCTACCAGTACATGAAATATTTTGAGATCCAGGGATTCCAATCATTTCAAATTTAAGTAATGATCCTGAACCGTTAGAATTATATGATAATCCATTAACTAATCCATATTTTTCCTGAATTATTGAATCCTCTGATGAAAATTTATCAGAATCAGAAAAACTTATTGGCACACCTAAATATTTAATCAAATCAACTTCATTTATTTCAGATTTATATTTTTTATTTGAAGAAATCAGCAACTCAACAGCTTTTTTACGACATATCTTATTGATTAATCTTTCAAAATTTCTAATACCTGCTTCATGTGTATAATCATTTGCAATTTTCTCTAAAATATCATCTTTAATTGATATATTATTTTCCGATAATCCATTTCTTTTGCATTGTCTAGGTAAAATAAATTGTTTACCAATCTTAACTTTCTCTTTACAATTATATCCATCTAAATCAATTGTTTCCATTCTATCCAATAATGGCTCACTAATATCCCATTTATCATTAGATGTTGCTATAAATATAATTTTGCTTAAATCAACAGGGAATCCAATATAATGATCCGTAAAACTAGAGTTTTGCTCAGGATCTAAAATTTCTAACAATGCAGCTTCGGGGTTACCTTTATTGTTTCCTGCACCGATTTTATCAATTTCATCTAATAATATCACTAATTTATTTATACTGTTTGACTTACGTAAAGATTGAATCAATAAACCAGGTATTGCACCAACGTAAGTTCTACGATGACCTTTCAGATCGGCAAAATCATTTATACCACCTAAAGAAATTCTTTGAAATTCACAATTCATACTTCTAGCAATAGATTTAGCAAGTGATGTTTTACCAACACCTGGTGGACCATTTAATAGTAAAATGGGTGATTTGGTTTCAATATTTTTATCAATATTTTTCTGTAATTTGAGTATCGCAATATGCTCTAAAATACGTTCTTTTACAGATTCCATGCCAAAATGATCTTCGTTCAAGATTTTTTTGGCTAAATCAATAGATATATCATCTTCTTTGGGAATAACAATTTCTTCGTCTTGTTTTTGATCCAGGATTTCTTGATCATTATCATTTTCTTCCTTTATTGATATACTCCAAGGAACGTCCATGACAATATCAAAATAATTACGTAATTGTTGATATTCGGATGTTGAACTTTGCATTTTTTTCAATCGTTTAAAGTCTTTCAAAAGTAATTTTTTTCCATCTTTGGAAATATTATAATTATCGATATTAGAAACAAATTCTTCGATATTTTCTAAATCGTTATCATCATTATTAGAAGAATTGGAGAAAACGTTTCCGGTTGAAAATGAAGAAGGAGAACCAGAAGTATGAGATGATTTAGAAGAAATAGAAGATTTTGAATTTTTATTAGTATCTAATCTATTTGAAGTTTTATCCAATAATTCCTTCAAGCTGTTAAAATGATTAACAATGAATTTTGATTGTAATATTTTACCATTTTGTAATTTTCCCAATCTATTCCACGACTCATATACGTAATCGATATTTAAATACTCATTAAAAAGAATACTAACAAATTTCGTCAATTTTAAAACAACATCAAATTTAGTATTCAAATCGATAGATTGTAGGTATTCCAATTCTTGATTAAAAGAGAAGGGGAAAATGGCCACATATATATCGCAAATTTTAGATAATTTATTTATATCTTTGTTGGTGATTGAATTTAAAAATTTGTCTAATTTGGATAAATTTGTACTTGTTGTTACTTCAGATAACTGAATACTTAATAACTCGGCTAATGGATTTAATTTTAACAAAGTGTTTTTAAAAGAATCTTCTTCGTCAGTACTTAATTTTGAATAATCATTTAAAAAAGTTTTACAAGATTTCAAATTGTCTTTAATCCCATTTATAATTTTATCCGAATAAATGGCTAACTCTTCCACATTTATCTCTTTATTCTCTAATAAAATTTCATAAAATAATTCTCCTATATAGGTATACTGTTTTTGAAGTTTTTGATTAAATTCTTCATTTTCTTTATTTGAGTTATCAGACATTAATTTCCCCTTGGATTCACCTTTAAGAGATAATACACAACCATTAGCTAAAATATGTAGACCAGTTAATCTTGAAATCACTGCAATATTGCCAACTATATTTCCATTTGAATCAGCTGGTAAACATGCGAAAATTGGCTGTTTAGATTCTAAAGGTGTAAATATCTCATTTAGTTTGTTAACCGAAATTTCTGAATCTTTGGATAATTTAATAATAGAACTGTCATTTTTTTCATATTCATTTAACTTAGTACGTGATTTTAAAATTGCAATTGATTTTTTCATTTTTGAAGAAAATGGTGTTTTAAATAAATTAAGTAAAGTCAATGCATCAATATTAGATAAGGTCATATTAAATGTCACACCTGGAAGGTGCAACAAGGTGTTCTTGAAAACAACGGTTGGTATTAATGCTGTTATATTACTAGATTTCTCCATGCTTGTATTGCTGCAACAATCCAGCTTGATTATGTGACAATAAATAAAACTGGAACCCTGCTTACTTAAATACATGGCTACGCAATACCGCACTCTTTAAATGCAGGATTGAGTTGCCTATTTAGGCTTATCTATATATATATCCATATATATATGCGTGTGTGCCAAATTTTTGTGGAGAGAGTGTTCGTTTTCCCCGATTTTGCTGTGTTAGAGAATACTTTCTATAAAAAAAAACATTATTATGTGTATATGTATATATATATCTGTATGCAAATAAATTAAATGTGAAAGAAAAAAAAAGTAAAAGAACTGAAATCATTAAATTGTGAAAAAAGACTTAAAGAAAAGTGAAGACAACAACAACAACAAAAAAAAGAAAGAAAAAAGATGAAACTTAAATCAAAAATTTATATATGTAATATATAGACGAACTTAATATTGATGAGTGTGAATATCATCAGAATGTTCAACTTTAATCAAAGGTCTATATATTGGTCTCCACATTTGTTCTTTAACCCAATTCAAACATCCATCAAAATCTCTTGGAACTTTAACTTTACCACCTAATGGGGAATCTTCTTCTTCAACAGTTGAATGTCCTTCTTTAATTGCTTGTAAAATGACAGCAGTTGCAACTCTAGCAGAAGTTTCATCAATTTCTTCAATTGGAGGTAATAAACCTAATTTTGGATCATTTTTAGCAGGTGATAATGAAGCTAATTCATCAACAGCAGCAGATATCATACCATCAGAAATAGTTGTAGCTCTTGAAACAACTGCACCTAAACCGATACCTGGGAATGATAAACAATTATTATTTTCTGATATGACATGACCTTCGACAGGTGGGAAAGGAGAACCTGTTGCAACTAATGCATTAAAATCGGTCCATCTTAGTGCATCATCTGGGAAACATTCATGTAATCTAGTTGGATTTGATAATGGGAAAATCATTGGTCTTGGATTATGTTTATACATTGTTTTAATAACTTGTTCATTAAAAGCACCTGCTTGAGTTGAACAACCAATTAAAGTAGTTGGTTTAACATGATCAACAACGTCAACTAAAGATTTAGTATTAATACCTTCCCAATTACTTGGATCATCAGCGTAACCTTCTTGAGCAGGTGAATTAGTTTCCATACCTTTTAAGATTAAACCAAATCTATCCATACAATGAATTTTAGATCTAGCTTCTTCTTCTGTTGCACCATGAATAATCATATGATTAACAATTTGATCTGCAATACCTAAACCTGCAGAACCTGCACCGAAAATTAAAACTTCGGATTCTAATAATTCTCTATTAGTTAATTTTAAAGCAGCAGACATTGAAGCCATAACAACTGCACCAGTACCTTGAATATCATCATTAAAACATGGTAAAACATTTCTATATCTATTTAAAACAGGTCTAGCAGTTGTAACACCAAAATCTTCAAAATGGATAACAGCATTTGGGAATCTTTTTTGCATACCTTTAATTGCTTTATCAACAAAATCATCATATTCTTTACCTCTAATTCTTGGAAATCTATTACCCATATATAAATCATCTTCTAATAATTTTCTATTATTTGTACCAACATCTAAAACACATGAAATAACTCTACCAGGGTGTAAACCACCACATAATGTCATTAAAGCAGCTTTTGCAATAGTAATTCTAACACCACCAACACCTTGATCACCAATACCTAAGATACCTTCAGAATCGGATATAACAATATAATCGATATCTTTATCAGTACCAAAAGGTTCTAATCTTATATCAACTTCATCAGGTTTGGTAATATCAAGGAAACAACCTTCAGGTTTTCTAAATCTATCAGAATAAGCAATAATTGCATCACCTTCAGTTGGTGTATAAACAATTGGTAATAATTCTCTAATATGTTCTTTACATAATTTATAATATAAAACTTTATTTTGTAATCTCATTGAAGTACAGAAATCATTTTTAGCTAATAAAGTTTTCAAGTAATGCAATTGTTTATAAGCTCTATCAACTTGTTCATCTAAAGTATTAACAACAGGTGGTAATAAACCTAATAAACCAAAAGCTTGTCTTTCTTCATTTGTAAAAGCTGAACCTTTATTAAATAATGGAGAATTAAGTAAATGTTGTCCGTGTAAATCACATTCAATTGGACCAGTGACGGATAATCTTGTTGAGTGAGGAATTTTAACTTTGGCTTCTTCACCAATTGGGGTTCTTTTGATTTCACAGCAGTCTTTAGTCATATTGGATAATGTAGGAAGGGATGTATGAATCTATATCTGCTTTTTTTCTGTGCTTTCTCGAGTGAATTCGGAGTTAGAATTTGAGTGTAATGTACTGTATGGTTTATAAAGACATGCACACAATTCAGTCAACTGTATATAATAGATAACGGTAGCAGAGAGAAACGGGAGATTCAGACAAATCCCCAAAAGCCAACCAAGGGCAAACCAGTGTAGCATGTGGGAAAACGTATTCTATTTATACAGAAAACCCACGGTCTCCTGTTCCGGAGCCCTTCTCCGACACTTGTTGAGCTCACACAACAAAAAGGACGTACGGGCGAGACACGCAGCCCTCGTACAATCCCGGCCTCTTGCTCTCGTGGCCTGCCGGGACCGTGTTCTCCGTCTCCGTTTTTGTCTTTGCCTCTGCGTACTCGGAATACTGGGCCCAGCTGCATGGCCGGCCTGCTGTCTCCCTCTCTTCCCAGCTACCTGGAGCCGGCCTTGCCACACACAGCACTGTCAACCGTGCAACCCTGCATTGTTCAGCAACAGCTGTTCGTGTGTGTGTATACGTGTGTGTGGTTTTTGGTGCGTTTCCACAAGCCCTCGTACAAATCCGGGGCTGGCGCTCTACCACAATCTCCGCATATTGACAGCCATTTGTGCCAAATTAGGAAATTAGGTCTCCGAGCTTCTACGCGGTTCTCTCACACTCTTCTCTGGTTTTCCACCTTTTTATTCCAGGAACTTTGTTTCTCCAACCCCTGTTCTCTCACTTCTAAAAGCCTGCTGCACACCCAATGGACCAAGATAAGGAAAACATTCGAATATCTAAACTACTGTCTAAAATTTTAAGACACAAAGCGGAAAATTACGGTCTAAAAATTGACGAGTCCGGTCTCGTTTCAGTGAATGATTTGTTGAATTTGCAAATTTTCAAATCTCAGAAAATCACTTTCGATAAAATAAATCAAATTGTACAATCTAATAATAAGAAAAGGTTTAAGCTAGTTAAAAATGAATCAAATGGTCTGTTCTACATTTGTGCGTTACAAGGGCATTCGATCAACTCAATCAATCAAACCCCTGAAATGGTATCTTTATCAAATTCACAATTACCTGATTTGATCATTCATGGTACAACACTACATAATTGGCATTTAATAGAAAAATCAAATGCGCTATCTAGAATGAAAAGAAACCATATACATTTTACTCAATATTTATCAAGTGAAATGATTGATAAAATAAAACTATCTGATCCCACATTGAATTTAAGTTATTCCAATGATAATAAATCCGATGCTATAACAGGTATAAGATACAATTGTCAGGTTTTAATTTTCCTTGATATCGAGAAATTACGTAATTCGGATTTGATTTTCTATAAAAGTGCAAATGGCGTTATTTTATCACCCGGAGATGTTCATGGGACCATCTCTTCAGATTATTTCAAACATGTGGTTTTGTTGAAATAAACAGTGTCTCTGTATATGTTCTCAACATCCACCAAGGAAGAAGGAAAAAGGGGGAAAAGGGGGAGAATGAAAAGAATGAGGAAAAATCCTTTTTACTTGTATAGATTTCTTATTTATTTGATATATATTTAAACGACAGGAAGTTATCTCTATGATATAAATTCTACTATATATATATATATGCGTATGTGCTTCCAGTATGGACTTATTCTTTGCTTCTAAATGCCAATAAATTGGATAATTCAGATGTTGTACATGCCTTCTTGAAAAATTTATGCTTTAGTAAATCATCTGTATTTGCCCTATATTTAACTTCAACACATAAACAAACAGTTAAAAAATCCATTATATCATTACTTAATAATTCTGGATGTTTTAATGTTGGTGTACCATTTGATGCAATTAAATATAATGCTTTTAAAGGTTCTTCATTTAAATATGGTGGTTCACCTTCAATCATTTCAATTGTCATAATACCTAATGACCAAATATCAACTTTTTCATCATATTCCTTTTGTCTAACAACTTCTGGTGCCATCCAATATGGTGTACCAACCATTGTTGCCCTCTTTGATTTCTCTGTTGTTAATTTAGCACAAAATCCAAAATCAGTAATTTTAACATTACCATTAGAATCTAATAAAACATTATCAGATTTAATATCTCTATGAATAAAATTCTTTTTATGTAAATGTTGTAAACCTTTTGTAGTTTCATAACAAATACATGATATTTGTTCTTCTGTTATTTTAGAATTATTATCAATTACATCTGTTAATGATCCACCTTCCATATATTCCATTATAACCCATAAATCATTTGGTCCATTTAAATATGCTTCAATAAAATTAACTATATTAGGATGTTGAGAATCTTTCATAACTAAAATTTCATTAACAATTAATTCTTTCCTACTTTGTTTGGTTAAATCAATTTGTTTAATTGCAACACATTGTCCATTCAATCTTTTAGATCTAGCTAAATAAACTGATCCACTTGCACCTTGACCAGCTTTTGATAAAATTTGAAAATATGATGTAGGATTAGCATTTATAACAACACTTCTCAATTTTGCCATAATTTGAGCTTCTGTCATTGTAGAAATTCGTTTATCTGCTGGTCTAGTAGGTTTCTGTGGTTTAAATCCTGTATTACCTGTCAATTTATTTTGTGTGTTAAAAGTTGATGCTTTTTGTAATTGTTGTTGTTGTGATATTTGTTGTGCATGTTGATTAGCTATTGGTGGTGGTATGTTTTGTTGTTTTTGAATTTGATGTTGTTGTGGAATTTGTTGTTTACCTTGATGATAACCTTTTGGTTGTGAATGATATAATTGCTGTTGCTGCTGCTGTTGTTGTTGTTGTTGTTGAGAAAGTGGAGGCCTGGTTGGTGCTTGCCTTCTTGGAACTAATTGTGGATTTGAATTGGAAATATTGTTTTGAGAATGTGAATGTTGACTTTGTTGATAAGGTTTAGGCGCTTGACGGGTTGGTAATCCTATATCTGTAAGGGAATTATTTGCATTATTATAATTATTAAATGAAGAATTGGAAGAGTTTGAAGATGAACCAGAAGTAGGTGTAGGTAATTGTTGAATATTTTTAGTTAATTTCAGTTGTTTTAATTCTGTATTTAAGTTTAATTTTGGTAATTGAGGAGGATTTTGATTTGGTGGTTTGTAAGAAGTTTTAACATTATCATTATTATTGGGTATTTGAGGCGCTCTCCTTACAGGTTTATATCTATTATCATCTTTATTATTATTATTATTATTATTATTATTGTTGGAATTAGAAGGTGGTACAGGAGGAGCTCTTCTAGGTTGTAAAAACTTATCAGATATTGAATCTTTTTGACTATACGGTTTGGTAATTTCATCAATAATATTTTTAGATTGTAAGTTATTGTTACTACTTGAGCTATTATTTATATTATTATTATTTGAAGAGTTTACATTCGATAGTTGAGAAGATTGTAAAGTATTGTTATTTTTCTTGAAGGGGAAATTAGGAAACTTTTCGTGATGTTGGTCAGGAGTTGTTATTTCAGTATAGGTATTAAGAACGTCAATAACTGCACCAGGATCATTTGCATAATCTTCTTGAGTTATATTTGAGCTTTTCAATAATGCAATCCATTCAGGTGGTATACCTTTAACTTTAAAAGTACCATTTTCTGCATCATAACTAACTTTTGCTTCATGTCTAACGGTTAAAGGAGTCGAAAATCCTTCTTTTGGACATTTGGCCATAATTGAATCGATCCACATATTCATTTCCTGGTCTGATTTTGCAATTATAAAAGTGGATTTTGTTTTATGTATAATTTCAAAACAGTTATCTTTAATTTGATTTCTAACACATTTAGATATATGTAATAAAGGTATCCTATACCATAATTCTACTTTATCATCGTTTTTGAAAAAGTCTAAACTATTTTCACCTAAAACTAAGTATTTTTTAGGCCATCTAAATGAGATTATACCATCATCTTTAACGTTAACCCATCCACTTTTCCTGTGGATTGTCGTGTGTATTTTCATTTGTTTGTTGTTGATGTTATAATCCGAGTTTGAATTTGAGTTTGAATTGGAGCCTGTTGATGATGTATTGCTAGCTGTTTTATAGCGGGGAAATATGTTGGTAGCAGCAGAAGCCATTACAGAATCAATAATGGTTGGAAAAAGATAAAAAAAAAACAAAGGGAAAATAAGGGAAAATAGAAAAAAGGTCCCCCTCCTATGTTAAAAAAAGCAGTGCTTGCTTTGAATCGGTTTCAGGTTCAACTTCACGTTCTGTTTCCTTAAAGTGAGAAAGTTTTCTTGTTTTTTTGTTGAGAAGCGCGTTGCGTGTTTTTTTTTCTTTTTTTCTTTTTTCTTTTTTCGTTCTTCGTTCTTCGGTTATTCTATTTATAGTTGCTATGTGTGTGTTAAAAGCCTGCACTTTGGACTCTTTTGTAGAGATGTATAGGTGATTGGAGTATGGAACAGTAGGACGAGGCCGATGATGAAACTGATGCTGTTGACGAGCGAGGAAACAACTCTGTAACTGTGTTTTGGGTCGTCCCGTGCTCTCCGTTGCTGATAATAATAGTAGCAGTACGTGTCGCTGCCGTCTCTAACGTGTTGGTAGCAGTAACAGCAACAAGTGTAGGGTGTTGTTGAAGCTGATACTGCTCTGAATCTTCCCCAGTAATAATTATACTAGGCGTGGAAGCACTTCTAGAGCCGTTAATAGACTCTAAACTTGAAGTATTGGTTTCTTCCGTGGTTGTAACACTGCTATCACTACTCATATTGAGTGAAGAAGAGCCAGCATCAATATTATTATTCATCCTTCTTTGCTTTTTGGCTTTTTTCTTGTATTTTTTCTCCTTTTCTTTATCTTTTTTATCATCATGCTTTGATATAATACTTGGCAATTTGCTGATTTCCTTTAAACGAGAAGCGTGTGAGTCCTTGCGAATTGGAATCATCGTCAACTCAGGCAATGCAATCGTTACAATTTCACTTTGGTTGTGACTGGTTTGTGTGGAGGTTCTTGGAAATGACATTTGGTATTTGTTTTTGGAATCGTCGGTGTAAACACCATTGTGGTAATAGTATGATTTTCCACTCAATATTGTAGCACCACGTTCAAAGTCGGTGTCTTTATTTATACTAGTTGAAGAGTCACAACTCAAGACTGGCCGTGGTTCATTTTTTTTTTCAGTAAGTTTCTTATCCTTTTTATCGAAATTTATTTTTCTAGGTTTCTTAAAAGATGAAAAGAAATTATTTTTCATTCTATTGTAAAAATTAGCTTTATTCATAGATTTAGAGCTATCCAAATGGACAAAACTGCTGCCATGATCCTCTACATCATCAAGTTTACTGGAAATTATAATCTCTTTTTTGAACGCATCTAAAACAGATACATTTGGCAAGCTGTTACTTTTGTAAAAAGATGGGAACCTTCCTAACTCTACAACTTTATAAAAACTTTCAAAATCATGATTTATTTTATCCAGTGATTTTCCAATCTCATCGGCTTCTGTTTTAATTTTGGAAAAACCATAACTTCGACTAAAATTGCCCGACATTCAGCTGTTGCAACTGCCTAGCTGCTATTACTTCAAACCCAAAAACATATTAATAACTGTGATAGAAATTGAACTGTAACTGAAAAAAGGGCAAATAACATCACAACAAACGGTTGTGTCGCATAACCCATTTCTCTCCTTGCAGAAACACGGCTCAGCACCGCATTTGCCTAAACGGGACGATGTGGCTATTGGTTGCACAGAGTTGGTTTAAAGTGTATTTTATCCTGACTGGTATATTCATTTGATTCTTAATTACGACCGTTTCCTTTACCAAAGCAGAGAATGTACATGTGTGCTACCGAACAACTGTATGAATACTGGTATTCACGTAATTGGGTAAAAGCTGTATAAAGTATTACGTTACACAGGTTTTTGTATAAAGAGCGCTCCTTTCCAGAAACGATGGTTTTGATGATGGCATTCAACACAGTTTTATGATGTATTTGTTTTTTCCACCTGTTGCTTGATCCTATTGTCAACCCACTCTTATCTCGTTTGCTCCTTTCGTGTCGAACACAGATCATTAAATTACACACCCTAAATACTACAATTGGTTGCCATTGAGTATCCTATATTGCAGAGGAATTGAAATCCAGAGGATAATAATATTTCGTTTAATATACCCTTTTTTTTCCCTCCTTATTACACAATCTGGTATTGTGTTTTAATATTTATTGATATATTCGACTGACTGTTTGAATCTTTCCAAAGGAAAAAAGCAAAACAATAACAATTCCAGTGTACTCAAAAGAGAAAATACTCACACAAAAATTAATAACTGGAAATATAAAGAAAAACAATTCAAAACATAGTAAACAAATAAATCATATTCATTTATTGCATATAAACAATACAAATTTTTGTAAAGTTACACAATTCGTTACATAAATCATATCATAGTCATTCAATCATACATAAATGCCAAATTTTACCAACAAATCCAGATTTAGTTATAATACTTTGGATCCATCCCCGCATGGCTCTGAGATAAAAATACAGCCACCACCAGATTCGACAGTATATGATAATCCTGTTCAATCACCAGTTCAGATCGAAGAATATTCGGAATTGTATGATGACTATTTAGACTCCCCTGATGAAAACTCAATTGCGACAATGAACTCAAATGCTGCAATTTATGAACAATCAGTTGATCCATCTTATGATAATTTTGAACAGCCCCCAAATCAGTTAAATAGATTAAATAATAATTATAATTCTTTGGTTTCTGATGATTCATTAGACTCTTCTTTTAATAACGATTCTGTTTCTCCTTTTAGGACTCCAAAATCTTTTAACAATTCCAAATTTGAAAACAATTCAACCCCAATTGTTAAATATAATGTAACTCCAAAAATACCTCCTATTCCTAATGCTGCTCCAATAATGAAATCACAATCTCAAAATAATTCTGATTATTCTTTAAATAGTAGTACTAATAATAATGATAACAACAATGCTGATTCTAGTTTTAAAATTTCCAAAATCCCAATACCGCAATACACAGCTGCCGAGTTGGGTCTTCAAGAAGATGAAGATGACGACGATGAAGAATACTATGACGGTGAAGATTCAAATTTTGTTGATGAAAATAATGAAGCTTATAATGACAATATTGAAAATGATGATTATGATGACGATTTAAATGAAGAAGAGGTTGAAAAATTAAGACTGATAGAAAAAAAGAAAAATCAACAAATTTATCAATCTTATAATTTAAATATAGTTAATAATAATGATGCAACAATCATTACAAAGGAAAATAATGATGTTAAAATTATAAAAAAAGGTATAAAAGATTTTAAAATTGGAAAAGAATTAGGTGAAGGTTCTTATTCAACGGTTGTACTGGCAATCGATGTAACTAATAATAAAAAATATGCAATTAAAATTTTAAATAAAAGACATATTATTAAAGAGAAAAAAGTTAAATATGTTAATATAGAAAAAAATGCATTAAATAGATTAGGTAAAAGAAATGGTATAATTGGGCTACATTTTACATTTCAGGATAGTGCAAGTTTATATTTTGTTTTAGATTTTGCAGAAAATGGTGAATTATTAACACTGATTAAAAAATTTGGAACAATGAATGAAGCGACAACAAAACATTATTCAATTCAACTAATTGATGCAATCAATTATATGCATGATAATGGTATAGTTCATCGTGATTTAAAGCCTGAAAATATTTTAATTGATAAAAGTTTAAAACTGCAAATAACTGATTTTGGAACTGCCAAATTATTAGATAAAGATGAAAAAACAGGTAAATATCCATCGGATATAAGAGCTAATTCATTTGTTGGTACAGCAGAATATGTTTCACCTGAATTATTAAATGATAAATATTGTGGTAAAGCTGCTGATATTTGGGCTTTAGGTTGTATAATTTATCAAATGATTGCAGGTAAACCACCATTTAAAGCAACAAATGAATATTTAACATTTCAAAAAATTCAAAAATTACAATATGCTTTTACTGCCGGTTTCCCAATAATTATTAGAGATTTAATTAAAAGAATGTTGATTCTTAAACCATCTGAAAGATTAACTATAAAAGATATTAAACATCATTTATGGTTTAATAAATTTAACTGGAATGATCAAAATTTAATTTGGGAAACAAAACCTCCAATTGAAGCTGGACCTTATAAAATTTCTGCAAAAGCAATGAAACCTATACCTGAATTAGATTTACAATATCCTAATGGTTCATCAACTTCATTGAAGAATTTAAAAGCGAAAAAAATGACACAACATCACCGTCAATACAATAACAATCATAACAATAAATCAGCATCACCTCAACCACAATCTTCATCATTAACGAATCAACAAAGGTATAAAACTACTGCAAATCCTGCAAATGCTGCAACTGTTGCATTATATGGTAAAAACATTGATAATAATTCTAACGTTACAACAACTGTTAGTGGTATAATTAATAATGCTAATGGTGATAAAAATTCAGCAAAAAATTCAATAACTAATAAACCTAATAAATCAAAGAAAATCATTACATCAAATTCATCACCAGTTTCTTATTCAAATGGAAAGATATCATCATCTGAAATTCAACAATTAACAGCTGATAGGATAATTAAATCTAGGCAAACATCATCATCATCAAGTGCAACACCTAATTTATCATTTAGTAAGAATAACAATGTTGATGTTATTCCTGGAACAAATATTCCAAGACCTGTTTTAAATACTAAAATACCAGTATCTAGATCTAATACAGGTATTAAACCTAAATCAAGAAACAATTCATCATTAAATAAAAATATAACAAAGAAAAATGAAATTCCGCAAATGTCTACATTAGATTTGAAATTTGTTCAATATCTTAAAAATCATGATGAAAGAATTTTAAAAGTTGGATTAGTTGATGCACTGCATGAGAAGAGCTCATTATTTGAGAAAAAATATAAAGGAATGTTGATTGAATCACCATTAGGTTATAAAAATAAAGATCATATTATTAATCATGATCAATTATTTTCAATGAATGATGATGAATCAATTTTAGTTTTAGATGATTCAATTAATGTACCTAAACATAATTCTATTACAAATGAAATTAATGAAAAAAGTTTTAATGAAGTAGAAGAAGAAGGGGAAGAAATTGATGATTCATCTGTTGGAAAATTCAGGAAATTTTTCACTGTTAAAGTACCTAGTCCAGTTGTTGAAAATAATTTTGTAACTAGAACAATGGTTATAACTACATTTGGTAGAGCATTATTATTACATGAAAATTATGGAGTTGATAATAAATCCAAATATGAAGTTACGACAGAAATTGACTTAACTAATTTTAATGTTCATTTTGTTGAAGTTATTGGATCTAATGACAAGAAAATCAAAATGAATAAAGGATTATTTGCAATTATGTCTGGTTTAATAACTATTTGTTTAGAAGCTGATAAGGGAGAAGTTAGTCAATGGACTCAAGCGCTAGCAAATTCGAGATTGATAGAAAAGGAACGTAGATTAAAAGAATATTTAAATTCATCGAACAATAATGATTTAATTATAGGAGAAGAGACAGCATTAAGTGCAGCTGCTTTAGCAGCTACTAAGAATCCTGAAGGATTATCTACGTCATCGACTATTCATAAAATCAATGGTAGCAACAAATTATTTCCAACCACGTTACGTAATCCAGAAGATAATATTAATGGAGAAAAGGCATCTAAATCTACAGCAAATAGGAAAGTATCCAATTCGAGCAATAATAAAAATGTGAGGAAACAATCTGTTAACAAAGAAAAGAAAACCATTGGCAAAGGGCCAATGATTAGTGCAGCAATTAACAAAGCTGTATCGATGGCTAGTCCAAATGCTGCTGTCGGAGGTAAAAAGAACGATAAACAGCCAATTACTTCATCTAATTCCAAATTTCTGGCACGTAGCAGGCTGAAATAATAGCCAGGGGGGGAGAGAGGTATCTATGAACGACAAGTGTTAATATAAATTTATTGTGTATATTATTTATACTTGAAAGACAAACAACATAAAATGTGGGAGAGTGTATATAGGGGAAAAAAGGCAAAGCAAAACTGAAGTGTAATAACCCGTGTCACGTGCATTGGGTGAGGGTTTAGCAGAGCAGCTGTGAAAAACTATTTGTTTGCTGTAAAGTGCAGCGATGGCCAGTTTTTTGGTGCTTGTGCACAAAAAAGGAAACGGCACCCTGGCACCGCACGCGCAAACCGATAAAAAGGAGTGAGCAAAAAAGTGTTTTCTTTTTTTTTTTTCCATTTTCCGTAAACGGTGCGTGGTTGGCAATTTTTTGTGAGGGAAAATTTTCAGTCTGCTAGATTTTTTGTTCCTCACAAGTATTACTAGCATATTTCTGAAAATTCTAGTGTTGATTTAATAGGATTTGAAAATTTTAAGAGAATTATTGTTATTGTCTTTTTTTCGAATACAGAGGATTTATTAAACAAAATGGCTAAATTCATCAAGTCCGGTAAAGTTGGTATGTATATTTAGGAATAGCTGACTATAGACACTTTGATTAGTGTTTGACAAGTAGGAAAAGATATGTGATAGTTTTCAGATTGAATAGAGTGAACAGAGACAAATAAATTAACTGAATAAATTTCAAAAATATTGACTGAGTGAAATAGAGAGTGAAATGACTGTAATATTATAAAAAAAGACATATGAATATGTTACTCTAGCAACTGGCAAAATTTTAATGTGAGAATTACCTGTAGATGTCGAATCCAATATGAAGTACAACCTATGAATTAAAAACATTTTTCTTTCATCGATGACTATGAACCACAAAGAGTAAACTCAACTGAGCAATGTGAACTTATTAAAAAACACTCAAAAACGGAGACTAATATCTTTCAAACTGAAATTCTGAAACTGAGACAAAATACTAACATTAATATTTAACTAATACTTTTTCCTTTCTAAATTTTTTTTCTTTTTTCATTATAGCTGTCGTTGTCAGAGGTAGAAACGCAGGTAAGAAAGTCGTAATTGTTAAACAATTTGACGAAGGTACCAAAGCTAACCCATTCCCACATGCTATTGTTGCAGGTGTTGAAAGAGCACCATCAAAAGTTACCAAAGGTATGGGTCAAAAGAAGGTTGCAAAGAAAACCAAGGTTAAGCCATTTGTTAAATTAGTTAACTACAACCATTTAATGCCAACTAGATACAGTTTTGATGTTGAACCATTCAAATCCGTTGTTTCTACTGATTCATTATCTGAACCATCTCAAAGAGAAGAAGCAAAGAAGGCTGTTAAGAAAGTTTTCGAAGAAAGACACAGAGCTGGTAAGAACGCTTGGTTCTTTTCTAAACTTGCTTTCTAAATTAAAATATAAAGCTTATATAAAATTAAAAAAAGAAAATTAAGGATTATATAAACCAATACTTTACTTAATGTGCAATAAAAACAAAACTGAAAACTTAATTTAAAACTTAAGTCTGTAGCAAGCGGTGAAGCTGTGAAGCTGTACAGCTGAAATTGTAATTCCCTGGAAACGACTATTTTCTCTATTACTTTTTACGTATGTATATATATTATATACATATTATATACATATTATATATATACATACAAGCATGCTCTATACAGGCAGTTAACTATTCAATTGCCCATAATGTTTCAGTAATTGAAACTTCTTCACCGGCGTTGTCATCGTAATCGTACCATTCGCCATCGTCGAACTCTAGAGTGAATTGAGTGTTTGAATCAACACCTTTACACACAAATTGGCCATAGGGTATAAATTCTATAATTTCTGAACCTCTTGAATCTATTTCCAATATGGAAATTTTATTACCATTATCATTGATTGAATAACCAGTGAATTTCTTAGGTATTGATATATTAATTGTAGATTTGGATTTACAGAAAGTACAGTGATTTATAAAATTTGCTTCACCTCTTGAGCCTTCAATTTCGTGTTTCTCGTATAAATTAATCAGTATTTCTTTATCGTGAATTTCATGACATTTGTTGCACTTGATTTTGAAAGTGAACTCAAAAGGTTTGTCAAGGGAATCTTTTGGTTTGAGTTCTGTAACGTTGTTTAATTCCGCAGAGAGGTATAGATGGCTAACCATTGTGTGGTGAAGGATATGGATATGTACAAGACGTGGTTAAGAAGAAAAAGAGGGGTGGTGCTTTATTTTTTTTACTGAAAAACAGTGTGTAAGGGTAGTTTTCAATAATGAAAGCAGGAAAAAGAAAAAAGAGACAAGGAAAACTGGAGGAGAGACAGAAAACACAGGACACCAGGCACAGCACCCAGTGCTTCTGCAGAGCTATTTCAGAGCTATTTCAGAGCTATTTCAGAGCAGAGCAGAGCAGAGCAGGCCCTACACACAGCAGGAGCAGCTCCGCCACTCTTCTCTTGAGTGCAACAAGTGTGCAACAAAGCGTTTTGCACACGAGAAAGCCAGTTGAGGAAAACGAAAAACAAACGCGTCGCTGTGATTGGCCAGCGAGCGGTGTCAGGAGATTTGGGTGCGAGAGGAAAGAAGGAATAAGCTTATTTGCACTGGCTAGAGGACTCTTTGAGCTTGCAGCAGTGTCTGGGAAAGAAGACGTTGCTGGGATCGGTATTAATTGTCCAGTGTCCAGTGTCCAGTGCTCGGTGTTACAGCTTGCTACAACAGAGATGTCGTTTTTCATGAAGGGCATTTTCAGATGTGCCATCAATGCCAATATAAACGTTAACAAGAACTATAGTCATAACCAAAATATTTTATCGTCGTTTAAAGATATGTTCAAGAGGAGATACCATTTTAACTCAAGTTTTAAAAGACCTAAATTAGACAAAAAGAAATGGAATACATATGACGAATTAAAGCTTTTCTCGTATTCTTCACATCTAGCATTTTTTATGTTGTTACCACCAATTTTACAAATGTATACAACTAAAGTCGAAGTTTTCAGAGACGATACTCTACACGAATCTGAATTTGAGTCGGTTAATATCAACAATGGTATAACTATGAAGAATATTCAAATATTAGATACCATAAATGAAATCAAACACGAATTAATGGGATTGTATATAAATAACACCGGTAATAATAAATCGTCTACTAATGATATTACAAATTCTAATAAATTACCAGTTATTAAAAAAGATTCTAAAACATATGAACTCAAAGTAGTTAGTAAAGAAGAACAGAATGAAGATAATGAGTTTATTTTGAAATTAAATGATGCGTTTAACTCAATAAAGAAGAACAATATAAATAAGTTTGAATATATCAATAGATTAGAGAGTATAACGGATGAATTAATATCATTTAATAGTAAAGATAAGAAAGCAGATAAGAATGAATATTTTAATAATACTATAATGAAGATGTTTGAACAAATAAACCAATTAAAGATGTATGATATAAGTAATAATATGTTTAAATATTTATTAACGTCATCATTTGAAGATACAAATAGATTAAAATTTATGAACATTAGAGGTAAAATTGTTAATAATTACGAATACTCTAAGAAAAGGAAGAATAATAGGAAATACAAAAAGGAACAATCTAATACAATAATACAAACCAATAAACTTATAAAGATATCACCATGGCTACGAAGCTATATAAACTCTGTTGACAGATTTACCCAGATGGTTCATTTGTTTGCACAAACCAACCAGAGCCACAAAAGCTTTGTTGCGCTATTTGGAATATCTAAAAGAAATGTGCAATTGAGCAAACAGATTGAGAAGGCTGATATCAAGTACCAACTCAGCAGTGATCTCAAAGCAATGCAGAAGGAGAGAGAGGCAGTTCTCTTAGAGAAAATGTACATGTAGTGTAATTGGGAATACTTTAGGAAATGTGTATAGATTGTGTGTATCGCGCAACACGGAAAGCATGAAAAATGAAAAATAAAAAATGAAAAAAATTTTTTTTTTGTTCACTCCAACTACGCCAAAGAGGTGGAACAGGAGTTTGGATGAAACACACAACTACGCAAAAGGCTTGGTGCAGGGGTTTAATAGGATAATACAGAGAATGAAGTTTATAACTACGAATTTTGTGCGTTGTGCAATCAAGACATGTGACGGTGCAGAAGCTTCCTTCCCATTACAGTACAAAGACTGCAAGCTGGAGCTTGAGGAATCTGACTTCAACCCGGACTTCATTGTGTCGATGTTGGACAGACTCGACTGGGATGCCGTTATCAAAGTCGCCAATGACCTGGGCAACACTACTTTGCCACCACAGAAACCGGAGAACATTGATCAGAACGAAACCATGCTCAAAGACCTCCATTCTCTGCTAATGGAAACACATATAACTGAGGGATCCATGGTGTGTGGCAATTGCAACCACGTCTACTACATCAAGGATAGCATTGCTTCCTTCCTTCTACCACCACATCTTGCCAACTGAAGTAGCCATTCTCGTGGCTACACGCTGTGTGTGTTGAGCAACAGAACAGTAGAAGAAGGCTCAAAACAGGCAAAAAAGAGGAAAAAAGAGAAAAAAAAACATTTTTTTTTCCAGTTTTTTTTCTGAAAAAAAGGGCAACGGGGCACAAAAAAATAAAAAAAAAGGAGGCAGAAGGCAAAGCTCATTCTTCTCTGGCTTGCTTTTGTTATGTAGTTCCTGGTGTATCTGTGTATTCACACGTTTATATCTGTATATGGCACCTTCAACAGTATTGACTATACACAGCAACTAACCATGCAAGATCAGGACTTATTCCCTATACCCCCGGCTTCTCCGTTGAACAATACTGACAACAATAAATCCATTCATTCAAATATACAGTTTGATCAGCCTCCAAATACTGTAAGGCAAAAATCTAGTGGCCGTTCAAGATCAAACTCAAGGAAACTATCTATTGGACGACTTTTCCAGTTTGGATCCGACAATAATAACATCAATTCCAATAACAACACAGAAAATTTGATAATACCCGAACAATCAACTATTAAAATCATCGATGATGTCGACACTACTATACACACTCCTCCAGTTTCTAAAGATACTTGTAATAACGTCGATATCAATTTAGATACGCCAACAACGACAATAAATAACTCTATTATAGATTCCAAAAACATTACTAATAATACCTCTTCTACTTCAAATACTACTAACAATGTAGATTATTTCTCTTATAGCAACAATTCAAGTAATAATAATACAAACAAATCAGATTTATTATCTCCATCAGCTGGTGATGAAGATGCTACAAAGCCTAAAAGATTAACCAAGATAAAAAATTTATTCAAATTTTCTGGTCATGATGATATACTCAATGATGATAATAACAATACTAATACTACTACTACCACCACTACCACCACCACCAACAACAACAACAACAACAACAACAACAATAATAATAATAATAATAATAACTACAGCAGTAATTTCGTAGATGTCGATAATTTAGATATTTCCGATGATCTTTCAAACATTAATGGACATGTAAATAACTTTAATCAAATTTCAACACCTCCAATACTAAATGGTGATGCTGTTACAAATGAAAATTCAACTGTATCAAATACTGATAATGATCATGAAGAACATTTGACTTCATTAATGCAAAAATTTAGAAGAATAAGAGCTCCTTCAAGTCCAAAACAGAAACATTCTCGTAATAACAATACTAGTAATAATAATAATAATAATAATAATAATAATAATAATAACAACAACAGCAATACAACCAATAATAAAGATGTCGATGAATTCGACCTTTCAGATCAAAAAATTAATGAATTCGATACCTATAAAAATAGTAATAAACATCATGATAATTCTAAAAACTCTTCATCCATTCATAATAATCCAACTAATAATGTGCCCAATAATAATAACAATAATAGCAACAATAGTACTAATACAACCGATTTATCCAATAATACCGAAAATGATGAAGATAGAGATGAATTAAAACCTTTAAAAGAACACGAATCCAAAAGTTTTTTACCAAAAAGATTTAGGAAAGTTGCTTCATCTCCATTAAATTTGAAAAATAATAATAATAATTCAAATAATAATCAAGTAGATAAATTAACTAATCATATTGGAGAAATTTCAGTTTCGAAAATTTCTCATTCTTCAAGAAATTATTCAACCAATTCAATTAGAATAAGTGATATTCAAGTTGGTCCTCAATCTTTTGAAAAATTGAAATTATTAGGTAAAGGTGATGTTGGTAAAGTTTATTTAGTTAGAGAAAAAGCATCAAAAAAACTGTTTGCAATGAAAATTTTAAATAAAAAGGAAATGATTGAACGTAAAAAAATTAAAAGAGTTTTAGCTGAACAAGAAATTTTATCAACTGCTAATCATCCATTTATTGTATCACTTTATCATTCATTTCAATCTGATGATCATTTATATTTATGTATGGAATATTGTATGGGAGGAGAATTTTTTAGAGCTTTACAAACTCGTAAAATGAAATGTATATCAGAAAATGATGCAAGATTTTATGCATCTGAAGTAACTGCTGCTTTAGAATATTTACATTTAATGGGATTTATTTACAGAGATTTAAAACCTGAAAATATTTTATTACATCAATCAGGTCATATAATGTTAAGTGATTTTGATTTATCAAAACAATCAAATAATTCAGGTAATCCAAATTTAATTTCTCATTTAAAAAATTCAAATTCAAATTTACCTCAATTAGATACAAATGCTTGTATTAATGGATTTAGAACAAATTCATTTGTTGGTACAGAAGAATATATTGCACCTGAAGTTATTTGGGGTAAAGGTCACACATCAGCGGTTGATTGGTGGACTTTAGGTATATTTATTTATGAAATGTTATTTGGTATGACACCATTTAAAGGATCAACAAGAAATCAAACATTTTCAAATATTTTAAAAAATGAAGTTCAATTCCCAGATTTCAATCAAATTTCAAATAATTGTAAAAATTTAATTAAAAAATTATTAATTAAAGATGAAACTAAAAGAATTGGATCTCATTTAGGTGCATCAGAAATTAAATCTCATCCTTTTTTCAAAAATTTACAATGGGCTTTATTAAGAAATCAGAAACCACCAATGATACCTGTTATAACTTATAATAAAAAGAAAATTTCAAATTCTTCATCTTCTTCAAATTCTCCACAACAAAATAATAAAAAAAATTATAAAGGTAGTAATACTTCTTCAATGGGTACATTAAGAAGTAAAAGGAAAACAAGTTCATCAACTGTTTTAACAACTGATGAAGATCCTTTTAAAGATTTTAATTCAATTAGTATAATTCATAATGATGATTCAGAAATTATGACTTTTGAAGGTACAGATTTAGGTGATATAACTTATACTTTACAACCATCAAATGGTTCAACATCAGAAAATTTGAGTAGAAAATTTTTAAAAATGTAATTTTCCTCATTTACATACATATTGCATATATACTGCACATATATTATATATATATATATATAAATTAATAATTATAATGTATCAATAATATCGAATAAATTTTCAAAATTCTCATTTTTAATTAATTTTATTATTTTATTAACTTTCTTATAATCATCATCTAAACTTTTATTTTTAGATATTTGATTGGCTTTAATTAATATATTTTTAGGTATACCTGCAATTTTTGCACAATAAATACCAAATGATCCATTACTATATCCATTATTTAATTTATATGTAAACATTAAATCATTACTACCATCATTACGTTTTTTATAGCCCATAAAATAATTTTTAATTATTCCATTACTTATTTTTTCAAAATTTTCTAACCCTTTAAAATGTGTTATATAAAGTATAACAGATTCTTTATCAAAATTTTGTAAAAAATATTTTAAAACTGACCATGCAATTGAAAACCCATCAGTAGTTGATGTACCTCTACCTAATTCATCAATTAATATTAAATTTTTATTTTTATTTGTATTTGTATTTGTATTTGTATTTGTATTTGTATTTGTGTTTCTGTTTTCATTTTTATTAAAATCTAAAATTTCTTTACATTCTTGTAATTCTATTAAAAATGTTGATTTTTTATTAAATATTTCATCTGATGATCCAAATCTTATAAAAAAGGAATTAAATATACCAAGTATTGTACCTTTATCACATGGTATAAAAGATCCAATTTGTGATAGTATACAAATTATTCCAATTTGTTTAACAAATGATGATTTGCCACCCATATTGGGTCCAGTAATTAATCCAATTCTAGAATTATCAACAGATTTATCATTTATACGAAAATCATTTTCAATATAAGGAATTTTCTTGAGTTTTAAAATATTTTCAGTTATAGGATTCCTACCATTTTTTATGTTTATAAGTGGGAAATCAACAATAAAAGGTTTATTAAAGTTATATTTTATTGCTGATTTAGCAAATGATATTAAAACATCCAAACTTGCTAATTCTCTAATTATATTACAAGTTATAGGATTATTTAAATTAATCAAATCCATAAAATCATCAAAACACGAGTTACTTATAATTTTAAGTTTAATTTTTTGTGATTTAAGTTTATTATAAAGTTCTTGAGTTTCTAATGTTCTAAATCTAGTACAATTGGTTGTTTTATTAATTTTTATCCATCCCTGAGGTAAATTGATAATATCCGAATTCCTTATTTGAATTAAATATTCTTCGTTGTTGATTTTAACATATTCCAAGTTATAATTTTTAGTTATTTTTTTAATATTGGTCAACTCATCATTTAGTTTATTTTTTATAATTTCTAATGAGTTCAATTCCGATTGTATTATATCGAATCTCTCAAAATTTTTATTAAAATAACGAACTAAATGATCTAAATTATGCTCATCATCTAATGCATACTGCGAATTTATCATTTGAAATAATTGTGAGATATTATTTTCTTTATCATTAGATAAAAGTTTTAATTTTTGAAAAATATCATATAATAAATGTGAGCCCAATACTTCTTTGGAATATAAATTAATATTTAAAGATTTAAAAACATTAATTATATCATTTAATTTTTTCAAAAATATATATATCTCTTTTCTGTTTGATTTTTTATAATTTATTTTTGATGAAATAATTTCTAAATCTGGAGAATTTTGTAATAACTTTTTGATTTTCTCCAATTGAACAGAATTGAATTTATCAATAATGGCCTGAACAGCTTCATTTCTATCTAGAATTAATTCTCGTTTAACTAAAGGTCTTAAAAGCCAATATTTTAATAAACGTTGTCCATAATTAGTGTAAGTAAAATTTAAAATTTTAAATAATGAACCATCATCTTTTAAATTATCATAATTTTTGAAAATTTCTAAATTTTTCAAGATACTTGCATTTAAAATAGTAGAATCATCAATTTCTTTAAATTCTTTAAAATTTTCAATAAAATTGAAAACTGATGATAAATTATATTCTAACAAATAATTATATAATTGATGGAAACATTTTAATAAATTAATATCCAGATTGAGTAAAAATGAAAATACTTTATCGTTAATTTTGAAATTAGATTTTAGATCAAGAATTATTTTATTAAACTCAATATTTGGATTGTCTTTTTTAAATATAAGTAAATTATTATTCGTATTAATTTTCTTGAAATTTTCAATAGATTTTAAAGTTAAATCTGATAAAAATTTCCCAAAAATTAAAATTTCGATAGGTTCCAAATGATTTAACCTTAAATCAAGGTTCGATCTTGTGAATGAATTATCAGAAAATTCATCATATATTACACTTTGAAAAAAAACGTTAACGGAAACCATTGAAAATTTATTTTTTTCATATTCATTAATACATATTATTGAATTACCATTTTTATTTGAATTATTATCATTAATTAATAAATCATCATCATGAATAAAAGTACCAGGAGAATATACATGAGATAATTTTCTTTTAAATAATTTTCTATTTGTTACTGAATCGATATCGTCAACTTGATTGATAATTCCAACTTTATAACCTTTCTGAATCAACCTTCTTACATGAATTAATAATCTTTCAATAGGTATTGAAACTTGTGCAAAATTCGAATATAAATTATCCAAGGCATCAGGATTATTGAGATCAAAAGATAACTTACCATTAATTAGTTTTAAATTTAAAATTATAGAAGCAATTTTAGCATCATTACCAAATAGTTTGTACCTGTAACCAATTTGAATTAATAATAACTTATCCATATGATTTAATTTAAAATCGAGATATTGTTGCTCAAAATCAGTTAGTTTCCTAGGTTTAGAATTTTTTTTCATCAGTTTTAGTTTTTTTATGCCATCTTTAGGTACATTTTTATTTACAGATCTTTTCAATTTATTGATTTCTTTTACATTGTCATTTATATGATTTTGAATAATTTTATTTTCTTGCGGTAATTTAAAAAAGGGGGAAACAGTTTCATCCATAATATGCCATTTTATGTCACTTTACTTTTTAAGATAAAGAGGTGTGTTAGAAAGCTGGATAATACTTTAGCTAGTTACGATTTTTCATGTTATTGTTTTCGCGATAGCATGAAAACAAAAAAAAGAAGAAAAAAAAAAGAAAAAGAAAAAAGAATAAATTAGATGCTGTATTGGGTTTTTCTGTTTTAACAAACAAGAATAACACTGGACGTAACCATGTCTTATAATGGTATAGGGTTAAAGAGTGCTAAAGGATCATCTACCTCAGGTCATATCCAGCGTAATATTTCGTGTGTTAAGAAAGAACGTAAAGGACAAAGCGAGGGCAAACAATTTCTTGAGCGTCAGTTAATTAAACAACGAGATGATAAAACAGAGAAACAGAGACATAAGAGCAGTACTTTGTTAATTGAGAAAGACTTAGACGAACATGAAAAGAGACGACAAATAGAGGTGAAAGTTGCTAAGTATCGTGATCAGTTGGAAGAAGAAGTTGAAGAAGGAAACGAAGAAGAGACAGATGAAGGCAAAATTGATGAAATTATAAGCTGTAAAGTTGCCCTTTACAGGAAGAAGCTATTAGCCCAGCACAAAAAGGCTCAGCGCGTGCCCTACACCAAAAGAGTGAACCCGTTTCTTGCTTCCAAGACTTCCAAGTGAGCACACAAGACTATCGTCCATTGAGGGACCTTTTGGTAGTCTTGGAAGGAACCTACAAGGCAATCCCTCCAGAAACGGAAATTCCACAGATTTACGCTTTTCGGCATGCACGGTTTCCTTTATATGGCTTCACCAAGCTTGGTACATATATATCTCTATACACACATGTGGGTTACTGGAAACGTTCCATGGAATATTTGTGCACAATACACAGCACAAACCGGATAAATATTTTATATGTACTTAGGATTGTTTCCGATCTCTATAATGTTGGGGGGAGGAAGGGCAGGAGGAGAAGGAGAGGAAAAATGACGGAAGAAATGGAGGGTTGTAGAATTTCCGGCAGAAACTATTTTTTGTTACTGAACCATGAATGTGCGTATCTGGTCAACGGTTGTGTATACGATTTGTAGAAAACAATACAGTTACCGGATTTGTCCTGCGAGGTTTCTAAAATAGATAATGCGAACTAAGACATAATATATACTACATTAATAAGCTACAAAAAATGTGGACCTAAGCAGTAGCACTATATATATGGTATTTATATGGTATATATATGGTATTTATATGGTATATAATTCCAATCAATGTATGACGTATATATAAGTTTCAAAAGAGAACGGGCAATATAAGTTTGCCAACTAGATACAGTTCATACCTCTATGGAGGTGGTATTAAAAACGGTCCGTAAATATTCCAGCTTAACTGCTGCGTGTACACAAAAATTTCGTAACGCCCTCTTCCGAAAAGGGGAATAAGGAATGCAGGTTGCGCACAGTGTAGTGTCCCGATTTGCGAGGTGCGGTGTTGCACCAAATTCTTCGCTGCAACCGGGAGGGAAGGGGCCAACGGCTATATAAAAGTTTTTTTGTGTTTTTTTTTTGGGTTTCCTTCTGGTTTTCCTGGGTTCTCTTGTGGTTTTGGTTTTGGTGCTTGGTGCTCTCTGATTCAGGCTTATTCATCATAGCAGATTATACACACAGCATGCAGCTTCCATATCCTTATGCCTGGACTATCAGCACCAATGATCGATGTTTCCACATGCGTGCGCCACGACCGAAATGTACTTTTTTTGTTTGACGTACTCCATCCTTTTTGTTTTTTTTTACTCCCTTAACTGGCACACCAGTTGGACTTTTATTCTTTTTTTAGTTTGCTAATTTTAGTTTGTCTCCTGATATTCACTGATACATCTCTGAAGACCACATACAGTCTAATGTAATATTTGTCTTATACACATAATCACACACGCACACACGCTACATGCACGCTGTGCTAGCGTGTAATCTAGTTACACACACTATGTATAGATTGGTATTTGCTGTCATCCTCACCCCATAATTATGTACCGCTCAGCTTTAGAGCGAACACCCGAAAATATTTGCTACGCTTTTGCAAAATTTTTTATGGTTAATCAAATGCGTGTAGTACCAAGCTCTACCGACTTATTGAGCTATATTGTAATATGCTACCCTATTAATACAACGGCTTAAACGTGCCCTATAAATATAAGGAAGTAAAACCTCTATGTATGCTATGCATGCTATATATGCTATATTTTCTACCGAATATATGCTGGTTGTATATAACTTCTATACAACGAGTAAATGCAGGACACTTGCTTTGAAAACTCATCTAATCATCGGATATTATGTCTGCAGAATAAACCGATTGTTTTGTCATTTCGCCCTTTTTTTTTGACTTCTTCCCAAATTCGTTGTGCAGCTGTTCACAAGCTTCAGAAGCCCAAACTCACAACCGACCGACGAGTCAAAAAAAAAAAAAGAAATGCAAAGTCTAACGAGCTCTGTTTTGCTGCCAGTTTCTCCATAATCTAGATTTCACATACACTCTATCTCCATGGCATCTTTGACTTTGCAATTGTTCATTACAGCTATTGCATAAACAGTGATCGTGCATGCAGGTGGGGTATTACAAAAACATTATTTTCTCCCACATTTTTGCAACACTCGGAATTATACATTTTCTCATAAAATGACCCCAAGCCCACAAGCTAGCTATGTGCAAAATTTATGCATGCACTTTGGCCTGTTTTGATGATATTGGATAAATCACAACTACAGTCACCAAATCTTTTCATTCATGCTGGACGTGTAAAAAAATATATTTGTACATACTAAATAGTACCCAACTGTGTATAATGTGTATTCCCATTATTAGGCTTTTTTTCAAGCTTTTCTTTCTTTTTTTTCCTTTTTTTTTCCCTCCTAGAAAGTTCGTCCGATTTTTTTTCTCAGAAAACCACAATGCCCAATGACTTGTAAAAAAAACGGCAGCCACAGCTTGCTTTTTCACTAACTGCTTTTTTGAATAATCTTGTACAATATATTTTAAATATAAATTTACATATTTATTTTTAATACAAAATCTGTGAACTTTTAAATAAAAGCAAAATTAATATAAATTTATGAAATGGAATTAAATAACAACACTGAAAAAGAAAACCTTCAATTTTCAATTGTACGAATGTATATTTTCTTGTCACCAAACAATTTGTATTTCAACTCTCCGTTAATCATATCTGTATTACTGTTGTTATTATTTGCATTCAATATTTCATAAACATTTTTTTCATCACGAGTCATAATTTCCTCTTTGATATCCCATAAAAGCATCTTCAAATCATTATACAGTATAAAGTTCGAATTACTATCCAATAAATGTAAATTCATTCCACCTTTATATCTTGGATAGCATATCTTACGTTTTAACCATTCTGGTGTATATTCGTAATTACCATCGCTTCCAACAGGTGGTTTAATAGTTTCCAATTTTAATATATGTCCATTATTATCCCTAATAGTTTTAATAAAAACGTATTCATCAATTTCAAAATTCTCTTTTATTAATTCATGAAAATTAAACATCTTACAATTTTTATTTGTGTTTGCACTTGCATTTGCATTTGCATTTTTATTTTTACCTTTATCTTTTTTAGGATTATATGAAATATTTTTCTGTTTGGGTGATGACTTCTCCCTATATCCATCAATTTTTAAAACTCCTTCGTTTGCATACCCAAGAAAATTGTCTAATGCTTCACATGAAATCTCTGCACTAATGTTTTCATCAATCATACCCATTCTGAACGATGTACTATTATCAAGATTTTGTTTCAAATTTTTAAATAACAATTGTTGAATTTTATAACCATCATTGCTATGTGTTATTCTTTCACGTTGTTGTTTCTTAACAACGGTTTTTGTATTGGTTATATTGTTTTCAAGTAAATAATCTTCTTTGTGTTTCCTCATATCATAAACAATGAATTTATTACTATTTTTTTTATCAACGTGATTAAGTAAACTTTTCAAATTTTCATGTAATATAAATCTACATGAAACATTACTACTAAAAGGTCTACCTTGAGTTCTATTAAATGATTTACCAAAATTATCATCATTAGGATCTTCTAATGAACTTGGTTTCAATCTTTTGAAAACTGCTGTAGAGTTATAAACAACTCCTGCAATTGACGATATTTTTTTATCATCAAATGATTCATAGTCAGAATATGACCTTTTATATCCATGATTTGGATCTATTGTAGGCATATTCATTGATGAACTTAGTGTATTACTCATCATTTGAGGCTGTGTAAAATATGTATTATTTGAACTCATTCGATATCTATAATTATCATATGCAGGAGTTGAATTTTTTTCATTAATAACGAATCTATTATTATTGCTATTTTCGTTACCATTCACATTTTCATTATTGCTATAATTATAACAATTCATATTCATATTTTGATGGATATTGTTAACATTATTTTCAACTAGGTGAATATTATTCATGTTGTTAACATTGCTATTGTCATAACTAATTTCACTGTTACTATTGCTGTGATTGTAAATATTGTGATCAAATTTATTGTTAATTGAAGGTTCGTTAATATAGCCATAATTATTATTATAATTCAACGATCTTGAATTATGAATGTTGCTATTCTGATAATAATATTGTGGTACTGATTGCTGTTGAAAATACGAGTGCGATGGTGGTGGTGTAGAAGCAGCAGAAGGTAGCAAAGCTTGGTGTTGGTGTTGCTGCATTGATTGTGAAGAAATCGACGGTAATGGCGAATATTCCGTACTTGAAGGTTGTAAATTAACTGATGCCGTTAATAACTCTGTAGCCACATGTTTTGATTGTGGTTGATGAAAATTTGAAGCTTCGTCAATTTTATACGAATCTGCTGGTTTATATTCTGTATTATTAACATTATTATTCATAATGAAATTGTTATTATTGTTATTTTCATCGTGGCTGTTATTATTAATATATGTCCCATTAGTGATATTAGCGTCAGTATTACCAGTTGTTGATACACAGTCCAAATTACCATTTCTATCACTATTTTCGTAATATTCCGGGATTTCTGATTGTGAATATTGATTTAAGGTGGAAGAGTTTACAGGAAAACGGATTTTAGGCCGTGGAGGATAATTATTGTTTTGATAATCGAATGTTGATTGGGTATGATAAGGTAGTAAAGGTGTATTATTTGACAATGAATTTTGTCTTACTTGGGAATAATTTTGCTGTGTTTGGTAATAGTAAGATGTTTGATTTTGAATCTGATTTTGATTTTTTGGTCGAAACGTTGGATAAGAATCATTATTCCCATTTATATCTTTATTTGAGTCATTTGAATTATTGAATTGATTATTATCAGATTGTTGAATATAATTTGCGTTTACGTGTTTTTCATTGATACCGAAATTATTTTGCTGAGCAGCCGAGTTTAAATTTTGAGAAGCTGATTCTTGTGGTTTATCATCTGGTATATTATATGAAGGAGTTTGTGCATAGTAATCATTGTAAGGGATATGTGGTGGAGGTTGATAGTTAACCATATTCATTGTTAATCAAAACGAGCAATCTGTGTGTGCACTGTGTTTAGCTCTTGTTTATTATTATTAGTATTCGTGTTTTTTCCCCGTTCCGATGGGAGGATTCGTATTTTTTTTTGCACCAAAAATTATAATATTTAGCAGCTTTATCCGGTTATATGAACAAATATCAGTCTATTTATATGTATGGAGCTACTTGTAGTTTGCAACAAGACAATTGAAGAAAGCTTTGTGCTAAAGAAAAAAAACAAAAATAAAAAATTTCAAACACGGATCAATAAATTGAAGAAATTGTTAAGTTTTCAACAATTTTTTCCAAAAACGATCTATAGGCCCCAAGAAGAAGAAGAAAGAAAAGCAAATTAGAATGGAATTGTGTAGAACAAAAACAGGGGGGAAACCAGTTGCTTATTAAAAAATAAAAAAAAACAGCAAAACAATGAAAACTTTTCAATCAGTTTACAACCGGTAAAATGTGTATATTATAAAATACTGATACTATAATATGTGTGTGCAATATAATAAGTGTACGAGGAAAAAAAAGAAAAAAGAAAAAAGAAAAAAAAAAGAGAAAAGGGAAAAAGAGACAATCACATCAAAAAATGTTACAAAAGAGAGCAGCATGCAAGAAACATCATTTATATAATATATAACTATATATATATATATACATAAACAGGATGTGTGCAACAGAAGGTTAGCAAATAAAATAATACATTGAAAAGATGGTTGGAAAGAAGAAAGAGTGAATACGCGCACTCGCATATTTTCTGAAATGGTTCACGAAGAATTTTGCAGATCTCAATAATTCCCACCAAATTTTAATCCGTGAATGTACCTGTTAAATCGGGACAATGTGGTAATTTGTTTATGCAGATTGTGCTTATTGCTGTGTACTTTGTCAGCAAGCTAGCCAACTCAGGTTTTGTATTATGAAGTATTTGCAGCTTGTTAACGCTTATCCAATTGTAAAGGCTTGCACAGCACCAGCATAATAGGAAGCTTGATGAAGTGTAAGCCGATTTTGAGGGATTCCACACGGTTGGCGTTTTGCAGTGCTGTCGTTCACTGCGAAATTTAGCGGGTGTGTGGGTGCTGTATTAGACACTTTTCCAGTTTGATATTTTCTTTTCTTTTCTTTTTTGCTTGTTTTTTTTTGGTTGTTGCAGTTTCAAAGTGAAAATATTATCAGATTCGTGTGCATAAACTAAGCAAATTGGCAACTATTTTTTCTTGTGATGAGATGAAAATTAATAAGCTTATACGCAGACCGGCAACTTGTTTTTGTGTGTGCACACATGATCTACTGCTGCGTGTGTTTATTGCTTGTACAAAACGAAGGTTATACACACACCCTGCAACCCAAGCATTTTGACGTTTCTTATTCTTTCCCAAGGTGTAGTAGATACTTCAGGAATAATTAATTACACTACGCATGCGGTAAAATCTACGAGATGAATCTTTTTGGCTTATGCAAAAATAAAATAACTGTTTTGCACAGTGCTCACGTCTTCGGTGATTCATCAGATTGGTGTTGAACGAGTACACTGCAGGCTTTGTGTTGCTTTTTCAAGACTAAATTTTAAATTTCAGACTTTTTTCGTATGCACAAATTGCTGCTTTTGTGGGTTTTTTTTTATTTTTTTGTTCCCTTTCTTTCTTTCTTTCTTTCCCCCCTTTTTTTCGTTTATGAGGCAATGCGCACAAAATGTGTGGCTCAGTTGTTTCCCTTCAAAGGTTGCAGAAAGGGTCATCCACTACATGATTGGTCCAGTGTCTGACAGACTGGCACATAATTGGAAAGCTCGATTATGTTTACTTTACAGTAGATGTATGGTAATATTCCCGCTATATGTGTGTATTTATGTACATGTATGTATATGTGTGTATGTGAAATAAAAGGAGGCTAGATCTCAAATAAACGGAACACAATACACAGCAGAACACACACAGTACATGGATAACAGGCGTTTGCGTTTTTTCGAAATAAACACTGTATTATGCATGTAAAACGTAGAGGCCGTATACAAAACGGCGAAGAGATCAAGCTGGAAAAGTGTGTATTGCGGGCAGCAAATAGCTATTAAAGTTGTCCCGAAGTTGTTGAAAATTCGTGTAGGGATTAAACTTTACTTAACTCCAGCTGTTTTAGCAGCAGAAAATTTGAGTAATGGCTTACAATCTAGCTGGTACCGATTCACCCAATGGTTGACTCAAACACTGTGCACAATGTAGGGGTGCGTATGTCATGAAACTTCAAGAGAGAATATAATGTAATGATCTAGGATTTGTTTTATTCTCTATTATTAGCTTTTATTCTAGGCCTTCTAGTGATCAATAAAAATCACGATTTGGCTTCGTTTCAAACTTGGTATGGAGCTTATTAGACGGATACAGTTGTTTTTTTTAATTGTGGGTCACACTCCTCATACTATTAAAAACTTCCATACTAAATTTTTTTAAGGATGCTAAAGATCTACAGATTTTACATTGATCTATATATTTTTATCTCATGTATTTGATGTACAAGCACTAGCTTACGTTATGCCACTTGCTTGAAAGCATCGGAAGTTTCACGGTTTTTTTTACAGAAAAACCAAAATAAAATAAATTCCAGACTGTTACAGGCCTGGTAGTAATTTTCTAAAAAGGCTAATTTTATTGTAGCTGCCATCTGCAAAATACAGCATATCTTCCGTTGAAGTAGAAAATACAGCAACCCTGCCCCCGAGACCAGTTCAGCACCTTGACGTTCTTTATCGTCTTTGGCCGCCACATCGAGCCCCCCCCGCAATAAGCAAAAAAAGCAAAAAAAAAGCAAAAAAAAAGAAAAAAAAAGAAAAAAAACACAATCGACGCGTCGCTGGCTTGCAATTTCCCAAAACGAGTAATCGAAAATTTTTCTGCAAGAGGTCGTGATAAGGGAAGGAAAAAAAAAGTGATGGAGCGTGTTCTGTAACCAACTAATGACTGAGATATTTTGAAATTGGCTGCTTGTGTTGTTTTGCCCTTTAGCTAGTTTCTTTCCACACCATCCATCTTCATACACGCGAACTACAGTATATACCTTATAAACTTTATCAAACACTCATTATTCAATATCACATATCATTGAAAGCTGGCAAATTATATCATCATACTGAGCTTTCATCAATTGTTTGTATCGATAATAAAAGGAGAAAGAAATACATACATAAATAATTAAATAAATAATATAGAATTAAGATCTATCAATAATAAAATAATATGGGTTGCGGTTGTAGTTGTTTAAAAAGTGAAGAAGATTCGGGACTGTACCGTCAATTATTAGCTGATAACGAAAGAGAAGCTATTGCATCCCTTTTACAATATTTAGAAAATAGAGCTGATGTCGATTTCTTTTCAGAAGGTCCTTTAAGAGCTTTAAGTACTCTGGTTTATTCTGATAATATAGATTTACAAAGAAGTGCAGCTTTAGCATTTGCTGAAATAACTGAAAAGGAAATTCGTGCAGTTTCAAGAGATGTTTTAGAACCAATTTTAATATTACTGCAAAGTTCTGATCAAGAAGTTCAAAGGGCTGCATGTGCAGCTTTAGGTAATTTAGCTGTTAATGATGAAAATAAAGTTTTAATTGTTGAAATGGGAGGTTTAACTCCTTTAATTAAACAAATGATGTGCCCAAATATTGAAGTTCAATGTAACGCTGTTGGATGTATTACAAATTTAGCAACTCAAGATGAAAATAAAACTAAAATTGCAAAATCTGGTGCTTTAATTCCTTTAACAAAATTAGCTAATTCACCAGATTTAAGAGTTCAAAGAAATGCAACAGGTGCTTTATTAAATATGACACATTCTTATGAAAATAGGAAAGAATTAGTTGATGCAGGTTCTGTACCAATTTTAGTTCAATTATTATCAAATCCTGATCCTGATATTCAATATTATTGTACAACTGCTTTATCAAATATTGCAGTTGATGAAGAAAATAGGAAAAAATTATCAACAACTGAACCTGAATTAGTAAATAAATTAGTTCAATTAATGGATTCTTCAAGTACAAGAGTTCAATGTCAAGCAACTTTAGCTTTAAGAAATTTAGCATCAGATTCTTTGTATCAATTAGAAATTGTTAGATCTGGAGGTTTACCAAATTTAGTTCAATTATTACAATCACCTCATGAACCATTAGTTTTAGCAGCTGTTGCATGTATAAGAAATATTTCAATTCATCCAATGAATGAAGTATTAATTATTGAAACAGGATTTCTTAAACCTTTAGTTGATTTAGTTGATTATCCAAATAATACAGAAATTCAATGTCATGCAGTTTCAAGTTTAAGAAATTTAGCTGCAAGTAGTGAAAAAAATAGATTAGCTTTATTAGAAGCAGGTGCAATTAAAAAATGCAAAGATATGGTTTTAAGCGCACAAGAGAATGTTCAAAGTGAAATTAGTGCATGTTTTGCAATTTTAGCATTAGCTGATGAATTAAAAGAAAAATTATTACAAATGGGTATAATTGATGTTTTAATACCTTTAACAAAATCGCATAATCCCGAAGCTTGTGGTAATTCAGCTGCTGCTTTAGCTAATTTGTGTTCAAGAATTAATGATTATAATATTATTTTAGCTCATTATGATGAAATAAGTGAATTTATTTCAACATTTTTAAAAAGTGGTAATCCAACATTTGAACATATATCATTATGGACAATTTTACAATTACTTGAATCTGATAATAAAGAAATTAAAGATAAAGTCAAAAATGAAATTAGTAAAGGTAAAATTGATTTAACAAATTTGACTGGTGAAAATAATGAAAGTCCCGAAATATCAAACTTAACAGCTCAAATATTAGATTTAATAAAATAAACTAAAATAAAAATCGAAAAATCGAAAAACTGAAAAAGAAAAGAAAAGAAAAGAAAATGACAAAAAAAAAAACATCGAAAAAAACAGGGAATAATGGAACACCAGTAAATAAACTAATAATCAAAAGAAGAAAAAAAAAAACCAAAAGAATTGTAAGAACTGGAATAGAAAAAACAGAAAGACCAACGATACCATAAAAGTAGTATTAATGTGTGTATATAGTATATATATATTTTTTTTGTTTCTATAGTATTACCATCATATTTGTAATTAAACCAATAATAATTTGACTATTCAACTAAGAAAACCAACGTAAAGCTGGTTCTGAACATATATTCATTCAAATTGAAAACTGAACAGGTTGCACAAATTTTTTTTATTATGTTTGTACAGGTATTTGATACGCAGCTCCGTGTTACCCCGTTTCAGACACCAAATTATTTCCGCGTATTCCCTGATAAATGCGTGCGGAGATACACGGAGGAGCAGTACTCCGGTTATTCAAACATGTGCAGATAACAATTGATAAGAAATATAAAAGGAATGCAAATTGCCCTTTTCTTATTCTTTTCTAATATGCTGTTAATAAATACTTTATAGTTCTTTATTAGACAGTTTATTATATTCAAGAATAATAACAGCAATATATTTCATTCGCAACAAATAAATATACAAAATAAAATTTAAAATAATGGCTTCCTGTATCAATTCATGTAACCATGACCATGGTTTAGAAATTTCTGAAAAGGAAATTAAAACAAATTCAATTAAAAATGATAGTGAAAAGGCAATTATGGATTATTTTGGTTCAAAATTAAGACTAGCAACATTTACAAATGATTCCGATATTAATCCAATTAACTGTGATTGGTATAATCCTGATGCAAAAGCGAGAGGTCCAATTGTTGTATCAAAATATAAAGATGGTATGTCGAAACATAACTCAATTGGTGCACATGCAGGCCCTTATTCAATTTATCACGCTTTAAGTATTGCTTCAAAACAATTAGATCCAAACCATGAACCTGATTATACCAATGCTCATCCACCATTTAATTTCCCACAACAGAAACAATGGTCAACACCTGGTAAAATTGTTTCAATTGATCCTTTTGGCCACATGGCTCCTTGGTTATATAATGAAGTTTCCAAAAATGAAAATGTTGATATTAGACCAACTATGTCAATTACAAAAGCAGTTTTATCAATTCCTGAAATTAAAGAAGAAGTTAAAAGAGGTAATTTAAAACCAGATGGTAAAATTGTTTTAAATGATGATGGTGAAATGGCATGTACTAAGATTGCTGTTGATCCAGTTTGGTATTTACCAGGTGTTGCAGAAAGATTAAATATTTCTGAAGAAGAATTAAGAAAAGCTTTATTTGAAGATACCAATGGTATGTATCCAGAATTAATTTCTAGACCTGATATTAAAACTTTCTGTCCACCAATTGGAGGTGTTACTGCATATATTTTTGGTAATCCAGAAGATTTACCAAATGAAGATAAAAGGTTAGCTTTAAGAGTTCATGATGAATGCTCTGGATCAGATGTTTTCCTTTCAGATATTTGCTCATGTAGATGTTATTTAATTTTTGGTTTAGTTGAAGCTGCAAAAGAAGCACAAAATGGTGGTAACGGTTTAGTTTGCTATTACAGAAAAGAAGGTAGATGTTTAGGTGAAGTTACTAAATATTTAGTTTACAATGCTAGAAAAAGAGGTAATGATACAGCTGATAAATATTTCCACAGAACTGAATGTATTGCAGGTGTTAAAGATGCAAGATTTCAAGAACTAATGCCAGATATTTTACATTGGTTAGGTATTACTAAGATTGATAAAATGTTATCAATGAGTAATATGAAACATGATGCAATTGTTGATTCTGGTATTTCAATTGAAGAAAGAGTTGAAATCCCTGATTACCTTTTACCAGCTGATAGTAGAGTTGAAATTGATGCAAAAATTGCAGCAGGTTATTTCACCAACGGTCATGTTTACACAACTGAAGAATTGAAAAAAGTCGAAGGCAGAAAATGGGAAGGTTTGTAATATGAACAACTGGCTTTCTTTCTGTTGTTTGATATGATACCACGGATTACAAATCCCCTATATCTCTCGTTCTTTTTTTTTTCTTTTAGTTCTTGAATTTCACTTTGTAAAATTATCCACTACATACTTCTTATATATACTCATTTTTATAGATTAATAATGACTTATTTTGTTTACTTGTTTGTTTACCAGCTGGGAATTGTTAAATCCGGCACGGGAATCGGGTAGAAAGACACAGCAGGAAACCGAATTACGAGGGAAAGTGGTGCACGGTCGGCACGGGAGGCAAAGAGGTTTTTTTTATTTTTTTGTTTTTTTAGGAGGCGTGTTTGGTTGGGTGCAAAAATAGTTGAACGACTCTTAGATACAGAACCAGGCATTTGTATATCACATTGCACACGGCATTGAAGTCATGGTGGAGGATGATACACTAATTGGTGAAGATACAACTGTTATAGAAAAGAAATCACCTGCTGATGAGATTCCGAATGATGTGAATAGCAATATCGGCGACAATGTTTCAGACAAGGATTTACAAACATCTAACAATTCTAACGGTGAAGAATCTAATCATGATGATGATCATGAATCGTTGAATGGTGATATAAATGATGCAAATGAAGCATCCAATAACGATGTTACGGAAGCGCCAAGCATTTATGTTTCAACAACTAATGAAATACCTGATCCGATCACACTAGAACATGAATCTATTGGCGATTTTGATGATGATGATAATTACCATCCATTAAATAGAAAGATTTCAAACATATCAACATTGACACAATCTCATTTAAACAATCAAGCAAGTATATCATTTTTAAAAGCTAATTTTGAGAAATTGGTAAGTATAAAAGAAATCATGAAAAAGCAACAAGAAATTGTACAGAAAGCTTCAACTGCAATTGAAATTTTGAAAACTGGCGAAATGCCACCTGAACAAATTATTTTTGAACCATTAAAACTCGCTTGTGAACAAAACACTAGTATTGATGCTAAAATTCTAGCTTTGGATTGTTTAAGTAAAATTTTCACATTTAATTTATTCACAAAGCCAATTTACTGGGATTATAAAGGAAATAACGTTAAAACTAATTTGAATAAAACAGATGCAGATTTAAATGAGAGCATGGGTTTATCATCTCCTAAAGATGGTAAAGTTTTATTGATTGAAGCAGCAATTAACGTTATCATGTCATGCTTTGAAGGTGAAGGTACCGATGAACGTGTTGAATTACAAATTATTAAAGTTTTAACAGGTGCTGTTGTTAATGAATCAATGCCGGTACATGGTAAGGTACTATTACAAGCAATTAGACAAATTCATAATATCTTCTTATTATCATTATCACCTATTAATCAAGGTGTAGCTCAAGCCACATTAATTCAAATTGTTGATTCTGTTTATGAAAAAGTTTTAAATTTAAATTCCAAAAATAATTTACAAAATCACAAAATAAATAATGATGCTTTGGAATCAACAACAGATTTAAATGGAAAAACAATGACATTACAACAAATTCAAGATACCACTAATGACGATATCCAGTTATCATCGGATGAAGTTATTGGAGATGACGATGAACTGTATATTAAAGATGCATTTTTAATATTCAGGTCAATGAGTAACTTAGCTTCTAAATCAATAGATGTAGAATCGTTAGATATGAGATCCTACCAAGTAAGAGTTAAGTTATTATCATTAAATATTATTCATTATATATTAAGAAATTACATGGACGTTTTCGTAAATAAAGATTATTTGATTTTTAATAAAAATATAGAAGAAAGTACCGTTCTAGTTGATGGTATAAGAAAATATCTTTGTTTAGCGTTATCTAGAAATGCAACATCACAATTATCTCTGGTTTATGAAGTTACAATAGAAATTTATTGGTTAATGATCAAAAATTTAAGGTCGGAATTTAAATTCGAAATACCTGTCTTTTTCGATGAAATTTATTTACCCATCAGTGAATTAAAAACTTCAACATTTTATCAGAAAAGATACATTTTGGAAATTATTAGTCGTATATGTTCAGATCCAAAAATATTGATTGAGTTTTATTTAAATTATGATTGTGATACAGTATTGACTAATTTATGTGAAAAATTTGTAGATTATTTGGCAAAATATGCCTTGATAAAAGTTGATACAACTTTACAACAGAAACTAAACTTTAAAACATTTCAAGCAGTTAATTCAATACCTAAAGATCTTGTTGAAATCCCAGATTTAAATTCTTCTAAATTATCAAGTACTCCACCTAACCCTGATGCATACGTCAACTTTCCTGCAGATTATGCATTGAAGATAACTTCAATTGAGTGTATTGTTTCATTTTTAGAATCTTTAAATGATGCATCTGGTTTCCCATTAGACATCTCTAAACAAGGAATAAAGTTAGGATTGGAAGATTTGAAATCCGCTGCTAGTAGCGCAAGATTAAGAGGTGATTCAATTGCATCAGGTGCTACACATTCCTCTTTAACGCATTCTGAAAACAATAGTTCGTCTGGAATTTTCAATAAAACACAAAGTACTGAGGATGATATATCTGATTCAAAGCAATTTGATAACGTTAAACAGCGTAAAACTGCATTAATTGAAGGTATCAAATTATTTAATTTTTCACCAAAAAAGGGTATCTCATTGTTTGATAAAGGTGGATTTTTAGATAAAAATGATCCTGTTTCTATTGCAAGATTTATATTGGAAAATGATACATTAGATAAAACACAAGTTGGTGAGTATCTTGGAGGTAGTAAAGATGAAAATATTGCAGTAATGCATGCATTTGTTGATATAATGGATTTCAAAAACAAATCATTCCTTGATGCATTAAGAAGCTTTTTACAACATTTTAGATTACCAGGAGAATCACAAGTTATTGATAGATTTATGTTAAAATTTGCAGAAAAATACGTCAATGATAATCCTAAAACTTTTGCGAATGCAGATACTGTTTATGTTTTATCTTATTCTGTAATTATGTTAAATACTGATCAACATTCACCTCAAGTCAAAAAGAGAATGACATTAGATGATTTTATAAAAAATAATAGAGGTATTGATGATGGTAAAGATTTAGATCCTAAATTTTTGGAAGAGGTTTTTGTAGATATTCAAAATAATGAAATTATTCTTAATAGTGAACAACAAGCAGCATTACTTTCTAATGATACATCAATTCAACAACCATTGTTAGGCTCATCATTTTTTGGTAGAAACTATGCTAAAGAAGCATATACTAAAGCATCCAAGGCTTTAACTGAGAAAACTGAAAATACTGTTATTTCACTAGGAAAGACAAATAAAAATATGAAATATTATACATCTGATGTAAGTACAAATCCTGAACATGTCAAATCAATGTTTGATAATTTATGGATGTCATTATTAGCTGGTTTAACTCCACCATTTAAAGAGTATGATGATCCATCAATTTGTAATTCTCTTTTATTTGGTATTAGATTATCAACACATTTATCAGCAATAAATAATTTAGATTATGCAAGAACATCATTTGTTAGAGCATTGGTTCAATTTACCAATATTAATAATCCTGAAGATATGAAAGATAAGAATATTCAAGCTATTTATACATCTTTGATGATAGCAGTAGATGAAAATTCATATTTGAAATCATCATGGAAAGATATTTTCATTGTTATTTCACAAGTTGAAAGGTTAAGATTATTATCTAAAGGTGTTGATTCACATTCAATACCTGATTTAATCAATGCAAGATTAGCTAAAAAATCTAGTGAAATACATATAGAGCCAGAATCAAATGGATTTTTTGCATCTATTGGAGGAAAAAGGCAAAGTATGTCAAAACAAGTTTTCAATCATCATTTTAATCAAAAATTACCTATTGCTATGATAAAGAAAATCAATGCAACTGAATTAGATGTTTATATTGATAAAGTTTTCAGTCAAAGTAGTGAAATTCAAGGTGATGGAATTTTTGATTTTGTTACAGGATTAGTTGAAGTTGCACGTGAAGAAATTGCATCAAGTGGTAATAGTAAAGAACCTAGGATGTTTTGTTTACAAAAGATGGTTGATGTTTGTTATTATAATATGAGTAGAATTAGACTTCAATGGAGTGAATTATGGAAAGTTATGAACCAGGAATTTAATGAATTTGGATGTAATGAAAATAAAACAGTTGCATTTTTTGCAATTGATTCATTAAGGCAATTATCTGAAAGATTTTTCAATATTGAAGAATTATCACATTTTAAGTTTCAAAAAGAATTTTTAAAACCTTTTGATTATATTATTCTTAATAATCCTGATTTAAGTATTAGTGAAATGGTATTAGATTGTATTAATTATTTAATAATTAAGAAAACTGAACATATTAAATCTGGATGGACAACAATTTTAGATATTTTAACACATGTTGCATATAGTGAAGATAGTGAAAGATTTGTGTTGAATGGATTAAAATATACCGAGAAAGTTGTTAATGAACATATTGAAGAAATTGAACATGAGAATTCATTTGATAAACTTGTTGATTGTTTATGTGAATATGCTAAAAATGAAAGATTTCAAAAAATCAGTTTAAAAGCTTTATCAATTATAAATAAATTAGTTGAACAAATTGGAAGTGAAGTTGATAAAGAAACAGAAGATGAAATAACGGAAGATTTAAATAAAAGATGGTTTCCATTATTATTTAGTTTTAATAATATTATAATGGAAGGTAATGATTTAGAGGTAAGATCTAAAGCATTAAATTTTATGTTTGAATCACTTATAAAACATGGTAAAAAATTTGATAATAAATTTTGGGGTAAAATATGTATTGAACTTTTATTTCCAATTTTTGATATATTGAAAAGGCATGGACAAATTAATATAAATCAAAATGAAAGTTTATGGGTTTGGTTATCTAGTACATTAATTCAAGCATTAAGAAAGATGATTTTATTATTTACAACCTTTTTCGATGAACTGAAAACAATGATGGATGGATATTTAAATTTACTAATACAATGTATTTGTCAAAATAATGATGCAATTTCCAAAATTGGAATTTCATGTTTAGAAGATTTAATATTTAAAAATATGGATAAATTTAAAGATGCTGAATGGGAGAAAATTAAAGTTACATTTACCAAATTATTTGAATTAACTACAGCAAATGAGTTATTTGATTTAGATCCATTAAAGAGTGTTAATGGTAAATTGAAGCCTAAAGAGAATGGGAATGAAGAAGAAGGCGGAGAAGGAGAAGGTGAAGGTGAAGAAGAGGCAGAAGATAGAGACGAAGAAGAAGAAGAAGTAGAAGAAGCATATTCAGAAATTGAAGGTGATAAAAAGATATTATCACAAGAGATTGTTGTTAAATGTGTTTTACATTTACATATGATTCAAATATTGAGTGAATTATTTGACAATAATGATTTCTATTTAACTATACCATATAAGAATTTAATTGAATTATCAAAATTACTGAATTCAAGTTATGAATTTGCTAAGAATTTCAATGAGAATTATAATTTAAGGGTTAGATTATGGAATGCGGGAGTTGTTGATAAATTACCTAATTTATTAAAGCAAGAAACCTCAGCAGTTGGAGTTTATATTAGTGTTTTATTTAGATTATATTGTGATGAAGATAAAGTTGATAAAGAATCTAGGACTAAGATAGTGAATATATTAATTCCATTAGCGGTATCGTTAATAAAGAGATCAGCTGAATTTGATGAAAGGGATGAAATTAAGAATTTACAATCATGGATGCCAGTTGTTGTTGAAGTATTACAAGCAATTACAGAATTAAACGATACAGATTTTATTAGAGCGTGTCCACAAATATATCGTTTTGTGATTACCTTATTCAGCAAGAACATGAGCGCTGAACTGCGAGACGTTATGAAGGAGTTTTTGTTAAGAGTTGGAGATAGCTATGTTAATGCCCCAGCTAGTGTGTAGAGGAAGTGTGTAAAAACTGAGTGTAACAATTGTTTAAGTTAATGCAAGCAAATGCAAGCAAATCCGGAAAAATAAGGGGAAAAACATGTATGTTTGTATATGTGTAAAAATCAGCCCCAGTCACGTGACCGGGCGGCTGCTACTGCCAATCTGTGCTCACGTGCCGGTTCATGACAGTTTGAGTGCAGCACCCTGACACCGCACGTAAAAAGGACACAGAGGGCGGGGGCGACAAGACGAATTGGCGAAGAAATGGGGAAAATGGCGAAAGACGAAGTGGCGAAAATGCGAGGGGGCGAAAGTGGCGAAAATGGCGAAAATGCGAGATGCGAGTGCGAGGGCGAGGGCGAGTGGGACGACGAGGGACGAGGATGTGAAGAGGATGGCGAAGAAGAGTGTGGAGGAGACTCTGGAGGGAGCTGGTGGCCTTTCTCGTTTGGCACAATCAACATGTCTATGCAAAACAAGGTATGTGTGGAACGGTGGTCTTGTATAGAGTAACAGGGCAGCAATGGTTTCCTGGTCGGATTGGCTGGCCAGCTGTCCTGCTTCAAATCAAGACAATTCCGAGTTGCTTGGAAAAAAAAATTTTTGGAAACGTCAAGGAGGTTTGAAAAACTGCATTACTGGTAATTGGTGCAATGAACTGTCCTATATGTTCAGAAACCTTGATAGCTGTACTCTGGCCGTGGTTTCAATACCATGTCCTGCAAAAACACAGGCTTTCTCTTGTCCCGTTTTTCTGTTGGGAGGCCTGTGCTTTGCGGAACCAGTAGTTGGAGATATCATTGGCTACTGGAACATCCTTACAGTCACATGAGCCAAAATGCATATGTTTCACATTTCACATTTTACTTTTCCTTTTCTTATTTATTTCTCCATTCCATTTTGTTTCTTTGATATTCAACAATATACTAACATTGGTTCTGTTCACTCAATTTCCATTACTGGGATTTCCCGATATTCTTTTTTTTTCTTTTTTCACTCTAGAATCTTTTCACCTTATTAGGTAACGACGTTTCCGACGACGAAAGTGATTTCGTTGTCCCAAAAGAAATTGTTGCACCACAAAAATCCAACAAGAAATCTGGTGTTCCACCAAAAGCTGATAAAACTAAAGCTAAAGGTGGTAAATCATCTACTACTGGTAATGAAGCTGGTGCAAAATTTTCCAACAAAAACAAAACTTTTGATGGTCCAAAAAGCACCCAAAGAAAAGCTGGTAAAGATAAAAAATTCGATAGACATTCTAGAACTGGTAGACAAGAAACTAACAAATCTCAACACAATAAATTAGGTGATGAAGCAGAAGCTCAAATCGAAGGTGAAGAAGACGCAGAAGCTGAAATTGCTGAAGCAGATGCAGAAAACGCAGAAAATGAAAACAAACCAAAATTAATCTCTGCTGTTGATTTCTTTGCTGAAAAGGAAAATGATGAATTCAACAAAATTAAATCTAAGAATTTCCAAAATTCCGAAATTAACGATGCTGATTTAATCGTTAAAGAAGTTGAAGAATTCATTCCTTCAAAGACTGAAAAGAAAGTCAAACAAAAAGCTAAAAAGGAGAAAATCTACTTAGATATTTCTGTCTCCCACGGTTTTGAAACTCCTGAAAGACCACAAAGATCTGACTTCAAGAGAGGTCCACGTAACGCTGGTAAAGATGGTAAGAAATTCGGTGGTAAGCCAAAAGCTCCAAAACCAGTTAAAGTTAACTTATCCGAAGAAAACTGTCCAGCTTTATAAGCCATGCCACAGAGACTTGATTGCAAAACCATACACTAACTGACCCTTCTTCCCCACACCCCCATTGTCTGTGCATACACAACTATATAGCTATTTATGTACCACATTTATATCTACACTAAACCAACAATTTGTACAAAACGGTTTCCCGTTTCGTGTCTCACATTTTTTCCAGATTTTTCACGTTGCATCGGGCATTTGCTGTACGTGTTTCCTCTGTCTTTCACCCTGCTGAAACTATACTGCTGCTGTACCCTTATCGCCATAGCAATAGCCATAGCCATAGCCATAGCCATAGCTTTTCAACTTCCTTGCACGCTGACCTAGAATCTCACCTGAAACCACTGTTCCGGCTTTTTAAACTCCAAAGTCTCCTTGGCATTACATCACTTATTGTTGTTGTGACTAATTTCTAGACTTTGTTTTTTTTTTTCATTTTTCACTTTCCATTTTTCATTTTTCATTGCCATTTTTCAACCTAATCTACACAAAGACTACCAATACTACTACGGATATCTTCGATATACTAGATACATATTCATATATATAAATATATGAATATTTTCTGTATCTATTTACTCACACAATGAACTTACAAAACTCTCCCACGGGTTCAATGGGCTCATCCAATACAGCCTCAGTGACTCCCCAAATACACAATCTGCTTAATACAAATAACAACAATGGCGGTAATAATAACAATGGTAATAATACTGGTAATATGCCATTATCTAATTCATCTTTCTCCAATTCCCCAAGCCCTATAGACAATGTCACTAATCATGATGATTTAACCCAACCAAATAAACAAAACGATACTGTAAAAAAGAAATTAAGAAGAAAATCTTCTTCTGCTAATGATGATAAAACATTACTTTCAACTTCTTCCCCTGAAGGTATTGCAGCTGCAAATGAGATTACTCCAAACAGAATTGCCAATATTTTAATTAAAGAAGGCCCTTTACCAATTCGTCATTTAACTGCTCATTTAACTCAACAAGTCCCAGCATTTGGTAATTTATCTTTATCAAAACAGAGAAGGCTAATTATGGCTTCTTTAGAATCTGGTGATATTGTAACCGGTTGTGTTTTTGAGAAAATTGGTTGGGGTCAATGGGAAGCAAAATTGGTTGGTAAAGATGCAGTTAAAGTTAAAATTGAAAATCATAATAATCAATTAAATATCTTAAATAATAATAATGGGAGTAATGGGAATAATGGGAATAACAATGATACATCTTATAATAATATATCTGATCAAAGTTTTATCAATCCTAGAAATCAAGTTGAAAGAAATGTTTCAGATAATATTAGAAGAGGTTCAATTACTAATTCAGCTATTAATGATCATAACATTAAATTACCAACATCGCCAACTTTATCACCAATTCAAGATTTAAGAAATTCTTTGAAAAATTATAACTCCTCACATGCAATTGAATCATCTTCGAGTAGTCCATCTTCAGAAAATGATGATGATGATGATGTTGATGAATTTGATGATGGTTTCAATCTACGTAATACCAATTCAGACTCACCACCAAATTTCGATGATTATAGAAATGATTCGAAAATGGCCAATATAAAATCCAAATTGATTCGTTCAACTTCAATGTCTTCAGCTCATCGCCCTTCATTTGCAGGTGTCTCAAAACCTAGGAAACCAAGATCCTCTTTTACTCAATACACTTTAGAAGCTGCTTTAGATGATGCACCAATGGAAAGAAGAGAATCAAGGGTATCATTTTCAAATTCAAATAACTTATCTCGTCAATCATTTTTAAGAACTAATATATCTCCTAGACTATCAAATAATAATAGTACAATATCGGTTGCTCTAGAAAATGAAAATGCAATTGTTGATGAAGATTTCGAAGGTGCAATCATTGATACAGATGAAGAAGATTGGAAATCCATTGGACCTTCAAGTTTAAGGAAAAATAAACTACCAATTGCATCTCCACCTCCACCAGCAAATATTTCCCATAATAATAACAAAAAAAAAACCGATGAAGAAATGGCAGCTATTGCTTTAATGGATTTGAAAACCGTTTGATTTATTTTTTATTATCGTTTCGCCTACTATTATCACGTCCTTTCATTTCCTATATGTTTCATTTAAATCCTTATTTATTTTTCTCTGATTTTTGTTTCCCTCATTTTAACTAAAGAACTGGTTTTCTTATCCTTAAAAAAAAATTTTTTTTCCTGATTTTTTCATGTTTCTACAACAATTTAAAACTTATATAATATATAGTATATATATTTTTTATTACTTCTACTTTTTTTCACTCAGTATTTATCCAAAATGTATTGTATAAATATTGGTGTCTGCATTCTATGAATTCTTTTTTTTTCAGTTTTTTTTTGTATAAAATAAATGTATCAATTTTATTTCTAAACTAAATAAGCCAAAATTTTTTCACAAATATTTTTAAATAGATACGAATTGATTTAAAACATATAAAAACACTATAACGGAACTATAAATTAGATAACTTATAAAATTTAAAATTCAGAAATTGCAACAGCAACGGATTGAACGTCATCGTGAGAGATTGAAACCTTAACATTTTTAACACCGTTCTTTGATGCAGCTGCTTTAGCAACACCATTTAATTGAACAATTGGGGCACCTTTTGCATCATGTAAAATTTCAATATCTTTTAATGAAGCACCTGCACCTTTAGATTCAACTTCTAATGATTTGAAAACAGCTTCTTTTGCTGACCATGCACCTGCAAATGAGGATCTTGGATTTGCTGATGCTTGACAATATTTAATTTCTTCTGTAGTGAAATTTCTTTCAATAAATGTTTCATTATCAATATTAATTTCAGAAATTAATTCAACATCAACACCAACTCCTTTATTACCAACAGTTTTAGATGTTAATGAACTTAAAATAGATGCAGTTTTATTTGATGAATCAGAAATAAATTTACCTTCTCTTTGCAATTCAGCATCAGTGAAAATTAATTCATTAGTTTTGTTTAATGAAACTCTAGCTAATGGATCTAAGTAAACTTGTTGTTCTTGATCATCAGTATATGGTGCATGTTCTTTAGCAACAAACATGGTATTAGTAATAATAGCATTATGAATGTATGAGTATGCTTTCTTTTGTCTTGATACAACTCTTGAAGCATATGATTCATATTCATCTTTAGATAATGAAGCAAATAAGTAATCAGGATGAACAACAATTGCTTGACCACCTTTTTGACCAAAACCAAATGATGTAATAGAAACTGCTTTAATACCATCAGTTTGAATAGTTCTTGATGGGAATAAAACATATTTGAAATCTTCTAAAATCTTATCAACATTATCAGCATTTCTGTTACCTGGAATAATACCAGAATTTAAAATTTGAATAGCACCATTTAACATCCATGCACCTGCAGCACCTTTTGGATGACCTGTTAAGTATTTTTGGAAAACACCATAAACTGGGTTACCATCAGTTCTACCTAAATGTTGCATCATCATATCAATAGTAGCTGATTCATTTTTATCATTTGCTTTAGTAGAAGTACCATGGAAAGAACATGCACCTAAATCATCAACTGTTAAATTAAATGTAGCTAATGAACCTCTTAATGGAGCAATTCTTGGATCATTCTTCCAGAATTCATTACCTAATTGTCTTTGAGCATCCTTAATTTGCTTAGTTGCATCTCTTTCAATTTCTTCAGATCTTTCTTGTAAGAATGCTTCTTTATCAAATGATTCATCAGATTCTGATAATGATTTTGCTTCTTCTTTAACATATTCTAATTCATCCTCAACCCATTGTTTAACTAATGAAATTCTCTTCTTTAATTGTCTAGATCTATATTTAATATCCATCTTTGCAGCATTATATTTCATTTCACCGTGATATTCTCTAGCAGTAGTTAAAATACCTTTACCTGGAGCTGGAACTGATCTACCAATTTTATCAGTAGCAGTAGAAGTCATTGCAACAATAGCATAAATTGGAACACCCATTTGTAAAGCTAATGAAGCAGTCATTAAAACTTCAATACCTGAACCTTGAGCTTCCATGAAACCATTTCTTGTAGTAGTTGCAGGTCTTGACATTTCAGATGGAGTTCTACCATGAGCAAATTCATCAACAGCATTTGATGTAGCATTCATATTAGCGAATTCATATGAACCTTCTTCTTGGAAGTCATCATAACCACCAACTAAAACAATTTTAGCTTTACCAGATAAAATAGTTTCAACACCAACATCAACAGATTCTAAAGCAGTTGCACAAGCACCGACTGGAGTTTTAATTGGACCTGAAGAAGATAATAATAACATATTAACCCAAGCAGACATAGTGTTAATGAAAGATTCTTGTAAAATATCATTTTGAACTGGTTGATCTTTATATCTATCTCTGAACATACCTTTTAATGCAGAGACACCACCCATACCTGAACCTGAACAATTACCAACTTCAGAGACATGAACGTATTGATAGAATTCATAAGGATCGGTAACACCAGCACTTAATAATGCTTCAACTGTAGCAACTAAAACGTATAAAGTAATTGGATCAACTTGATCAATGATATCATCAGAGATACCATAATTCTTTGCATCCCAACCAGTTGGAATTTGACCTGCAACCAGTCTATCAAATCTTAAAGCTTTTGGAATGAATAATTTAGCACCTTTTAAAATCTTAACGGTATATTCTTCACCGGATTCATCAGGGAAAACTTCAACTAATTCACCATGTTGTAATTGATATTGTAAAGCAGTTGTTTTATCAGTAACAAATGGATCTAAATCGTGTTGAATAACAACTTCTTGGATTAATTCTTTCTTATTTGGATCATAACCATGGAATAATTCTGGTTCGATTAATCTAATACCAGTATGTTCTAAAATTTGTTCTTCATATTTCTTTTTAACATCCATATCATCAACAGGTTGGTTGGTTTTTGAATCAACCCAACCAGTATATTGTTTACCTTTAATAGAACCATTGAAATATTTAATGAAACCCATAATCCATGCCATTTCAATACAACCTTCTAATGAGAATTCACCTTTAGATTCCATTTCCCATCTAGTTCTTGAGTTACCCCATGGACCAACTTCAGCGAAACCGGTAACAACGACAACTCTATCTAGGTCTAACATACCTTCTAATTCAGGAGATTTATTTTTAATTGTTTCATATGGAGTAATTTCTGGGAAATCAAATTGCATATTAGCTTTTGGTTTAATTGAAGCTTTGTTGAATGGAGAATCAGCTTGTTCACCATTAACAACTTTATGTTCAATAGCAGTTTCAATAGAGACGGCTCTTCTAATTTCAGAAGTGTTGTTAATATCAGTTCTTAAATCATTAGTGAATTCTCTTAAGTTTTCAATGAATTGTAAACCACCATTCAAATCTGCCATAACTGGACCATCTTCACACATTCTAACAACTTCTGGAGTCATTAAACCAAGGATATTGAAAGCCATTTCTTTTTGAGAGAAAGTTCTAACACCTAATTTTTCAATACCTTCAGCAATCATATTATTACCTGACATCAAACCGGTACCTCTAGTCCAACCAATAACGGCACCACAAACAGTTAAGAATGATGACCAAGATTCTGAGTGCCATCTGTTGAATAAAGTTTCTAAAGCTAATTTAGATTCTGAGTATAAACCATCAGAACCGAAAGTACCATGATTTGGTGATAATGGTAAAATAACTTCTGCTGGTCTAGTTAAAATATTTCTAGTTCTTTTTGAAGAAGCAACTTCACCTAATAATCTTAATAAGTTGGTTAACATAATTCTATGAGCTAATTCTGATTTAGAGCCAATATTTTCAACTTCGATACCCATTTCTGGAATTGCAGCAAATGGAATAACGAAATCTAAGTCCCAGCCAAGACCACCTTTCTTAACATCATCATAAATGAATGAAACTAAAGCTTGAACATCTTGTTTGGAACCTTGGTTGAATGGAACAACAACTAAACTAGAACCTGAAGCACCATATCTTGAATATAATGATTGATAATATTCAGTAACTTTTTTAGAGAATCTAGAAGTAGTAACAACAACTTTAGCACCACCGGAAATTAAACCTTGTAAGACTTCAGCACCAATAGAACCTGCACCTGCACCTGTAACTAAAGCATATTTACCTTTGTAAGAAATACCATTAACAGCACCTTTTTCTAAACCATCTAAGAATAAAGAAGATTTTGGTTTATCATAAACCCATGAACCTAATTGAGTTTTACTTTTAATATGTAAGAATGGAATAGTTTCGGCTGGAATAGTGGAAGAAACAGGAGTTTTAATTTCGCTAATATCTTTTAATGAAGCAATTTCATCAGTTTCACCATTAGCAGAAGGAGATTCTAAAACATCAGCAGTTGCTTTATTGACTTCAATTTCAGAATTCTTTTCAACAAATTCAATTAATTGTTTGTATAAAGTTTCAATTTTTAATTGATTTTCAGATGATGCTTGTTTTGAAAGTGCTTTATAAACATTTGCTAAATCTTCTTCAATAGTTGGTTTAACTTCTTTAGTTAATTTACCACCTTGAGACATTTCATGAACATATTCTTCGAATTTTCTACATGCATCTCTTGGAGCTTCATCATAATTGACATTACCTTTAGCGTCAACTGAAGTTTTTGGACCAGTTGGATAAGAAACATCTTTATAAACTGGGTCTTGATTTTTGTTTAACATTTCAACACAATTATCAATTAATTGTTGACCTAATTTCTTAGCTAATTCATAAGTTTCACCTTTTTCAGTTGGAGTATGATCAATATGATATTGCATGAATTTGATTAATGTTGGGTTAGCTCTATTCATAATTTGAATACATTGAGTAACAGTTTCTCTATCAACTGAAGTTAGCTTACCGAAAATAATATCGAAATACATTGATAAAGCATCTTGTCTAGCCCAATTCCAGTAAGAATCATAAATTCTAGCTTTTAATGGAGAGAAAACTGGTTTGATACCAGCAGCATAAAATTCACCGTGTTCTTCAGCCCAGATATCTAATTCTGCTTGTAAGACTTTAGAAGCTTCTTTCTCTTTAATAACGGCTTTATCACCTTTAGTTAAATCAAGTTTTAAATATCTAGCTAAGGTTTCTAATTGTTGACGAGCTAAATCTCTAGATTCTTTGGTAACTTCTTCTAAAGCTGCAGAATCAATGACTGCACCACCTGAAGCTGCACCACTTGAAGCAGCAGCACCTGATGATAATGATAAACCTTCAGAAGCAGCGTATTTTTGAGTAACAGAATCAAAGAAAGCTTTGGCATCAGCTTCAGAACCTAATCTAGCAGCTGGTTCATTAGTTAAAGCATGTAACAAAACAGCATCTTGTCTACCGGATTGTAAACCCCATCTAGACTGTAAATATTTTCTAGCAGCACCGACGGAAAATCCACCTGGCATTTTAGATGACATTAATCTTGCAATCAGGGAAGAAGTTTGTTTACCTAAAGAACCAGAGAATGTATCTTGAAATTGTTCAGCTAATTCTTGTAATGGGGTATCTTCTGGTTTTTCTGGAGTTGTACCAAATTCTTTACCTAAATCACCTAAAATTTCATTTTGAACGGTAGATTTACCACCAACTAAATCTTTAATTGCTTTTGACATTGGAATATCACCTAAAGATTTCTTTAATTTATGAGCAACTAAAGTATGTAAAACTAAAGAAGCTGGAATTGGAGCATCAGCAACTTCAGAAACTGGACCAGATGAAGCAGCAGGTGCAGCAGCAACTGGAGCAACTGGAGCGGCAGCAGCAGCAGCTGGAGCAGGTGTAGAAGCAGCAATTGGAGCTTCTGGCTCAGGTTCAGCTAAATCGGCTGGATCAGGAATGTAATATATTTCCTTTTGATCTTTAGAATAACATAAAACTTGTCTTTGTAAAGATAAAGCAGCATCATAAGATTCGAATTTAGCTTTGATTGTTCTAGTTGCCATACCTGCTAAAGTTGGAGAAGGACCGATTTCAACAACTCTTTCGGTATTGTAATCTTTTAAGAAAACATCTTGAGTTTCAATCCTATAAAATTACGATTAATTGTTAGTATCTTGATAATGAAAAAAAAATATCTTAAACTGAGAAATTAATTATTAAACACGTACCATCTAACTGGAGAAGCAAATTGATAAGCTAAAAGCTCAGTTAATAAAATATGAGATAATTCTTGTTGAACTTCTGGTCTCATATTGTGAGGTTTCAAGCGTGGTAATTGAAAAGAAGGGAAAAAAAAGACAACAGCAAGCAAAAAAATGAAAATCACAACCAAACAGGAAATATTCCAGCTGGTGAAAAAAAAATAAGCAATCTTCACCAGGTAAATTTGTTGGCTCAGACGAACGCGCTGTTGATGCTTTGTTGGGTGGTTGGGTGTCTCCCCAAGCCAGTTTTGTTTTTTGCTAGCAGGTCACGTGAGCAGTGGCTTATTGCTACCCTTTTTACGTTTACTGTTTTTTTTGCTATGGTCTCGCTCTGGTTCTCTTTCATTTCTGCTTTCTTCAGTGGTGGTCGCCTCATTAATTCACGTAAGCAATAACATTGGTTGATACACAGAGTAGGAGTCTATATAAATGTGGCATTATATGTGTTTAAAAAAAAATTTAGTTGGAACTACGTTATGCCAAATATGATCTATTCATGCAAAAAATTAGTTTATAAAATGTAAAAGTGAAAATGAAAATGAAAATGAAAATGAAAATTGAAAATAGTAGAAAATAGTAGAAAATAATTGAAAATGTGAAAACTGAAAACTAATAAATGAGGCTTTGACATCAACGTCCTTTCCGTGATGCAAAAATACCAGGATGTATTTCTTTTTTTTTCTTTATGTTTTTTTGAAAAAACTTTGATGTATGTTAGACATCTATGTAAGGTATACAGTTGTATATTTTGAGAAAATTAAGTAGCTGATGAATAAGTATGTTCTGAAATTTCAGGTTTTGAGTCTTTTAAATCATCCATTTCAACTTCAAATTCATCAGAATTACCCATTAAATGTTCAGATTCTTCAGATTCTCTACTTGAATGTTCTGACTCACCAGAAATTTTACGGTTAACATGAAGTTTTGCATCAGCAAATAATCTTGCTTCTTCTTCTGGAGTTAATTCATCTTTCTTTTTATTTTTAATATAATACATTGGATTTAATTGTCTTAAAGTTAAATTCTTTAAGAAAGGTAAATGACCTTTCTTTTCTTCATATAACATTAAAGCTAATGTAACAATAATTGAAACCCAATAAATATTATAAGATAAGACGGAACCATAAGTTGCAGAATTTTGCCATCCTAATAAAGAATTGAAAACATCCCAACCACTATCAGTTAAAGGATTACAACAATTAACATGCCAAACAGATTCACGAATATTATAAGTACCAGGACCTGAACCATTTTCTGCTGCATCACCACCAGTTTTAATATTGAAAACATAATTTTCGAAAAACCAAACACCTCTTGAAAATAAACCTGCAGAAATAAGGTATAAAATAGAAGTTGAAATACAAAGGAAAATTTGTAATGAAATTGCAGAACCACCAAAATACATAAAACCACCAACTAAAGCACCTGCAACTAAACCACAAACAACTGGTAATGGGAAAGATTTAGCAGGTGAACCAATACCAACACCACCAACGAAAACGACAGCTTCTAAACCTTCTCTTAAAGTTGTAATAAAAGGTAAGATAAACATTGAATATCTTTTAAATATATAACCACATTTTAATCTATCCTTTTTATTTAATGGAGGAGTAATTAGAGATTTAGCAATTTTAACTCTCCATTTTGCTTGCATTTTATTAATTCTTAACATTGCAACACCCATTAAAGTAATTAAAACACTTGCAATAACACACATAATACCTTCATATAAATCTTCAGTTTTTGACCAAATATCATTTTTAAGGGAATAATAAGCACCAATGAAAGCACAACCAATGGCAAGACAAATGAAAATACCAGAGAAAGCACCAACCCAGACTTGACGTACTAATTTTTTAGTAACTTCTGGATTTTTTGCACCAATACTCTGTTTAACGAAAGCTAAAAGAACTGAAATAACAATAACAGCTTCTAAAGCTTCTCTGAAGACAACGAAGAAAATTTGAACGTTGAAAATGTCATTCATTTTTCCTTTTCTTTAATCTTGTTTTGCTCAAAAAATTTCTTGCTGTGTGAAAAAAGAATCAAAACTCAGAAAAAGTTTGGAGAAGGAGGATTTAGTGAATTGGAAAAAAAAGAGAAAAATAGGAGAAAAAAAGGAAAAGTAGAAGAAGAAGAAGAAGAAAGGGGAAAAAAATTTTAAAGCAAAGAAAGGAAAAGAAAAGAGGAATGAACGTTACAGAGACAGGAATAGTGGTACATTAAATAAACTGAGATCTCAAGTGCTGTGTATTTACAAGGACGGGGTCAGTGATGCATTAAAAATAAGTGAACACCGAAGTCTTATTAACAGGGAAAACAAGGGACTATAGCCAAAAAAAAATATAGGGAAACGGTAATATGCTCTTGTGGCATGCAATCATAAAAAATAATAGATTGATCAATGTGTCTTAAAACAATAGAAACGGAATTTTTTGACAGAGCAGATGAAGCAAGAAACCGGAGACCCTTCGGTTTCCTGAATTACAAATGGGAATCTGATAAATTATAAGCTCTTATTCGTCAGTTTCTAATTGGCATAGACTAGATTTTGTTAAAGTTTCATGTTTCTGGCGTAAAAACTGACATTATAGTGGCCTTCTTCCCCGTATAAGCTTATAGTTTCTCAGGACGTGATTTGTCTAATCGCCACCCTGCGATCTGTTTTTTCCACGCTCGCCTCGTTTTGCCCGCTCTTATCGGTCTTATCGTCGCTGGTGCACGGTTGCAGCGCCTCTGCTTTTTTCCATTTTCTCCATTTTTTTCGAGCACGGGTTTTGCACTGAAGTCATCCTGCTCGTGCTGCGCAGTGTGTCGATGTGTCCAGCACAACTCCGTCAGCACCGGTAACTGTACTCCGAGTATCAGCTCTGGTCCCTATGTGTCTCCTTTAGCATGCTACTGAATAATACAATTGTCGGTGCTGGTGGAAATCACAAGTTATTTTTTCTTGCTTTTATCAGTCCTGGTTATAGGCTCTCTTTCTGTTCCCTTGCTAACAAAGGCCTGGTCGTTGATCCCTCTGTTTCCCGTATCTTCTCCAAACTCCACTTTGACGAATTAATGTGTACACCCATGTATTGCGCAGATACACTCATGTGTCCAAGTGCCCGATGTTCTTTTCACACAGATCAGAAACTGTTTCTCTGTTGCAACTTACTCCATAATTTTTCATGTGAGAAGCGTGCCAAGTTTTTTTCTCCGGAAAGCGGCTCGTTTTCCCCCATATATTCCATTTTGTTCCGTGCATAAGCTACTAGTGCCGGTTGCTGGGATAGCTTATACGTTGTTCTTCACACTAAAATAGTACTAGCGTGCATTTCGGATAATTGTCTCATCCATTTGAATCACTGTCCAGCCCTTGATTTAGCTTTAATGTGTTGTTTCAAAGTTTAACCCAGGGAATAAGAAATTAATAGAAAAAAACAAAAAATCTCGTACATTGGAAAGCTCAAAATAGGTGAAAAAACAAAAAAAAAAAAAAACATCAGCAGACGATTCACAGAAAAATCCGGGAAAACTTCCCAATCATGGGCTTGGACTGATACTTGACTTAGAGTCACGGTTTCCCTTTTACTGTTTTACTGTTAAATATCTTGCAAATTTTCTGCTCAATTGATCTGATCTTGCAATTCATTAAGCTAATATAAAAGCAAAAAAGATTAACGATAAGAAAGAAAACACAAATATCAATATGACAGATAATACTATTAGTAGTGTCCTGGAAGTTAACGGGAACTCAGATGCTATCAGTGATGTTACATCTAATCTTAGTAATATGAATGTTTCAACAAATCAGCAAGTTACTAATTTACTAGATTATCAATTCCCTGATGCAACAAAATTACTTATTGAACGTTATAATAAATATAATCAATTAATTGATATACTTGAAGAATTTTCTGAAGGCTATAGACTTATTGCAGTTAATTCAACTAAAGAGTTTGATGTTTTAAATAATAAAGTTACTGGTCAATTACCAAATTTTGAATCAAGTTATTCACAAACTGTTGATGGACAAGTTAGCGGATCTGCTAGAATTGATACAGAAGAATTAAAATCTATTACAAGTAATGAAAGTGAAGCACCAACTGATTTAAATATATTCTTAGCTGTTATAAGACAAAAATTAGGTATAGGCTATTCAGATTCTTTAGAATTTCAAAATAAACTTAAAACTGATATAATTCCACCTTTAAAAAAATTATCAACAGAAATTGAAAAAAATCAAAAAGATTTAACACAATTTTCTCATTCAAATATAAAAGAATTAACAGATTTTCAAAATGATTCATTGAAATTATCTAAAAATTTAGATGGTTCAGTTCAAGAATTTGAAAGTGGTAGAAACTCTTCTTATAAAAAAGATCCTTATTTAATTAAAAGAGATTTATTAAGAAGTGCTGTACTTCAAATTAAAGCAGAAAATAATAGGATTGATTATTTATTAAATGTTGAAAAAAGTTTACAAAATAATGAAGAAAAAATTTTAAATGAATTAAAAAATGTCTTCCACTTATTAAATAATTTAGTTAATACTTATTTTAGTAATAGAGTTGAATCATTAAATAATTTATTTGAAGTTTTCAATAAAATTCCTTCAGATTTAGAATGGGCAAATTTCTTATCAAAGAATAAAGATTATTTACTTAGTGCTGCTCCAAATAATAATTATAAAAGAAATATTAAATTTGTTACATTTCGTAATAATGATAGTGATAGTACTATACCAATTTTAGAAGGTTTATTATTACGTAAAGAATCTAAAAGATTAGGATTAAGTTCAAAATATGTTTCATATTATTTTGCAATATCTAAAAGTGGATATTTTTATGGATTTCCTTCAAAAAATATTGATTCAAATCAACCAAATTTAGTTTTATCAATTCCAAATTGTGAAGTTAGTAATTTATCAAAGAATGGTGAATTTTTATTTACTTTAAGAGGTAAAGATTTATCAATTGTTGTACCAAAACCTAAAAAGAAATACGTTTTTAAAGCAAGTTCATCTCATGATTTCCAAACTTGGTGGAATGTTATTTCTAAACACGGTTCTGTTCAACAAGGTACAGGAATTTTATCAAGTGATGAAGACTAAATATGTACAGCTTTTTTTTCCTCTCTTTCAAAAAATATTTTGGTTGCCTCTTTTTTTGTCTCTCAAAACCATCGTATAAATGAATATATATATATATCTATATCTGCTTTCTCTGTTCGAGAAAATTTTTATCAGACGTTATAACATTTTTAATTTCGAATTTAAAAAATAATAAAATAAAATAATTATAGTATATAAAATTAAGATTAAATATATATAAATATATATATATATATACACTATAAATACGTGTGAAATTATAATAATTAATTAATTAAGTTAAAGTCAAGGGAGTGAGTAAAAAATTAAGTAAAAGAAAAGGATAAAGTAATAGTAACAAAAAAAAGAGGGGGTAATGTAATGAACTGAAATGAATGATGAGACGAAAATAATAAAATAGTAAATCAAAAAAAAAAAATTAATAACAGTGGTAATTAATAATTGAACAATAAATGTAATGTGTTGATTTTTTTTTTTCAAGTTTCCTTTACTTTTTTTTTGACATCCTTTGGAAATAATAATTTGAAAACGGAAGATTTTTGAAAATGTTAATTGTTAGTTGAATAGAAAATGGAACACAAAATAGATAATTGGGAGATGTTTAATTGTTTTATTTTAAATTGTATTGTTGTTGTTGTTTATTTTTTCTTTTTGTGCTATTTATTTATTTATTTAATTATGTTTCTTTTATATTAGTAAAATTAGTAAGAAACCTAGGTATCAATTAAATAATTAAGATAAATGAATATTTTATTTTTAATTTCTTGAACCAACAACACCACCAACGACACCACCAACGATTGCACAAATTAATATAAGAACAACCCAAAATAAGATCCATTTCCATTTTCTACTTGATTTAGCATGATCCCTTGCTTTAATAACATTTGCATCACCTTTCTCTAATTGAACTTGAGCTTTTGCGACATTTTGATTAGCAGAGTCAAATAATTGATCTTGTTCGAAAACTAAATCTTGTAAATCATTTAATAATTCGTTTAATTCAGCTGTAACTTGAACTGCACGTAAAACTTCTTGATGTCTAACTTTAACTTCATCTAAAACTGCAATTGCTTCACCTTTACGATTAGCCATTTGAATTGCTTGATCGAAAACTTGTTCATCACCTAATTGATCAACAAATTGACGAGATTCATTATAAGTTGCATCAGGGTTAACAATTTGATATTGTTCAATTGCTTTATTTTGATTAGATTGTTTATAATTATCATCAACTTGAGCAAATCTTTGAATTGCAATACGGAATTGATTACGAATATTTTCAGTTTGTTGTTCTTTATCTTTATCACCACCACAAGATTTAAATAAATCTTCTAATTTTGGTTTAATTTCAACTGTTTGATAAGATCTTAAACTATTAGTAATTTGATCAATTTTAGATTTAATTGTATTTAATTCTTCTGCACTTACAGCATTTAATGAACTTATTTGTAAATTTTCAAGTTGATTAATTAATCCATTATAATCATTTAAATCATCTTTTAAAGTTTCAATTTTTGTAAAAAATTCATCATTATCGTTATTATTATTATCGTTATTATATGCATCATAATTATTCATTTCATAAGCATCATTTGCTTGTTCATTATAAGGATTATAACTCATGATTGGACAGAGAAAAGGGAAAGAAAAGAAAAGAAAAAAAGAAAGTGAGATGATATGTTTTCAATAAATATTCTCTTGTTCCTGTTCAAAACCTATAAAATGTGATTTTGTGATTCTTTTAGTATTCGGTAAAATATCCTAGACAAAGAGATGCAATGTGGGAAGTGAAGTGAGAAGGTGGAAGGAGAAAGAGGAAGGTGAAAGTGAAAAAAAAGGAAAAAAAAGAGAGGACGGTTATTAATTAATTACTCAAACGAAAAGGCTAATTTGAGACGACGAGAAAAGCAGAAGGAAAAAGGAAAACAAAAACAGAAACAGAAGCAGAAGCAGAAACTGTGAAAACACAAAAGCGGCGCACGTCGATCGGCGCAAAGAATAAAAAATTTTTTTTTTTTCGTTTTTTCACTTTTGTAACATGATTTTTCAGTTTTCACGGAATACTGGTGAACCTGATAAATCGTGCTTGTTTTTTCCATTTTGCACAGTTTTGGTACTTATTCGTTATTTTCCTGTTTGTAATTAGACTGTAAGTTTTCTCTTTTTTTACATTTTTACATTTTTTCCTTTCTTTTCGTGGACATTTTCAGAAGAACAATGGTTGAAAAAAGAATCGATAACACCGAAGACGGTGAGATAGTTAAAAAGAAGATATCTATTAAACAAACACCCGAAGAGGAAGCCAAAGCTAAAGAGTATTTTCAAACGCATATATTTGAAGACTCATTTAAAGAAAATTTAAAGAATGAAATTAAAGAATCTAAACCGTATAAATGGGGTACGATAAAGAATTTAATCAATGATGAATTATTAAGGAATGTACGTAATGAAATTATCAAAGAGATTGAATTTACCAAAAAGGAGACTGATATTTATAAAGTTTATCAAAGTGGAGATTTAGCAAATTTAAGTGCTATGCCAGAAGATTTACTAAAACGTATACCAAGTATGTATAAATTAAGGTCAGCGATTTATAGTGAAAAATTTAGATCATTTATTTCAGAAGTTACAGGATGTGGTAAATTAAGTGGTATTAAAACTGATTTATCAATTCAATTATATACTAAAAGTTGTCATTTATTAACACATGATGACGTTATTGGATCAAGAAGAATATCATTTATTTTATATATGCCAGATCCTGATAAAAAATGGAAATCGCATTATGGTGGAGCATTACAATTATTTGATTCATTAGTACCAAATGTACCAAAATCTGATATTAATTGTAAATTAATACCTGAATTTAATCAAATAGCATTTTTTAAAGTTGAACCAGGATTATCATTTCATGCAGTTGAAGAAGTTAAAGTTGATAAACAAAGATTATCGTTACAAGGATGGTTTCATATACCACAATTTGGAGAAGAAGGATTTATTAAAGGTGAACAAGAAGAGACAGAAAAATTTTCAACTTTAAAACAATTAGAATCAAAAGAATTAAAAGAATTTGATTTCCCGAAATTTAAGTTTACTAAAATTCCCGATTATATTGATAAAACTGAAGAAGGGATTAAATTGAATGAATTTGATTTAAAGTATTTGAAGAAATTTATAAATTTGAATTTATTGGAAACTGAATCTATAAATAGACTGAATAAAATATTTAATGAGGAGTCAGTTGTTGATATAATGTCATTTTTGAATAAAGATTATGAAAATTTATTAAAATCTGAGATTAAATCATTTGAACTGAATGAATTTCCATCGATGCCGAAAAATGAGTTAGAAGTTGAAAATTTAAAACCTTGGAAATTAGCTATACCAAGCCATAAAAAGAGGTTTATGTATATTGATGGATATGAGAGTGAAGATATTAAATCTATTGATGAAATTAATTATATTAATAAATGTAGGAACAGCTTACCAAATTTTTCAATTTTAAAAGATTTATTCAAGTTAAAAGAAGAATTAGTTAGTAGAAGTGATGGAAACGATAGTGAGAGAATCAATATAAATAAAATTAGTTTTAAATTATGTGAGTTGAGTGAAATGTTCAAAAGTAAATCATTTCAAAAATGGATTAATTTAATTACAGATTTAAAACTAGTTAAAGATAATTTGTTAATTAGAAGATTCAGGCCAGGACTAGATTTTATTTTAGCTACAAAAGATATTGGAGATAATGATGTAGAAACTAGTGAGAATTATCTAAGTAATGGAATTTTAGAAGCTACATTAAATTTAACTCCAACAAATGGATGGGAAACGGGAGATTTTGGCGGATATGAATTATGTTTATTAGATGATACAGAAAGTGATTTGCAACATGAGAAAAGGGAAGAGGAAGAGTTGAATGAGGACGAAGCAGCGATTTATAGGAAAGCTGATCAAGACAGTGTAGTTTACGAAAGTCAAGCAAGCTGGAACAAGCTATCGTTGATGTTCAGAGATAATTCAGTTATGAAGTTTGTTAAATATGTTAGTTACGAGGCGCCTGGCAGTAGATGGGATATAGCTTGTGCATGGAAATGTGAAGACGAGGAAGAAGACGAACAAGAAGAGGGAGAAGGAGAAGGAGAAGAAAACTAATTAAAAGACTGATATATATATATATATCTGTACGCACATGTGTACCCTTTAATTGATAGTACTTAGCCAAAAGGGCTGTAAACGAAACGAACCGGAACGTGCATAAGGCAGACATGTGGCCAATACACAGCACAGCGTGCAATTTGGGAACTGGCAACAAAGGGGGGCAACCGGGGGCGAACATTAAGGGTCCACAGGGTGCATCTTCGGTGCTGCGGAGTTGCAGACTTGTGGCGCAGACGCAGAAGTCGACGCTGCCTTTTTCTTTTTAGCACGCCCCGCACCTGTTTATTCGTCGTGCCTGTGCCTCCCTTTCCCTGCTCCCTGCTCCCTGCTCCCTGCTCTCTGCTATTCTCTCGGGGGGCTTTCTCTCTGTTTCTGCTGGCCAAAGCCCATGGGCAACGGGCCCATAGACACACAGGCCCAAGGTCCGGTGCCGTTCCGCGCTGGCGCTGCCACTGGAGCTGCCACTGAAGCTGCCGGCCCTGTGCCAGCTTCTCCCGTGTTCCCCCCCGGAAGCAGCAGCACCATTTCTCTTTTTCCCTCGTTATCTTCCCTCTTCCCTCTCCCATCCCTCATCTCCCCCATCTTGCACCATTTTCCTCCCTTCTCTTTTTTCTTTTTTGCACCCCCACCCGTCCCGAGCCAGCTAAAATTAGACCGACAAAAGCTTATCTTTATCAGGCCATAATTAAACATTTCAGAGATTTCAGCCGTATCTTGTGCATCGTGGGAGGCGGGCGAGCAGCGAGCAGCGAGCAACGAGGATTGAGCGGGCGGCTTGCCATGAAAATCACACTCACACACATTTTCAAGCTTTTAGTGTGGCCGTGATCATCTTCACATTGGCACATTGTATGCAGCATCAAGCCTTAATCCACACATGGCAATATACTTTGCGAAAACAGTTACATGGCAATTATAATTGTAATTGTAATTGTAATTGTAATTATAATAATATATTATATATTGTATATATATAGTCTGAGGTAAAGTTGACGGTGGGTGTGGTAAAGTAAAAACTAAAGCGAAGCTTGCAAGAAACAGGTACTGAAACAGTGGGAATAAGAGAGAAAAGATGAAAAAATAGTAAAAAAAAAGGTGGGTGAAAAGAGCTAGTAAAGTGGGAAACACAAACCAATATTAACGTGGGGGTATATATAGAAATAATCCAATAAAGTAGTAAAAAAACAAGAGAAAGAGGGATAGAAAGAGATGTAGACATAGAAGAAGAGGTAAATTTTTAATCAGCTAGTGTAACGATTATTTGTTTAATTGATTTTTTAAATCTTGGATTTCGTTATCCTTTTTCCTGCACTCGTCTTTCAGTAAAAGTAAATATTCAGTAACCATATCAAGAATCATTGATTTGTTCAATTTTTTATTTTGCTGATTATTATTATTTTCGTTATTTAAATTTTTACTATCAATTTCAAAAGCTACACCATCTTCTGACATCCAAGGTACTAATTTTTGTAAATTTGCAATTTTAGAATTAATATTAATTCTATATTTTCTTTCAATTTTATTATGTGCTTTACGTTGAACTAATGTCATAGGTTTTTTAACTCTACCCCTTTTAACTTTAGTTGATGAATTAATATTATTTAATTCTTGTTTTGGTGTAATATTTTCTAATATTTTATTATCATCAATTTCTTGTTTAACTGGTATATGATTATTATTAATTTCAATACCATTAAAACTATTAATTTGAGACTCTAAATGATATTTATGAGAATTATAAATTTTATCGTGTATTAAAGTTGGTGAAACGCATGAACTTGTAGGAGATTCATCATCATCATTAAGATTGTTACTATTATTATTATTATTGATGTTATTCTCAGTATTATCATTTATATAATTAGAGTTAGAATTGTGAATATGAATATTATTGTATTGGTTGGTATTATTATTATTAATTAATTTATCATCTAAAGAGAAATAGCTTGGAGATAATGGTGGTTGATAAGAATTGTGAATATTATTATTATTATTGGTATTGATATTAGAATTATTATTAGTAATGTTAATATTATTGTGTAGCATTGAAGAAGAAGTTGAAGATATTGAAGTGCCAGCACTTTCTAAATCAGGAATTGAATCATCGTAATGATTAAGAGAATTATTAATTGTTGGTATAATATCATTGGTATAAAGCTGAGGATATTGAATATCTTCACCACCTTCAATTCCGTTAGGCCAAACATTTGAATGCATTTCTTGCAATTGTGGATAGAATGATTGCATCATGTATATAGATAGTAATTAATTATTGGTTGTTGAGCAAATTATATAGCACAAGAAGGTTTGCCGGAACAAAATATGTATAAAAGAGAAGAAGGAAAGGAAAAGGGAAAAAAGGAGGAAAAAAAAGGAAAAGGAAAAACGTAAGAAAAAAGTAATTTACAAAACAACAGGAAAAGTGGGAAAGTAAACTTATTTAACTTCAACTCAATCAAAACTACATACAAAGTAAAAGCATTGTAAAAACACAGAGACACATCAAAGAAACGAGAATGGCTCGGTTCAAACAAAAAAACATGCGGCAGATGCATTAAAAACGAAATCCCGCCTGCAAACCCAAAAAAAATTTCGTTTGTCTTTCTCTCTCCCTCTTGCTCCCTCTCGCCCCCCCCCCCGGTTTTAAGCTGGGCTGCCCGCCTAGACTTTTGTTTTTCTGCAGCAAAGATGGGAAAAAACGAAACGAAATGCAACGAAATGCAACGAAACGGAATCGAGCAAAAAAACAGGGTCTATGCTGAAAATACGACATTGCACACTTTTCCAAAGACTACATCATCTACGCTAGCTCTGGTCCATGCTGTATACGCTATCACATACGCAATACATGTAGCAGCAATACAAGATAGTATCATAGAAACAAGTACACCGATGCACACATTGTAAATCCCACATTGCACAAAGCTAGCAAAGCTTGCACAAAGACAGACACAGAGACAAAGGCAGGCATTTGAACCGAAACGGCCAGCGGAGTACAGCACACCCGGCAATAACGCAGAGCTGTCTCTTGTGTGGGTGGAGTAACAATTAATTGTTGAAAGTGTCGTCGTGAAAAGAGACTCTCCCGAAATACTCCCCCAACACATACACTGGGTCGACACTCTGTTACCATCCACTACAAGATGTTTAGCTGGCTACCAATCAGGTCTTCCTCTGAACTGCAAGCTAAGCTACTTCGTTGCAACGAATATACACACTATTCATAGTATACACACCGGATAATAATATAAGCTTCTATAAGCTTCCTTTTTTTTTCCTTTTTCTCCCACACAGCTTTTTAGCCGTAGCGGGCAAACCATGGGAATACCAATCCCCAATACAACTAGATGGATCCTTTATTTCCGTTACAAAGTAACCATTTGGAACAGGGCAAGTCCAGCTACTTTTGTACTTATTATTAACTATACGATACTGTGTATACCAAACATAATTATTTAACTACATGTCCGTAATGCATTCATAGATAATATATTTTTTGCAAACACGAGAACCGAGGCACTCCGGATATAATTGTAAAAATTCAGGTTTAATGGGGCAATTATTTTATTGCTACTCCTATTCACATTCGTGCTTTAATTGTTAATTATTTATTGTTTATTGTTCCCTCAATGCCTCTCTGCCCCCCCCCCCGAATTTGCTCTCAGTAGTGCAAAAGTTCGCAGTTCCTGGGGCGGGAGAGAAAAAGCCATCCTTTATCTCCCCATTCTTTCTTCCCTCCCCCCCTCCGGCAGCATTATGGGCCCGCCGCTGGCTGAAGCGTAAAAAAACTAGTGCTCCATTCACGAATATTATAGTTTGTGTGATTTCCTGCGGCTGCGCATTAAATTGAACAATAGAGAAGCGTTTAGAATCTTCTTGACCTAATAGACGAGCTAAATTAATTAAATGGGCTTTTTTTTTCCTCTCTCTAGTTTTTGCATTTTTGCACTTTTTTCGTCTTTTTGCAACACCTCGGTGTCAGCGCTGGAATGCACATGGTCAGATATTTAATTTATAAGCCACATGGCTATTGTGGTTCCTCCTAATCAGTTTGGAAATACCACGCTACATGTGGGCTTCACACTGAGGGAGACATAGAGAGAGGAGGGGACGCCCGTCGTCGATTGTCGCCCCAGCAGAGCGCTTTATTTTACAATACAGATATAGCATGCTCTCAGATAAAGTTCATTTCAAAACGTTTTTAAGAAAAGATACTGTAGAAGATTCAGCTCTGTGTACAACATTACTGTAACATACTAAAAAAAAAATAGGGTAAAAACAATTAGTATAAGTGCAACGGGGATGGTATCTCGTAAATGCTGCAAAAAGCTAGTGCTCTTGCCAACAGAGTTTGGTACAATTTTAAGAAAACCGTGCTGTTTGTTTGGTTTGTTTGGTTTGTTTTCTCCAGTTTAGCGCACCCCGCTTGAATCTAACCAAGTAAAAGCCTGCACACACACACACATGGAACCTTCTATGCTTGATGTAGGGTTCAATAACAGCAAACCGTGAGTAATAATTACTATTTTGGCTGTTCTTTTTTTTTGTTGTTGTTTATTATTTGTTGTTTTCTCCTAAGACGTTGCCTGGGATATAACGGAGCTATTAACTAGTACACTATCGGTAATAGTGAACAATTGTCCCCAACAATAGCACGTTCTGTAACACATTGATAGTCGACATATGCACACAATGCACGGTATACAGAGTGCAAATACGGATTTCCGTTATAGCACTATTTTATTTTTCTACGATAATAGACTAGCAACAATAGCAATCATCGGTAATTATAGTTTGTAGTCTTCGGAGAACATTGTGTGGTTGTTGCTTTTTTATAGGGACTGGGAGGGAGGCTAGTCCTTTTCTTCCCTTGTTACAAGTAAAGTTTTACCTCTCTCTATATCTCTCCCCGTCGGCTATTTGTTGGCTATGCACACCCCCTAATTAGCGTGTGTAGCATTCCAGCACTAGTGGTTTGCTAAAACACACGGCACACAGTGAACACACACTGGTTTGCTGGTTGTGGTTATGTTTGTGGTTATCGGATTTTACAGAGAATGTGCCAGATTTGAAACGGTGTGAAATTACAGACTGGGACAATGGCCAGCGTAAAAAAACGCAGCGATAAGTGTTTTCTGTTGGGAGAAAAGCTTAGCTTTGTGATAATTCCAGTGTTTCGGCCTCAGAAGGGAGAAAAAGAGCCCACAATTGGGGCCTGCATAGTGACCAAATAGATGAAATATTTTTTGCCACTCTATATCTGCTCCTTTTCTTTGGCGTGTTAGCGTGTTTCAGCAATTTGGCACTAGTGCTATCGAATCTTTTGCACACACACACGTCCCCCGGTAGGCAAAATGTGTTTATTTCCCTGTCTGCTGCACAGCGTCGTACGTCGTACGGGGTTGCCGAGGATAAGAAAGCTGGCACAGACAGAGCGTTTTGAGTCATGGCTTGTTTGCAATGCTGTAACTCTTTTCAACTGGCGGGCAGGGCTTTATGGACTCAAGTACAGACTCTGACACATACATCAATACATCAATTGTATCTGATAACATCGGAGTTAATAGCATTCCTGAAAAATATGATGAAAACTTTATATTGTTGAAAAAAGATGTACGTCTGTCTCTAAATCCTGAATTTCGTAAAACTAATAACATATCTCTAGCACTCCCTCTGTCGTGGTTTACTTTTATAAACGATAATACCGTATTATACAATATTAAGTACCATTTATTCCCGTTAATCGATAAAAATACTAAAATAATTAACGTTAGCTACAACTACAACTACAGCTACAATCTTACCGATATCGGGAATTCGGATAATTTTAATCAGTGGCAAACTTTTTTCAACCTTCCTTATCATATCCAAAACTACAAAAATGATAAACTACTCTTGATAAAAAATGAAATACTAAAATTTTTAAATTTCATTAAAATTTTTAAAATGCCCTACATGCTAATAGTATCCTACTCACCGATTTCTAAAACTAAAATACTTCAGGTTCATCACAAACTAAAATCTAGAACTGAAAATATCTCAAGAAACAGCAAACCTCTATTCACAATCCAGATACAGGATTGCAATAATCCTTTCGTTCTTTTCTGGTTAGACACTGAAAACATTTGCTCTTTCAACCTGAACAAAATCAAATCCCCAGAAGTTGCTGCTGACTTCGCAAACACTATGCTACTCTTCACAAACTTTGCTCAATTGTTTCCAGAATTTTCTCTTCGCTCGTCATGATTTTTTTCCTGTTTTTTTTTGTCAGTGCTTTCGTTCCAGCTTCGGTTCACTCTCTTTGCTATTTAATGTGTATATGTATATTACCGTTTTAAAATCTTAAATCCTTTATTTTTTGCTAATCCAATATCGTTCAGTCTTTGAAAAAAAAAATAATGGCAACCGTACATAATCCTAATAATTGGTAAGTTTTCACAATCACTTAACTACACAAAATCATACTGATTGATCTTCACTTCCTGTTTCCCTTTTTTATCCACACCATACTAACACACCAATTGCATCGTCTTCTTGTTCCCCTATTTCCTTTTCCCCACTTTTTTTGTATCCGTACAGGCACTGGGTTGAAAAAAACTGCGTTCCATGGGCAACCAATTACTTTTCTGAAAATTTACCAAAAATTGAAATTTTAAACGATGATTATAAAATTACCATCAAAGACTTGCGTTCACTCACAGGTGACTGTGATGTAACTCAAAGAAAGGGTAAAGTAAAATGTTTATTTGAATTAAAAATAGAATTTAATATAACAATTACCAAAAATGGCGATAACGAGAAAGAAGAAGAAATTACTATAGTTTTACCAGAATTTGAACATGACTACGATGAAGACGATTTTAATTTCGATATTCGTACTTCAAACATCCCTTATAAATCAATCGTTAGAAAAAATGTTTTGCCTGAAATCACACAAAACGTGTTCTTAAAATTCCAACCTGCTTTATTAGCTGCTCACGAACCACAATTAAAACACAATACTGATTAATATTGTTATATTCACACACAATCTATATATATATATAAACTTATATAGTAAATAATTTTTAATCATTTTATTTATCAAACCATTCAGGTACACCTTTGGCATGACGCTGTCCCTTCTTGCCTAAATAACATCCAATACCACCTTTATACCTCGAATTAATACCTCCATTATCTAATTGTAGCCAATTATATTCTCCTTCTGATATATTTTTCAATATACGAAATGCTTCAACTGTCGCATATGGAACTCCATTGTTTGGATCATAGTACATTGCAGGTAATCCAGTAATAAGACAAATCTTCTTTTGTCCATTAGGTAAATGAATTCCAATCGGTGCAGGTGTGAAAATGTGAACTGTTTGATTATCTTTATCTAATTCTTTATCATTATCACTATCATCAAATAAAATCTTTTCTCCAAATTTCGGTAATTTTAATAATTCTTTAAATGATTCGGCTCTATTGGATTTAATCTTCTCTAAATCCATATTTGATATCTTATCTTGTTTAATTACTTGAATTGTTTCATATAACGGATCTCGACGCGTACCTGTAAGTAATGACTGTTTACCAAATAAATATTCTTTAATTTCTTCATTTGTTAAATCATACTCAAATTCTTCAAATATTAAATAATTCCTCGTAATATGTTGTAATGGCCCTTCAAATATTCGTTTCTCTTCTTCAATGTTATTACCATCTTCCTCTACGTCTTTATCATCCGTCGTTTCACTAACTTTCTCACCATTTATTGTAACCTCATCACTAAAATTCACTTTTCTGTTTTTCCCACTTTCAACATCATCTGTTTCTTCTTGTTTTATTTCAATATTTCCATCACTTAAATCAGTGTTAGTTGTTTCAGATGCTTTAGAGTCTTGAATTCCCTCTGTTTTAGTTTGTTCGGTCTCTTCAATTTTAACAGTATCGTCTTTGATCTCTATTACATCAGACTTCTTACTATCCTTTTCAACTTCATCTCCTCCCTTTCCCTTTTCTTTCTCCTTTTCCTTTTCTCTCTCATTTGCTAACTTGGCCATTTTACGCTTTTGATAAACTAATTTCCTCCTTTCACGTTTCTCTTCTTCTTCTCGAATTATTCGTTGCTCCTCCTCAATAGCTTCAACTTCTTCTAATGGCGTAACATAAACTCCTGTACTCCAAAATCTTAAATAGTTATCTAAATGAATTTTCCTAGAATTTGCTAAGTCTCTTTGTTTCTTCTTTTTCTGAACTTCTTGTTCATAAAATCTTGTTAATGATAACGTATTCTCCTTCTCGGTAATTTTGGCTTCCTCTAACCGTTCTTCAAGCGTTTTCTCAATATATTCCTTTTTAGGTAAGGGAGCTTGCGTTGACTTCCTTTCATTCTCCTTTTCAAGTTTCTCATTGGTTTCTATACTATTTTTAACTGTAGCTCGACGTTCTGATCTCCTTCTCTCATATGGTTCAATTGAAGAAGTGTCAACATTAGTTTTCTTAGGAATACTTTTCTTAGGTTTAGATTTAGGTTGGTTTTCTGTTTTCTGTTTCTTCTTCTTTTGTAAAGCTGCGGGTAATGTAGAGTTCCTTTTCCGACGTTTATTCAATCGTTCTTGTTTCTGCAACTCAGCCTCTCCTTCATATTCATCACTGTCCGATGCACTTATATCTGAATCAGATAACATTTCATCATTGTTCTCTATTATATTTCCATTTTCTTTACTATTATCTTCATCGATTTCAATTCTATCACCTTCTCTTTCTTCCTCTTCGCCTTCCTCGTCGTCATTCTCCTCTCCTCCATCTTCTTCGCTATCCTCAGATTCTTGAAATTCCTCATCTTCTTCATCTTCTTGAAATAATAGTCGTACATTATCATCATCATCATTAATAGCATTGGTCATACCTGTTTGATCTGAATTTATTTCCTCTAAATCTAAAAGATGACGTAAACGCGATCCTGCGTTGGATCTACGAGCTCTCGTAGCAATGATACTTTCAAACTCGGGCTCACTATCTGATCCTGTATCACTAGAACTCATATCTTTACTAAATTTCAATCAATTTTCTCCTCGTACTCACGCTATCCAGGAAAGAAATGCTGTAAACATTGCTTACACACTATCAAACACAGAAGGTTAGCTGAAAACTGGGTGAGGAAGTTAAAAAAACGAGAAAACGAAAAAATTCATGAACGCGATCTTTGCTGGGGGAAGAACATGTGAGATACCGTATTCATGGTGACATATTATCAATTGAGGTTAATCAAAAGTGACAAATTAAGCAAGAAGGCAATTGGAAATGTTTAGAAGATTTAGTACTAGCGTGTTAAGGAATAATTCCGAATCTTTGAATAAACCGAATCTGACATCAATTACCGATTCTGAAAGAGAACATTTCAAAGAATTGGCTAGTTCATGGTGGGATTGTCATGGACCACAACGTATATTACATAAAATGAATTTACTGCGTATGGATTTTATTGGTGATAATATTAGAGATCATATTGAACTTAATAAAGGTATTGAAAATGATGATGATAAAGTTTTTATACCTGGTTGGAATCATAATAATTTACTACCACAAGAAATTTCAAGTCAAATTGAAAAAGAATTGAAAACTGCTAAATGGAATGCATTTAAAGAAATGAAATTATCATGTTTAGATATTGGATGTGGTGGTGGTTTATTAAGTGAATCTTTAGCACGTTTGCAAAATGTTGAAAAAGTTAAAGGTATTGATATGACACCAGAAGTTTTAATTGTTGCTAATGAACATAAGAAACTTGATCCAATTTTAGAATCTAAAATTGATTATGAATTAATCTCTTTAGATGATGTACCTAAGTTGGAAACTCATGACGTTGTTACATGCATGGAAATGTTAGAACATGTTGATTACCCTGCAATTGTTATAAAGAAAGCTTTATCACATGTTAAACCAGGTGGTTATTTCTTTTTATCAACTATAAATAGAGATTTCGTTTCATGGTTTACAACTATTTTCATGGGTGAACATATACTTAATATAGTTCCATTGGGAACACATACATATTCTAAATACATTAAAGAAGATGAAATTAGAGATTTTGTAAATGACGTGAAAGATTTTGAAATTATAGATTCAAAAGGTTGTGCTTATTTACCAGCTGTTGGATGGTTTTATACTTCCACACCTAAAATCGGTAATTATTTAATGGCATTCAAAAGAAAAGAACAAACCGAAAAAGAGGATTTGGTAACTGAAGAAACAAAAGTGTAATACACAAACGAATTAACGAATTAGAGTATAGAAAAGCTATGTCAAACAAAAAAAGAAAAAATATTTGCTTGCAACACATGCATGTCATTGAGCGTATGTATATATAAATATAGAAACTAGTAGTATTTTTTTAAGAATTTATAAATAAATTAGAATTTTTTTTCAATTTGTTTAACGATATATATGAACATGCCATTAATATGTCGACTTAATTATTAGGTAAGGCGGTTTCTGGGGTTTTGTTTTCTGTAGTTGGAAGTTCGGTGTCGTTGATTGAAGGTAATTTATCCAAATCTGGTGATTCCAAATAATTAGGTACTTCACTATTTCCTAATTCTTCTTCAAGGTCTAATTCATCACCTAAAGCTTCTAACTCGGCATCTAATTCACTCTCTGATATATCATCAGGTACATCATATGACTGGCCTAAGGCTGCTTGTAAATCGTTTGATCTATCAATTAAATCCAACATCTCATCTTGCATATCTTCTAGTTTTTCGATATTTATTTTACCGTAAGTTTTACGTAATTCTTTATTTGATTGTTTCATTGCATCAACGGTGATCATTGTATTCTTTAAATTTTCAGTTGTCATTTGAGCTTGAGATATATTCCAACTTTGAGACATTAATTGATCCTTTTGAGTTTCAAGCTGTTTTCTTTGTCGTAATAATTTGATTGCACGTTGTTTGATTGTTGATTTACCAGGACCATCACGCATCTTGCTCAATTTCTGTTGATAACCTTGTAATTCATGATTAACTTTATTAATTTTCACATCTAACGTAGCAATTCTGTCATCGATACTCCCCAGTGCATCATTTAATGTCGGTTTAGGGGTTTTGTTTTTATTTCCAAATAATCGATTCATTACTGTATTGTCCGGATAGCTAGGACAAAGGCAAGGGAGAAAAAAATTAGGTAATAATTACCAAGCTGTTTCTGCAAAAAGGCACCAAGATAAGATTGAGAGATTTCACTAGAGTGCGAGTTTCAGAAACATGTCAGCCACGGTTGATTTCGGTTTCGGCATGGGTTTATCATTAAGTTAGGTTAAAAACAAGATATATACAGCGTATATAAAGTATATATTATATAATCGGGTTAGAAACATGTGCAGGTGTTGCAGAAAAGCTTCCAAAAGTGTTCACATTTCCTCTAGATTTTTTGATTTTTTGATTTTTTATTTTTAGTTTCTTTTTTTTTTGTCTTCTATACTTTTGTTTGTTTGTGGATCTATAAATTATTAGCATCAAGATATTCAATTATAGCCTTGATAGTTACAATTTTAACATTGAATTTTTTAGAAAATTCCCAACATTCAGGTAAACGCATCATTAAACCGTCGTCTTCTTTTACTAATTCGCAAATTGCAGCAGCTGGTTGTAATCCTGTTAATTTACAAAGATGAACACCAGCTTCGGTGTGTCCTGTTCTTTCTCTTAAAAGTCCAGGTTTAGCTCTTAATGGACAAATATGGCCAGGTCTCAAAAAATCTAATGGTTTACTTGAACTGTCTGCTAATTTTCTAGCTGTAAGTGCTCTATCGTGTGCACTGATACCAGTGGTAGTACCTTCTTTATAATCACAAGTAACTGTATATGCAGTACCGTGTCTATCAGTCATTTTATCTTCTGTGATCATGAATGGTAAGTCTAATTCATCTGCACGTTCAGTTGATAATGGAACACAAACAAATCCCGAACTATGTTTAACTAAAAATGCCATTTTAGCTGTATCAACTTTCTCTGCTGCAATGATTAAGTCACCTTCATTTTCACGATCTTCATCATCCATGACGATTAAAAATTCACCATTTTTAAAAGCTTCAAGTGCTTCAGGGATTTCTGTAAATTTTACTTCGGTTGACATATTGTTGGTAGTTTGTATTTTGTATTTTGTATTTTCTTTCTTGGTATTTCTATCGATAGTTTTGATCAAGATTTTTTCAGGAAAAAAAAAGTAGCAAAAGAGTAAAAAGATAATCTGAAACGCCTCAACTATATCAGTATATTGTCAGTGTCTAATAGAGTGAAAACTGCAGTATTTAAACAAATTCCACCCAAGGAAAAACCACTGAACAAGCCAGCTCGGTGATTTGTCTGTATTAGTAACAAACGGTGAAAAAAAAAATTTCGTGCAGAAACCCAGACGGGAAATTCAACGTTTTCTCGCTTACGAAACTTGTGCCACTTTTCGTTGCTTAGTCATAGCCATGACTCTTGTGCTACACGCCTGCACTGGAGGGAAATAGACGGCCTATATCCACACAATTCTGTAATAGCTATTGTATAAAATTGATTGAGATATACACAAGAATATATAGTATATATATTGTTATCTTTACATTCTTTCAACTGGAGTAATACCTAATAAGATTAAACCATTGTGCAAGATTTGTCTAACTGCTGAGAATAATGCCAATCTAGCAATCATAACTTCTCTATCTTCGCCTAGCACACGTAAAACTTTATAAGTTGAAGAAAATTGATGAGTAAGTTTGAATAAATAAGTAACGATTGTTGAAGGTTCGTAATTCTTTGAAGCATATCTTAAAGTATCTGGATATGATGCCATAATTCTTGCTAATGCAGTAGTTTTCTCTAATTGAGATTCTAATAATTTAGATTTCTTCTCAAATTCTTCTTCTGATAAATTCAATGCCTTTAATTTTTCTAATGATCCGCAGACATTTTCAATTGACATATTAGCATCAATTAATTCTTCATCTGGAATATTAGCATTTCTTTGAATTGATCTTAATCTTGAATGTGCATATTGTAAATAAGGTCCAGTATCACCTTCTGATGATAACATTCTTTCCCAACCAAATTCATAATTATTTATTCTTTTAGCTTGCATATCTTGAATCATAACAGCTGAAATACCGACTAAATCTGCAACACTTTCAGGATTTTCAACTTGTGCAAACTTTTCTGAGTTGGTTTTCATAATTTCTAACATTTTACTCTTAACAGCTTCTAAAATATCATCTAAGAAAACAACTGTACCTTTTCTAGTTGACATACCTAAAACCATACCAAAATTAACATGAACTAGATCTTTTGCCCATTTATTACCCATCATATCTAATGCAGTAAAAAATTGTTTGACATGTAAATCTTGTTGTGATGCAATAACATAAATCATTTTATCAAAATTATATTTATCTTTTCTTTCAATTGCTGCACCTAAATCTCTTGTAATATATAATGATGTACCATCACTTTTTTGAACTAAAACTTTACCTAATTTCTTTTGACCTAATTGTTTAAAATCAATTAATAATGCACCTCTATCTTCTATAATCATTTTCTTTTCTTCTAAAGTTTTAGATACTTGTTTCATAACATCTTCTGAAACTTGAGATTCGCCAGAATAAACATCATATTTAATATTTAATCTTGCATAAGTATCAATATATCTTTCAATTGATAAATCTCTAAATTTTTCCCATAATTTAATTGCATCTTTATCACCGTTTTCCATATCTTTAAAGAATTTTCTTGCTTCGCCATCGATTGATTTAGTTGGATCTAAAGTTTCGCCTTTTGCTTCAGCTTCTTCTTGTTCTGTTTTAATATCATTATTAATTTTAACATAAACATCAAATAAATGTTGAATTGGATTAACTTCTAATTCAGCTTCTGATCCATATTTTCTGAATCCAACAGCTAAAACACCAAATTGTTTACCCCAATCACCTAAATAATTCATTCTAATAACTTTCCAACCTAATTTTTCATGTAAATTAGATAAGAAACCACCAATAATAGTTGATCTTAAATGACCTGCATGGAAAGGTTTTGCAATATTTGGAGATGAAAATTCAACTATAACAGTTTTATTTTCACCTAATGGAGCAGAACCAAAATCTGTTGTTCTAACTAAAACATCTTTTGTAACAAAATCTAATAAAAATTTTGGATTAAAATAAAATTGTAAAAATTTACCTTGTGGTACAACTCTATCAAGATAACCACCTAAAGGAAAATTTTCTGCAAATTCTTTTGCCATTTCATCTAAATTACCTTTTAATCTTAATCTTGGTAATGGTAATAATAAATCACCTTTTTCTAAAACTTGACACCATTCAAGAGCAGGGTAAATAATAGATTTATCAACACCTGATAGTTTAGAAAGTTGTTCAGTAATATAATTTCTACAAAGATCAACTGTATTAGATTCAGGATATGAACCTTCAATACTTGAAGGAACCTCTAATTTAAGTTTTTGTAAATTGTCTGTTAATGATTCCATTGTTCCAATATTTAAAGTTGAAAATTTAGATAAATGATTTAATTGATTTAATTGATTAGTTTTAAATAAAGGTAGTGTAGATAAAAATTTTAAGCAAGAAATATTTTTTGTAAATCTATACATAAAAATCTCCTAATATTACTTGAGCACAATAAGTTTATCTTTTCTAAATTTTTTGATAAATAACAACAAACTGTGTATATTTTCAAAATATATGAGTAAAAATTCACTGAATCGTTAGAATACTAATAAATCAAAAATGAAAAACTAAATCTCTAATCCAAACCAAAAACTACCAGTTTTTTCTCCCATATTCCTGTCACAGAAAAAAAGTTTTTCTTATAATATTGTAGTAAGAATCTGCAACACCAGGCTCCGTCGATCGACGATAGTAGATGCTAAGTTTTGGGCAGACTTTTAGAGTGTGTGTTTGTAATGGCATACATATATATATTTATATATTGTATATATGTTTATAAATTTGAAGAACCTATAAAAGGGTATGTGGAAAATTATCCAATTTGAAAAAAAAAATGTAGCTCCGTATATTTTTTTGTAAAAGTGTTCAAAAATTGTAAATAGAATAAAAAAAGCGTAGAATTAAAGTAAATAAATCAGCATTTATTTAAAAAGTTTAGGACATCATCAAGGATTTTACTTTTGATGTGGTCTTTATCAATCAAAAGATTATGGCGACCTTCTTCATAAATAGCAATTTCCTTGTTTTCCATACCTTCAACCGAATTTAAGAGCTTATGCCATTTGATACTACCTTCTTTATCGTTGATATAATCAGCCTCTCCATGACACAACAACATTGGAACATGTTTGTCAACTTTGGTATATTTCTGTTTACTGAGAAGGTTTCTACCTCTAAGTATCATATCTCTGGTTTCTATAAAAGCACCATCTAATCCACGGGGATCGGTATTATCCTCAATGTATTTTTGATACGCTTTATCTCCGGCTATATGCTCTGCTTTAAGTGGGCTATTAACTCTTAAATTTTTACCACCTAAGAAACAAATTGTTCTAACAACATATTCAATTGGTAGTCCAGGGTAAGTTTCAGGGTGTAATGTAACCAAAGGTCCAATTGTACAAAAGGAAGCAAGCTTATCTTTGTATTTTCCTTCAGCTGCATAATTAAGTACAATACCACCACCCATTGAGTGGCCAATCAAATGTAATTTTTCTGGCAACCCTTTAGATTTTAAGTCTTTGAGATTATACTTAATAAAATTGTCAACTCCAGCATAAGCATGACGATCATCTGCCACACCTTTTCCGCCGGTAATTAACTTGCTCTCACCCTCTCCACGTTGATAATAGTAGAAAAAGTCATAACCTGCTTTTGCCAAAGTTTCTCCAAACTCTAAATACAAGTTGTGAGAATCTCTGTATCCGTGAATGAACAAAACTCTTCCTTTCCACTTATCAGGCGATGCATTCCACAAATAAACTTTGTGAATACAATCATCAAGTGTAATTGACAATTCTTCAGGAAATATTTCCTTGCAAGTGTAAGGTGGTGGTGTTTCTGTTTTTTCTACTGGTTTATCCATATTGTTTAGCTAATGATATATGTAGAATGTACTAGTGCAAGTATTCTAGGATATAGAGTTTGCTAAACTGTAAGAATCGTATCTTAGTACCCTTGCATCTGTGACCAACAACGGTAAAAATTAGTTCGCGCGATTGAAGCTGTTTGATCTTAAAAAAGAGCTTGCTAATCTTTTTTTGACAGCTTTCACTCTCTTCTAAGTTTAACGGTTTCTTCTGAATTGGCAGCGGTTTCTTTGTTTGAAGTTTCTTAACAGTAAAATAAAAAACAACTGTTTAATAAATTTTTGTTTTGACAATTGTATGGCTGATGAATGCATTTTTAGTTAAAACCGATGGAGAAAATAAAAGACCACCAGCTTTAGGGTCAGTTTTTGTGCCACTTTTAGATCCAAAAGAAAAATTGTTAGCAACATTCTATCCAAATGAGATTAATATCTGTAGTGTTTCTGGTACATTTCAATCAATTGCATCATTTTATTCAACTAAAAGAATAACAGCTTTTAACTCAATATCTCCGAGCGGTGTTGATGTTCATTGGCTATTAGTATTAACAGAAACGTCTGATTTTTATGTATTATGTCTAAGCAAAGATAAAAATAACGCAATTGAAATAATTGTTATCAACCATACCAAATTAAAACGTATGAATGATGATTTTTATAACGAGGACGTATATTTTGGTCGTAGTACTGCGACAAATACTGTTAATAGCGGAGAAGATGATATGACCCAAGATGACATAGGAAAAACATTATATATTGAAACTGATAACTCATTTATTAAAGTAGACCCGTCTTCAAGATTTATTATAATCATATGCTTTTCTATGCTTTTTCAATTTGAGTTGAATCCTTCAAAAAGTCATTTATATAAGCTTTTAACATTGAATACTCCTCCAAAAGAAACTTTAGAAAATCCAGAACTCTTATCTCTTAATAAGTATAAAATTTTTAACCAATGTGAACACCACTATCTAGAAAATAATAGGAACATAGCTGATATTCAATTAACAAATGATTTGGATCATTATTGGATGATCATTACCAATAAAACAAATGACTCGGATTATACAGTTGGTATGTACCAACTTGGAAGTATAAACTATGGTATTGATTTCAAATACTGCAGAGAATTTCACAAAGCCTTTTCGGAACAACCATCACTTTTCATACCTTCAGAGAATTATCTGATGATTTTAACATCCAGTAAACATTATATTTTTCCCTGTACAGATCCCCCATTTGCTGAGTGTTCAATTGATAATCCTAGTGTTGTATGGAATACAAACAAATATTTATTAAGTAAAGATGTCTCAGAAAATCCATGTTTTAGGAAATTCTTTACATCCTGGATAAGAATTGATAAAGATACCTTTGTTGTATCTACGATAACATCAGAGTTTTATAAAATTGAAGTTGATTTAGATTATATAGGTATAGAAGATGGATTCAAATTAGATTTTAAAGAATGGAACATCAAAGAATACAACAACATATCCAAGTTGGACATTTTATCAGATAGCATATTTCAATTGCCAGAAACAGGAAGGTTTTTATGTGTGAATAAGTTTGGATTAGTCTCAATATTTGATGTTTGTGGGAATTTTCCTTATGAAATACTGCGAGAAGAAAGCTCATTGTTAGCAATAACGGATCTTAAAATTGATAAAGATGCATTGAACACAAATACGCCTTATAGTTATACATGTGGTAATGATTACGCTTTTTCGAAATATATTTCCAATAGTTTTATATTTGATGAGGGACTTTCAACTTTAGAAAATCATATTAAAATTGATGATTGCGTAATTATTCAAAACTCTGAAATGCAATTAAGTTTGGGCACATCATCATATGCAAAAACTTTGCATAAGTTACTTTTGTATCGTGAAAATGGAGATTTTCTATCATCTTTAGACTTGGATGATGGATTACATGTTTCTTGTATGATTTCATTTGATTCATATAAACCAAAGTTGCTAGGAAAACATCTTCAAAAACCAAACCCAAATTACTCTAAATTATTTATTGTTTCAGCTAATTATATAGATCTTGATGAGGAAATTGCCCATATTTATTTGTTCTCTGCAGCCAAAGACAAAATTGAATTGATTGCGGAAAGTACATTACACAAAAATATAGTCAGCATCAGTGTATTTGATAGTACTAGTTTTCTTATTTGGGGAGATGATTATGTTTCACGAGTTGATATTCAGTTATTTGCAGACACAAACTCTATTATAAAAACCAAGCTTCTAATGGTTAAAGAAAATAAGGAAATCGATATGAGTGTTATTTCAATTGCTGAAAGATTTTGTTCAAATGAATGGTTGGTTGTTAATCCTTATTGCGAGTTAGCATTGATTACGTTTGATTCTCTAGGTGAAGTTGTTAAAGTTACAAAAGTTTTAGAAATAAACTCAATTTCAGCTGTTGGGATTTATTCAGAAAGCATAATAATTTTAGGCGATATTTTAGGAAATATATTTATTACGAAATTTTCTAAAAATACTAAAAATTTGGAAATCATAGCTAGTTTCAATAGTACTCATGGTTCAATTGGATGTATCTCATGTTACCCTGGAAGCGATGACGAGATTAGAAAACTCTGCTCTGTTGGAACATCCGATGGTTACATTTTAACAGTTTTGATGTGTGAAGATATTGAAAATCAAATTGTAACTGACAAGATCAATGAACAGAATAGATCGACTATGCTTGGTGGGAAATACAATTTCGAATTCATAGCTAGTAATATGAATAACTACATTGAGAATCTAAACAATAAAAGTATTTCACCAATAGAAGTGTACGAAAAGTTAGAAATGATCCAGCCGAATAAATACGTGAGATCTGCAGGTTTCGTGTCATTATCAGACATTGAAGATGAAGAGCATGCAGACAAATCAAAAGATCATGCTCTTATTGTATTTATGCCATAGTATAATTGTGTAGACCAACTGTAATGTTGTAAAATTTGTGTTGCATAGGGTCTCTCCGCGGCCGCATTTGCTCCGATAAATTTTCGTTTTTTTCTAAAAAAAATTAGGGAAGGGAGTTCTAAGATCCTATGCAAATCTTATAAATTTGAAGTTTCATCGTTTCTCTCTATTGAGTTGATTGTTGTTGCTTTTTTTAAATTACATTTTCAATTGAAGCTCTTTTCGATTTTATTAGAAACTTCAGTTTAATAAGCGTAAAAAATGTCAGAAGCTACGTAAGTATTGAAATCATTTATCTATATCACACATTATAAAAGATATTAATTAATAGCTGATTATTGTCTAAATTACAGGATTCCCCCGGATTACTAACATAAAAATATATTTATTAATATACTAATTATATACAGAGGTGATTTTGGTTTAATTGGATTGGCCGTTATGGGCCAAAACTTGATTCTTAATGCAGCAGATCATGGATTCACTGTTGTAGCATATAATAGAACAGTTTCAAAAGTTGATCATTTCTTAGAAAATGAAGCAAAAGGTAAATCAATTGTTGGTGCTCACTCAATTGAAGATTTATGTGCAAAATTGAAGAAACCTAGAAGAGTTATGCTTTTAGTTAAAGCCGGTAACCCAGTTGATCAATTTATTGACCAATTATTACCACATTTAGATGAAGGTGATATCATTATTGATGGTGGTAATTCCCATTTCCCAGATACTAATAGAAGATATGCCGAATTAAAACAAAAAGGAATTTATTTTGTTGGTTCTGGTGTTTCAGGTGGTGAAGAAGGTGCTAGATATGGCCCTTCATTAATGCCAGGTGGTGCCAAAGAAGCATGGCCACATATTAAAAATATCTTTCAATCAATTTCAGCAAAAGCTGATGGTGAACCTTGTTGTGATTGGGTTGGTGATGCCGGTGCTGGCCATTACGTTAAAATGGTTCATAACGGTATCGAATATGGTGATATGCAATTAATTTGTGAAGCATATGATATCATGAAAAGAGTTGGTGGTTTAACAGATGGTGAAATTTCTAAAGTTTTCGGAGAATGGAATAATGGAGTTTTAGATTCTTTCCTTGTTGAAATTACCAGAGATATATTAGCTTATAATGATACAGATGGTACTCCGTTAGTTGAAAAAATTTTAGACACTGCTGGTCAAAAAGGTACAGGTAAATGGACTGCTATAAATGCGTTAGATTTAGGTATGCCAGTTACTTTAATTGGTGAAGCAGTTTTTGCAAGATGTTTATCTGCTTTAAAGTCAGAAAGACAAAGAGCATCAACTATTTTACAAGGTCCAGAAGTTGAAAAAATATCATTGGAACAAAGACCACAATTTATTGCAGATTTAATGCAAGCTTTATATGCTTCAAAAATTATTTCATATGCTCAAGGTTTTATGTTAATTAGAGAAGCAGCAAAGGAATATGGATGGGAATTGAATTTCCCTTCAATTGCATTGATGTGGAGAGGTGGTTGTATTATCAGATCTGTTTTCTTGGCTGAAATTACAGCAGCATATAGACAGAACCCTGACTTAGAAAACTTATTGTTCCATTCTTTCTTTCAAGAAGCTATTCATAAAGCACAATCCGGATGGAGAAAAACTGTTGCAATTGCTATTACATCAGGTATTCCAACTCCTGCTTTCTCAACAGCTTTATCATTTTACGATGGTTATAGATCAGAAAAATTACCTGCTAACTTATTGCAAGCACAAAGAGACTATTTTGGTGCACATACTTTCAATATTTTACCAGAATATGCTACAGAGGAAAGAAAAGTTGGCGATTACATTCATATCAACTGGACTGGTAAAGGTGGAAATGTTTCAGCTACTACCTACCAAGCATGATTTATATAATTTAAACGTTTCTTATATCTCTCTTTATATAGTTTTATGTAAATTAACCATTTTTAATTGCAGAAACACGTAAGCGCCGATCGTCGCCTGTACAAAACTTGGTGATGTCCGAATGAAGAGGAGAAAAATTTTATTTCGTCCGAAAAGGGCAACTTGGAGTTGTGATTTGTGACTGTCTTTTTTTGTTTTTCCTAGAACCATATACAAGGCATCAGGGTTATACTCCGAGAGATAAGATAAGATAAGATCAGAAACTTTTACAATGAATGATGGTGTTTCTAAAACACCAGAGTCGGAAAATATAGAAACGAATGGTGCTGGCGAAGATGTGTTGTTTTCTATTGCTAATAGTATAGTTCAATCACTGTATGATGATGAGATTGATAATAACAATGACAACAATGATGATAATAGAAATAGTAATGACAGCTTCAATAGTCACGATGAGGCCCAAAGTAATAATATCATAATATCTAAGTCTGAAAATGAGAATGAGAATGACAATGAGAATGAAATGGATATATTACCTGATAGTAATTCACATTTAGAAGATACAGAAAATGTAAACAAATACAATGAAAATGATAACAAAAATAATAAAGAACCAGATGAGTATGAATTTGATCAAGAGGCTCTCAAGGATTTAGTTGGTTCTGCTGTCCAACTGCTGGAAAATGATGGTAATCTAGAAATGGAAGATAATAACAATTTTAGTGATGCCAATGATAATGGTGTAAGTGATAATGACAAAGAATTGGACTTGGGTGAGGAATCTAAAGATATCATGAATAGTAAGGAATTAGAAGAAGCTGTTGGTAACGCATTTAAAGATCAGTATGATGATAACCATGAAGTCAATAATGAATCAGAAAACTTGAATCACTCAGATTCAGATTTGATTGAGAGTGGAGATGTAAATATGGATTTGGTCGCCGCTGTTAATGAAGCATTTGAGACAGAGCAAAATGATGACAAAATAGAGCAAGATACAAAACAAGATGATGCTGATAATTTTGGAAATTTAGAAATAGAATTGTCATCTGTTATTAATAACGTATTGATGGAGGCTGATTTGGTTGGAGAAGAAGGTATTTCACACATGGATTCAATGAAAGATTCAGATATACAACACATAGATGAATCAAACTCAATTCCAGAGAAAGAACAAAGTAAAATGGATGAAGAAAATGAAGACTTGGATTTAAGTGCAGCCATTGCAGATGCTTTGAAAAACACAGAGTCTGTTTTGGAAAATAGAGATTTAGGCAAATCAGAGACTATCAGCACAAAAAATGTAGAAGGAGATAAAGAAGTCAATGCACTTTATAGAGATATGCAATCATTAGTTGACGATGTAGTTGCTTCAGCTCATAAATCTAAAGAATCACAAAATGATCAGAATCAAGTTTCGATTGAAGACGTTATTCAAAATATTGATTTAAATGATGTGATATCACATACAGTTGATAAAAGTGAACAAAACGCAGAGCTTAGTAATGCCATTAAAGAAGCTTTATTGACCGTTCCTGGTTCTAAAAAGAAGAAACTTAAGAAAACCGATTCTAAGAGAAAGCCTAAATCTGTTAAAACAAGTAAGAAAAAAACTAAAAATGATAAAAGTGCTAAAGAGTACAAGACTGATGGTGCAAATGAAAAAGAAATTTCCAAAGACAAAGGCAACAAAAGGATGTTTGAAGCTAGAGAAGAGAATTCAAAAATTGCTGGCAATGAAAATGATAATAATGAAGATTTGGATTTGTCTAATGCTATAGCTGATGCTTTGAAAAATTTTGGTTTCTCTACATCACAAATTTCAGAACCTTCCGATAAAAACCAATTTCAATCATCTGTTGATATTGGACTAGAAAACGCATTAAAGGATGTTGTTGAAGGAATTGTTGAACATAATTTAGCAATTAAAGACGCTGATAGTTATTCTGAAGAAGAAAAAGAAGATGTAACGAAAAAGACACAAGAAAATGGAGAGGAAATAACAGAGTCAGGACAAAAGAGTATAGTTGATGTGGCTGTAGATGAAGGGAAGGACATTGAGAGGCAATCTACTATTGAGAAACAAGGTGATTATAATTGGGATGATATCATGGGTAAAGCATTTAAAATGGCAATGGAGTATCCTAACGATTTAAGCTTTGATGTTGAAGGAAACTCGGAAGCAGTGCAGGTAGATCAATCAAAACAGGAGTCTGCAAATGTACCCATCACATTTCAAGCACCAAATGTTGCATTACCTAAAAGTTCAAACCAATTAACTTTATCGAGTAAAAAAACAGTTACTACAGAGACACCAAAATCTTTGAATGGAGAAAATATCAATAATTTATTGGAGTCCTTACATTTAGATACTATTCAAAAAAATGATGTTTTAACTAAAGTTAAACCTACACAATTGGATTTGATTAAAAAGTATGTCGCGTCTACAATTACCAATTTAAAGAATTCAAGTAATAACAGTAGCAAAGCTACTAGAGCCAAAGAACAAATGGATGAAAAAGAGAGAATTCGTTTTGAGAATAGAGAAAGGAAGAAAAAATGGAGAGAATTTAACATAGAACGAAATAGGGATATTGATTTGAAAACAAGAGTTATCAAGAGAGCTAATTTGCTATATCCAAAACCAGAGCATGAAGAAATAAAAAAGGAGTGGATTAGTTTTGAATTTGATAAAAGAAAACAAAAACGTTTGTTAAGACAACAGAAAAACCGAGATAATTTATTTGATATTAAAAATTTTGACCACAAAGATTTATTACCTTATACAGAGTTTTTCAAAAATAAGAATAATATTCAGAAAATTACTCAAATATATAATGAGATGGGTGGTGATGTAAGTTTTAAAATTTTATCACCTAGTACTGATAAGGCAATAAGTATATCATCAATTGCATCATCAATAGTGGCAGCATTTTTACTGAATGTACATGGTAGTATTGGTGATAAAGAATTGCATTCTATTACACAAGCAGTTGTTGTTTCTTTGGATAGATATTTTAGTAGTAATTTGAACAAAGAATTTGATTTGTCTGATCTCAGAGAATCTTTGTCTGATATAACTAGTTCCATGGCAACTGAAAATGATACTTCTTTAATGAAGATAGCACCGATGGTTGTTGGAGGTGCAACATTTAAAGTTAACAATCAAAATAAATCCAAAGAGATTCATAATAATGATATCAAGGTACCTTCTATGGATGTTGATAAAAACTTGACAAATTTTGTACAGTCCAAAAAAGCGTTTAAAGAAAAGAGTAGTAAGAATAAGAACAATAATGATAGAACAAAAAGATCTCCAGTTGAATTTGTAGAACCTTCAATGCCCAAAAATATGGTTACAAGTGTCGAGGAAACAAAGAAGACAAATAGTTCAACTAAAATGAAGAAAAAGCCAAAAACCCCTGTTGTAATTGATATTGAAAAATTTCTTACCCCACAGCCACCACTGCCATCACTTTTGAAAAATAAAACAGATGGAGCAAAATCTTCTGCAAAAAGAAATGCGATTGAGGTTGATATAATAAAAGAAGACAATATTTCAAACAAAAGAAGATTGAGCAATGAGGGTGTAGTTGTCAAGATTATAGATGCATCAAAAGCACAACCAAATGAAAACGAAGCCGAAATAGAAATTGGAGGTGAAAATAAAAATGAAAATAGAAGTGAAACTGAAAAGAATGAAAATAGAAGTGAAATTAACACAACTACAAATAATAGAGAAAAAATTAAAGAATCGCCAGTAAAAGTATCAGTAGGTCTACCAGATAAAGCTTTGATAGAGAAACCTAAGGATATCCAGGTGCAAACACCTGAGCATAAAAGTACGACTACTGCTGTTCCTGTGAACCATACAGAAAGAATACAGAAGCAAAAGGTTATTACCAAAGCTAGACCTAAAGTAAAGAAACCTTCAAAACACGGCACAACAAAAACCAATATACCAACACCTACTATTCCACTACCACACTACGGAATGCCAATGATTAATAATAAAACTAAATTTTTTAACAAGCTTTCAAAAGTTCCATCAATAATTAAACCTAAAGCGGTCTCACTTGCACCAGCTTCAACTGCTTTATCGGATGAATCACATGAACCTAGGTCGTTAACAGATTCTAGTGAAAGTGCAATCCCACTATTCAGTGGGCTGAAAAGACCAGGAGCTTTTAGAAAGCCAGGAGCATTCCGTAAGCCAATCGAAGGAACAGTTATTAATAAGCCATTTGGCAGCATAAAGCCATTGAAAAAATTGTAAAATAGCAAAACTATGTAATACTATAATTATACTGTATACAGGAACATAATCATATATATATAATATATATATAATATATATATTTCATTCTCAAATACACCTCAAAAGGGAGGGAAAAAAAGTTGAAGTGTCGCGACATAGCTCGATGTTGTGTTATAGTGGCTCAATCATGAATATTTTCAAGTGCAGATAAGTTGGGCAGTTTACGTAAAGAGAAGCTCAAAACTAGATTAAAAGAATGGTTAAGAAATAAAGAACTTTTTAGTATTATTTATGTTGAAAAAGAAGGTGCTGAAAAAAAGCAGGTTTTTCAAAACTCTAATAACTACAGCAGTTTTTAATTCTTTTCTTATCGTTTTTTTTAAAAGAGATACAAAACCTCGGTATAATTTAAAAATTTTCAGATTCTTCTTCCAAATATGTAACAAAGCAATTGCTGCTTTGACCTACAATTATTGGCCAATAACTACATTCTGAAGCACAGCAGTGGCTCTGGAGAGATACACATAATGTGTGTTTATAGGTAGCTGCGGGATTGAAGGACATAAACGCAGCGTAGTCCTTCGCGATAAAGCTGACACGCTAAATGCTTGTTTTTTTTGCTTACATGCACATTTTGCTTCATGATAGAATAGTGGGTTGTGCTATATTGAGTTTTTCTTTGGCCATCTTTCATTGCGTCAATAGAAGATCATACTTATATTCTTAGATATAGTTTTTATGCTCGATTAAGTGCTTTAAACTGTTGTTAAGTGTTTAATAAGCAAAAAACCGCACTCTGTTCGGAATCATTTTTTTTAAATAGAAAATTTGAACTATTACACGATTACACACATCCATACATATATATACATACACTGGAATATACATATAGATATATATATATTTAATATCTTTTTTTTTTTGAAAGATACACCTATTTACCCTCCACTATACATATTATAAACTACCGTTATTATTATTTTTTTCAACAAAGAATTTATACACTAACAGGGAACAGACTATAGTTAGAGTTTTACAATAGATATGACTTCGACCAATAATCAAAAGGGTGAATTTGTCGATCCAAGTAGTCTGGTATCAAATACTGCTGCAAGCTCCTCAAATAATGAACCTTCCTCAACTGCGACAACTCCAGCTAAGAAACACTATCATTCCAAGCTTGCTCCAACGATGGTAAGTGTTGTTGAAAAGCAAATAAATGATGCTAACATGGTTCATATCCTACCCCAACCGGCGCCTACCATTAACAGAGATCCCAACACAGCAGTAATATTATCTTCCGAGTTAGTTAGTGGTAATAGTATTAATAAAAATAACAAAACTAATACACCGAACAATACTACTTCCAACACCAACAACAATTCTCTTTTGAATATAAGCAAACCGAAAGATGAGGATATAGAACACCCCGATGAAGAATCTAAAAATGCCGCTAGTAAAAAATCTTCCAATATGGATCTTATGAATACATCAACTTTAACGAATCCTAACATTACTGAGATGAAGTTGAAAAAGGCAACAAATCCTAGCATTTCAAGTTTAAGGGCAATGTCCTTACAGGGGAATTATCCAACAGTTTCATCAACTAGTACAACCTTAACTAAAGGATCAACAAGAGCTGAACACTTTGCTGCCAAATTACACGATGCGATAAAAAGTGATACCAAGAATCAAAAAGAAGATGACGAAACTTTTGTTTATGAAACTACTAAAAAGACTCCACCTGTAACAGATCAAAATTTTGAAATATTTGATAATGCAAGCAAACATTCGGGAAGCAATATTAATAAAGATTCCGAAAAAATTAAACCAATGACAGCATTATCGGATTTTAATCCAAACAATTCAATAGATCCTCTTAAAGTTAAAGAAAAATTTCAAAATGTTTTCAATCCTGATACATCTCCAACATGTAATAAGTTTAATATAGATGAAAATTTTGAAATTAAATCACGTTCTTCAGTTGGATCAAAAAAATTGAGAAAGAAATCTTTTAAAAATTTACATAACCAAATTAATGATTTAAGTGAAATGCAACCACTCTCTAAAATTGATAATAGTTCTGATAATAGATCGATCAATCAATTAAGACAAATTACTTCAAGACTGTTTGAGTCTAATAATTCTCATCCACGAAGGTATTCCGGGAATGAAGGGGATATAAACAACAATGATTCTTTTGAAGGAGACTTTGATTACTATGAACCAAGCCTGACCAATCAATATTCAAATAATAATAACAATTATAATGTAAAAAATAATAACCATCACAATAATGACTATGATGTAAATGCCAATGACTCGGATTATGATGATGAGTTATCAAATTATTTTACTACACCTTATAATTTTAGTCTTAATAGTCATAATAACAATTCAAATGTTCCAAATCTAATAAAGCAAACATACAATGGATCAGTTGTACCTGATTATGGAAGTATTCCAGGTGAAATGAATACAGATCAGAAAAATAAGTGGAGATACAGATCAGATATTTATAACTCTCCTCACGACTTCACATCTTTAAGAGCTCAAAGGTTAAAACAAATAAGAGGATTTTGTTATTCTATAAGTATAGTTTTTTTCCTTTTATTTTTGGGGTTCATTAGTGGTTTTGTTTTAGCTACTAATAAAGAATTACAATCACTAAAAATTATGGAAGTTAATAACGTCATTGTAAGTCAAGAAGAATTGGTTTTCGATATGATCGTTTCCGCATTCAATCCTGGTTTGATGGCCATATCCATTAATGATGTACAAATAGATATATTTGCTAAGACTCAATTTATATCAGGCTCAGATATTAATGTAAAATCATCCGAAACTGTATTACTAGGAAGTATTGACAAACTTGAAATTCCATTATATTTTCAAGGCGGATTTTTAAACAGGAAAAAGGATTCAAGCTTAACAGAAGTTAAAGTTTTAGATCCATGTTCATATGATGACAATAATGGAAATCATAGAGATGGAGACGAAGACAATGATGATGGTAACAACAATCATACCCCAAATAAGCCTGATAATAACGGTGACTTTGATGGTGATGACGATTTTGAATATTTTTCACATATACCGTTGAAACATACCCCTGATCCAAGGTGGTTAAATATATCCAAAAATCCTTTTGATCTGATTGTAAGAGGTGCAATGATTTATAAATTACCATTTTCATCTCAGAATCATACAATGTCTGTTAGCTTTACTGGATATATCGATCCAAATGATTATATGAACAAAAATAAAATATTAAGGGATGGAGAAATAAACTCAATGTTATAAAATAAAGTAAAAATAAAGAGTATATTAGGTTAAATGTCAAAACTGACATTTTTTTATGTAAAATATTAAATAGTTAAATATTAAATAAAATTTAGTGATGTAAGGAATTATAAATTTGATATAGTATATATAAATATATATAGATTAAAAAAAATAATAAAAATTATACAAATTAAATCAAGAAATTGATAAAGGAGACATAAATTATTTTTATACGTAAAAGAAAGAACATAGAAAGATTGTAAAAGGGAAAATTAAAATTTAAGAGGGAAATAAAATTATGGATTAAGCTGCATGACCTGAATAACTACCAGCAACTATACTTTTCAATGTTGGAACTTCAAACCAATTTAAATCTGTAGTTTTGCCAGCACCTGATCCATCACCGAATGGATCTTCAACCAAATGTTCTGATTTTGATTTAATATCCATATTTGTATTTAAGAAATCAATTTCTCCAGCACCATCTTCGTTTGATAAATTAAATCTAATTTGAACACCTGACTCACCTTCAGTTGCCAATTTATTAGTTATAAATCTAGCAACTAAACGTTCTTCTTTATGTGATGAATTGAAAGTAACTGGCTGAGGTAAAATCCATGAAACTCTTGCTTTTTCTTTATTTAAAGTACCAGTTGGTTTTGTTGCAGCAGTTGTAACAGCTGCATTACTAATAGAAACAGAAACCATTACATTAGTTAAAGTAATAGAATTAGATTCTAAATATGATTCAAGTTCTGCTGTTGGTTTAATAGATATAATAACAGTTGATTGTTTATCTTCATGTTTCCAAATTGGAGTAATAACGATAGGAGGGATTGGATTATTTAACATATATTTTAAACCGCCAACAGTTCTCATCAAAATTTGAGATGGATCAACAATTGTAAATAAACCAGGGACTGTGGCCGATTGTTGTAAAAACATTGTATTAACCATAAAATTTGGTAATGATGATTTTTCATTATTTGCAGATAATTGTAAAGCAATTTCTGCAGGTAATTTTTTAGTTTCTGCATCTGTAATAAATGAAAATGCAACTTCACCAATTGCATTGGAACGTTCAAGGGCACCATCTTTATATGTTGCATTAAATAATTCAACAATCGAACAATTAAGTCCTGTTTGAGTTAATGATGGATGTACAATTTGACCACCTGCTAAACTACCACCACCAGTTGTATTTTTAGCAAGTATGTTGGTAGTACTTGGATTAGTACTAGTACCGGTTGGAGCAGGTTGTAAAGTTTGCTGTTGATCCATAATAACACTTTTACGTTGAGAAGGTGGAGTTGGAATGGATCCATGAGGTTGCCTTGAATTTGAGATATGTGATTGCAATGTTGAATCATTTGTTGGAATATGTTTTCTTGAAGTTGGCGGAGGAGGAGCTACAATACCTGATTCAGGAATATTATCCATACCACGAGACACTGGAGGAATTGAAGTTACAACAGTTGTATTAGTAATTGGTTGTGAACCAGCAGAATTAGTGTTAAGTGATGAATAACTTTGTGCTTGTTGAGTACTACCACCACTCAAAGAATCTGATCTCTTAGTTGGACGCATAGCTTCATAAATTGAAGACTCTGATTGTTCTTTATTAAGAACAGGTTGTCTTTGTTCAGGAATAAAAGGAGATTGTGAATCTTGAACAGGTGAAGGTTTAAAACTATTATATGAGCTACTACGTGGTAAAGATGGTGATTGTCCATTAGAATCAGCAGATTGTCTATATGGATGAACATTTCTTGGAGTTGGTGATGTATTTGCATAATTTTCTTGTTGTTGTTGGTATGAATTAACAGAAGCTTCATGATTATAATTTTGAACGGAAGATTGTGATGCAACTGACTCAACTTTTGGACGTTGTTGTTGTTGTTGTTGTTGTTGTTGGGTAGTAACAGATTCAGTTCTTTGACGTTGTTGTTGAGTATTAATAGATTCAGTTCTTTGACGTTGAGAATTATAATTTGGAGTACGAGTCGAGCCATTAGTAGTTGCTGTATTGATAGATGAATCATCAGGTTCAGTAATGGTTGATGGTGGAGCAAAATCTTTATTACCTTTTTTATTTTTAGGTTTAAAAATTGATCCAAATTTTGAACGCATTTTAGGTTTATCTTTCTTTGATCCTTTATTATTAGATGCAGTGGTATTTGAAGAAAATAATGAAGTACCAGATGATAAACGTTTAGTTGTTGGTGGTGGAGTATTTAAATTAGAATTATCTTCGGAAGATTCTGAAATATCAGGGACGTTATTATGATGATGGTTTTTCAAATGGAAAAATCTTGAATGACGTTTTGATGGAGAATTTGTAGTTAAACTTGAAGCTGCCGCTGAAGTTGCTGCTGAAGTTGCAGTTGCAGCAGTAAAACCGTCAGTACTAATTCTAGCTCTAGTTTTTTGAGCTGAATCAATTTTAATATTATCGATTGGTAAGGTGGTTTTAATAACATCTTGAGAAAATCTATTGATTTCATCATCGACATTGAAATTTAAAACATGTTCCATACCATTTTCATTATCTTTTTTAAATTGAGATAAAACATCACCCATATCAGTTTGATATTTTAAAAAAATATCTTGTAATAGAGATAATCTTTTAAAATCATAATTTTCAAAAATTTCAAAAAAATAAGGAGCTCTTCTTTCCCAATCTTCTTCACCTGAGCCAGTTGATTTTAATTTAGTTGCAATATCAACCAATTCATCCATTTCAATTAAATTAGAGTCATTATTTCTAGTGAATAATCTCAAAGGTGCAATCATATCTTTTCCCATTTTCCTAGTTGATTGATCAAATAATTTTATTTCATCATCAACAAGTTTTAAAACATCATGCCACATTGGAGCACATAATCCTAAAGAATCAAGTTTAGAATTTTGTAATGTTGATTCAAAAGGTGAAGAAGAAGTAAATAAATCTTCACCTTTTTTATGAATTTTTTTCAATTGATTAACATAATCTAATCTTAATCTGCCATAAGATGTAAGCCATTCAGCTAATTCTTTATTAATAATTTTAGCTTGTTGACGACGAATAACTAAAGATTCCATTGCTTCAATAGGTTGTTTCTCAAATAGAATAGAAGAAGAATAAACAACACGTTGACCTTCTTGGCCATCGGTGCTGTTCAAGCTAGCTGTATCACCATTTGGTGGATATGAGGACATTGTATATCTACTTTATGGTTGGCAATTCAAGAGAAAAACAAAAAATTAAAGTGAAAGTGAAAGTAGAAGGAAGAAGTTTGCAGTAAACCAAAGCAAATAATGAACATGAGTGAGAATAGTCTCCGAGGAAAGCGCTAATTATTAACTTTCTCAGACAAGTGCCAGCCATTTTGTGGCACAACTGATACCCTTTTATAGGGAGATAGCTGTGTAGCTGCAGAGCCATCTGGCAGTCTGGGGGGAAATTGTTGGAGATAACAGCAGGGCAGGAAGTTGCGGTTAGAAATGTTACATGTGTATTATATTGAGTAGGATTACATAGGATCTTTTTCTCCCCCGTTTTATACATTATTTATAAATATATATTTAGATTTTGTTTCTAAAAATTGAAGTTGGCACGTATTTTTTTCTTTTTCTTTTTCTTTTTCTTTTTCTTTTGTTATTGATAATGTTAATCAATTGATTAACTGAAGATTTCTTTTCCAAGAGAAGGAAGAAGGACAAAGCAAGCAGTTGTTAAAGCCTGTGTATTCTCCCATAAAGCAAGTGGGAATTTCCAAAAACCTTTCTCTTTGATATTAATCCAACAAGAATATAATGCAACATAAAAGAAATGATAGAAAAGTACTGAATATTTTGGTATGACACCACTTAAAAGACCAATTGGCCCATTTACTGAATCTCCACCACGTAAGAAGTAATGGAAACAACCTCTTTGTAAAAGTTGAAGTGATGGACTATCAGCAGCAAATAAACTATAAAGTGCAATTGATAAAGTATTAATAACAACATCTAAATCTTTACGTTGATAATGGAATTCTTTCATACAATTTAAAACTTTCTCATTATCTTTTAATTCTTCATTTGATAATTTAGATAAAATTTCACACATTAAAGCACAATCGTTTAAACCTACTGTCATACCACCACCAGTTAATGGATGTCGCATATTAAGTGAATCACCAACACATATAAATCCTGGTTTATCATTTAATCTAGCAGTTAAATATTGATTTGGCATTGCTTTATAAATACTTGAACCGTCGATTGAAGCTTCAACAGCTTTTGAGAAACTTGATTTTAAAGATTCTGGTAAATTTGGTAAAACTGATTCATTTAAATAATTAATAACTTCATCTTTTTTAGGTAAAGTTTTAGATCTATAAGCACATAAAATTCTTGAATGATGAGGACTTATTTGGTAAATTAAAACAGGTGCATGTTTACCTAAAATTACATGTCCATGATATTTTCTTGGCATATTAGCATCGATTAAATCTAATCCAACAAAATAGGAACCAATAGTTGGAACGTAATCATCAGCTAGTTGTTTCCTAAATTTAGAATAAATACCATCACAACAGAAAACCAAAGAAGCTTTAAAAATACCTTTATCACCTACTTCAACTCCAATAACTTTTTGAGTTTCTTCATCTTTAATAATTTTAGTTACATTACCTTCTAGTTTAGTAACATTTTGTTCTTTTAAACATAAACTACGTAAATTCATTAAAAAATCACCATGATGTAAAGCCACACCTTTTAAATAAGGAGATTCATCCCATTCTTTCATATTAAGAGTTGAATCACTAATTAATTTATCTTCATCTCCATTATGTATTGCACCAGGTACAGGATTTGTGAATTTTAATAAAGATTTAAGTGGATAAGGTATAGTTACTTCATTATTATAATATGAAATATAATAACCATTGATTGGCATTGCATTTATACCATTAAGAGATCTAACCATACCTAATTTTTTCAAAGAATTAACACCAGAGGGTTGCATCAATTCACCAACAATTCTATTTGGTTTAGTCCATTCTCTTTCAACTATAAGAACCTTACGACCTTGACCTGCTAGACATTTGGCAAGACAAGGACCAATTACACCAGCTCCTATGACTATAGCATCGTAATGAGTATCAGTGGACATGTTTGGAAACTAATGTTCTTTTTACAAAATGTGGAAAGCTTATTTTTTTTTTCTAACTGATAACCTTTCCCGTTTCAGACAAAAAGGACAACTACACTGCAACAAAGCAAACGACACCAAGAGGAAGAGATAAACGGGAACGAGGAACCTTATAAACATGATACAAGTGTGTTGAAACGTGGAAAATCGCATGTTGCTCGTATACAGCAAATGGTCTCGCGTCGTTCCCATTTGCATGGTGCCATTCTACGTTATGGAGGAGAGCTGTACAACGGATGAAGGTATCGGGTGCAGACATGGGTCCTGCTGCTATAACGGTGCTGCTATCTGCTGCTGCCGCTGCTGTATCGGCGAATACTGAAGCTACGTTGTTCACAAAGAGGGAGTGCAACGGAGGTGGAAACGGTGTCGGTGATTATAATAATATTGCACCAAACAATGCAGACCTTTTCTTGTTTGATTTGCATCCACAGGATCTAGACAAAACACTGACATACACGGTGGATGCTTTCTCCAACGACAAAATGTTTCTGTATTTCAACGTTTCTCAATTGACTGCTGGTCAACCATATTTCATTAGGTCCAGTTGGTGTGCTATCCATCCAATCTCTGTAGATATCCAGCCTGACTTGCCCAATTGCGATTTGATCCGTTTAGAGATCGATGCTACCGACTACTACACTGGTACCGAAGAATACCAATCATCTAAACAGCTTCTGCAACACACACCGATACATCTGACTGTATCACATCCGTCCTCTTTAGTGAGTTCTTTTGGTTTCTACATCGGTTTTGTTGCACTTGCTGCAGTTTTCATTTCACAATTCATCTCGGCACGCCTTCCACAAACGGCAATCTGTGCGTAATTAGCGAGAAAGCGCGAAAAACGGGATTTTTTTTTTATTTTTTTTTGCTCCACTGGAAAACCAAAAAACTTTTTTTGTTTTTTTGTTTTTTTTTTCCGTTTCTTGTGGATACACCAGATGGACAGCAAAGTAATTGGCCGGCTAACATTGATTATTGTATTGAAAGGTGTTTAAAGTATGGAATTTAATGACACACCTACTGCCCAAATGTTCAAATCCGGTAATATGCAGGTGAACCCCAATAATGCAGTGAATTCCTCAGATTCGAATATTCCGTCAATTGCACAGCCTGATATCAACAATAGCCAAAATATCGTGGATAACAGTGCTTTTGCAATCAACGGGAATAGTTTATTGACTTCTAAAATTAATTCTTCTGCCACTTTTGCTACCGATAATAACAACGACAATAACAGGAGCATGGTTGACTCTAATAAAAAGGATATCGATGTATTGTTTCATGCAGTTAGTACAAACAATACGTCAAATATGGTTAATTCTACCGCAAATCACAACATTGATAACGTCATTAATCATAATCCAATGTTAGAGACTCAGGAAATAATACAGTCAGAATCAAACAATGAGGGTCTACCAAATTTTTTAAGCTTAAAACCACCTATAAACAAGTTTGAATACAATACACAGCCTCAAATTTCACAGTATCAATTGAAACAAATTCAACAAGCTCAGGAAGCTCAAATTCAAGCGCAAATTCAAGCCCAAGTAAAATCACAACAATCGCAATCCCACTTATATTCGATTTTCGATCAATCGTCAACTTATGAGAAAGATAATCCTTTATTCACTCTTGCAAATTCTGTCCCTTTTATAGCTTCAAATAGTTCAGATGTTAATGCAGATTTGTCCAAAACAAACTTTTTATCACAAAATCAAAACCAACCAGAAATAAAACAAATTGATAATAAACCTAAAAACAATTTATCTCAGAGGAGTTCTATAATTTCTTCTTCTAATGACTGGATCAATCAATTGTATACACCGTTACCTATATCTAATTCAGTGTCTAATACTTTCCTACCGCCATTAGTATCCAATTTGAATGCCATTCCAAATAACAGCAACAGCAATAACAGTAACAGCAATAACAATAATAATAATATTACTGCTACTGTTCCAACAACCAATAGCAATCACAATAACCAATCAACAAATCTGTCGTTTTTAAATTATGATATTAACTCTACTCAAAATTTACTTGCTAATCAAACTGACATTTTCTCTGCTCCAATTAATTCAAATAGTAACAGTATGAGTAGTAATAATAATTTAAATAACGCTCAGTTTGGGCTAATAAAGAGACCACCTCCAGAGATGGAAGAGCACAAAGGTGATAATGGTAAAATTGTTAAAATTTTCAAATGCAATTTCACTGGTTGTGGTAAAGTTTTCTCAAGAGCTATGAATTATAACTCACATTATGAATCAGTTCATAGAAATCAGAAAAGGTTTGTATGCTCCATCTGTCAGAAACAGTTTGCTAGAATGAGTGATCAAAAAAGACACGAGAAAACTCAACATGATCCAAAAGAAATTTACATTTGTGGAGGCATGACTGAATCAGGAGTCAAATGGGGTTGTGGCAGAAAATTTAAACGTAAAGATGGTTTAAAAGCTCATTGGAAAAGTTTAAGAGCCAAAAGGAAATGCCTTGAAAATATTACAACACTAGAAGATAGGAATGAAATTGAAATCAAAACTGGTATCATTGACACTAACGAGAATTTACAGCAAATGTCTATATACGATCAACCAAATCTCGACTAATGAGGTCCACCCACATGTCCCATTGGTATCTTTTCTACAAATATATTGATTTTAAATTAACTGTTTTATATCTATATACATATATATATACACTTCTCTGTACTTTAGCCATGTATACTAACCCAACCGGCAATATCTGGTAAACTCAACACACAAAAATCGACGTGGTGAAAAAGAAAAAAAAAAAGAAAAAAGGAAAAACTATTTTTGACATGCATTGTATGCCTAATTATAGGTTGATCGGTTGATCTTTCCTTCTTGGGAGTCCTCTTCGTGTCTGTTCCTGCTTTTTACTCCGTTGTTGCTTCCTTCATTTATCTTTCAAACAAAACAAGAATGGGTCCATCAAATTTATTGTCATTAGTATCATCACTTTTATTGGTATGTACACCTATCGCATTGGCAGCAAAACACCAAGTTTATCCATTATCTGAACTTGAAATAAACACTTATGAATCATATAAACATAAAGAAGAAGTTAAATTACAATGTATTAAAAGACAAATTGATAATGGTGAACACGTTTTCGATGATAATGGTGATATAGTTTTTGAGCCTTTTATGAGTTGCCTAGAAACAAACTCACCATTTTCGATGCATTATATGCAAGATTCTAACGTTAAATGTACTGTTAAATTTGAAGATGAAATCTATCATTTATTTCAATTATATTTACATAAAGATGCACCATTTACTTGTCGTTACGAAATTAGACCTAATTCTGGTATATACATACCATTAGATTTAAATTTTAGAGGTAATATATTAGAATCTCATTTCGATATCGATCCAAATGTTAATTTATTAATGATTTCAAATAAAGATAATGAAATTGTTGCAGGTACAGGTTTCTCTTCTTCAACAAATACTACCAAAGTAATCATTGGACAAAAAGTTGAATTAAATTTTAATGTTAGATGGACTCAATTAGATAAATCTCAAATTGGATCAGAAGAAAATGGCTTGGTCAACGTTTATTGGATTCCTTCTAATAATCCTTACATTGGTTGGATTTATGCAGCTTCCGGTTGTATATTCGGTATAGTCGTTTCATTGGTACTTTCCTATAGAAGAGTTAGTAAAAAAATTCAACTCGATACATGGAACAAAGTTGAATAGGTTTTTTTTTCTTAAAAAAATGTTATGAATGAACAATAATCAACCATCCTTTTTTTCGATTCCGAAGGTCTTCTACTAACAACAATATTTGTTTTTATTATTCTTCTTGTTTTTTTCTCCTTTACTTTTTCTTTTTATCCACCTTTTTATACATATATATATACGTACACATAAATATATATTTATATATATTATTAGTTTTAAAATTTTTTTTATTCCCACTTTTTATGTAAAAAAATCGGGACGTTGGAGAGAGGGAGGTTATGCTATAGTAGTTAGTATATTCACAGTTCTATAAAGAATATACACAGTATACAGAATGACAAAAAAATGATTACAACTTCTTTAATAATAATTCTAACAATTGTTTAGTTTCACCATCAGCTTTTTGTAAATATTTCTCAGTTATAAAACTTATATATAATTCTTTAACATCTTTTTTAATACTTTCATCAAGTTTAGATTTTTGCATCCACGTTTGATAAAATTTAACATTTGTTTGAAGTTCATTAACAAAATTTGAATCATTTATATCAATATATCTTAAAGTTAAAGTTAATTGTAATATTAAAATTTTTGGTTCATTATCATATCTTGAAATTAAATCTTTAATAATATAATCACACATATAAATTCTATTTAAAATATCAAATTGATCAATTAATGATAAAATATAATTTGAAATATTTAAGATTTTCCTTTTCCTTTCATCATTATTTAGATTTTTTATCATTATTTGTAAAAATGAATCATATAAAGTTAAAATTAAATCACCTTTTAAAACTGGATTATCTTCAATATTACCTAAAGTTGAAGCATTCATTTCAGGTAAATTATTTAAACTTTCGTTTAATTCTTCATTATTAATATCATTTAATAATAAAATATCATCATTTTCATCAACTTGTTTCTCATTTTGTTTTAAATCTTCTAATTGTGCACGTTCACCAACAATTTGTAACAATTTTCTCCTTGTTAATAATTTTGATAAATAATTTAATTCTAATTTTATAAATTGAATCCAAACTCTTTCTTCTTCCATATTAAATCTAAGACATCTTTTAAATAATGATCTTGCACCTTTAATATTTTTATTATATTCAAATTCCCATTTTGCACCACTTAACCAAACATCAACATTTCTTGGATGTAATGATAATAATTTTGAATAAACCTCATACATTTCTTTAATACTTTCTTGCTTTCTTGCAAATTTTAAATATTTTGCCCAAATTTCCATATTATTAGGAAATTTATTACTACCACGTTGAAAAATGAATAAAATTCTTTTAGATATTGAATAATTACTAATACCTGGCGTCGTATCAATAAATTTTTTCATTCTATTAAATCTTTTCTTCCTTAATCTATCTATATTTTTCTCAAATTTAACATATGATAAATAATCTGCAGGTTTTGAACCACGTCCTGCAATTCTATGTTCAAAATCTGTTCTACGACGAACAATCATATTTAATTCCTTTTTATTAAAAAGTCCCTTTTTCTCCAGGTCTTCAAGTTCCGGAATCGAACGTTCAATTGCGTATCTTGCTTTATCTGACATCCTTAATTATCCAATTGTATTTATGAGCGATAATTAGTTCTGTTTGTTAATAAAGAAGAAATAAGAAATCATTTATCAACTATATCTATAGCACAATTGCAAAAAAATGAAAAAAAAAAATTTTTTTACTTTTCAAATCTGAAAAATTTAATGCGAAAAACAAGAAAAACAACCGAAACTAAAAAGTACGATAAATTTATTGAAAGAATATACAAAGTTTAAGAAGTAGAGAAAGATAATATATATATATATATATATATATATATTACAAATATGTAATACAAGGATGAAATAAAACAATGATTGAATTGAAGTGACATTAAGCTAGGAAAAAATGTTCTTCCAAACCAAAATGAAAATAAAAGTACAGAGGTAGAGGCCGGGGGGTATAAATTAAACTTTCTGAGATTGTGGTAAAAGCTTAGCTCTTTTTGAACCATGTTGCAAGTTTTTGCACCATTTCTCATTGATAAAATGCTGGAGTATTTTATCAGATTTTGTTGAATCCAATTTTAAAAGTGATTGGATTTTTTCTTTAGTTAAACAACCACCATTATTTAATAATTCATGAAATAAGATTTCCTTTATACATAAATAAGTTTTAGGATAAAATCTTAATTCTTCACAAACGATTTTTTCATCTCTTGATAATAAATTACAATCAGGCGCATCTGATATATCTAATAAATCCAATTTTCTTTTAAGTTTATTACCATTTGAATCAGGAGTTGAAAGTCTTGAATGAGATCTACCAGAATTTAAAGTATGTCTCTCTTTTGAAGGTAGGTTAATTGAATTACCTGTAGCTAAAGCCATTTTAGATAATCTTGAAGCTTTCTCTTTTTCAAAAATTTCACCATCTTCAATTTTAGTTATACCATTTCTTCTCCAGTTTTGTAATTGGTTAATTTTATTCCTAATTTGAAATTCATTCATTATATCGTCAGAGAATTTTTTAAAATCTTCAGGGTTCATAATTCTTGCAAATGCTTTAATTTTATTAAATAATTCTTTCTCCTCTTTTGAACGTTTTTTATCAATTAAATTATTTGATTTATAATCTAATAAGTTATCATTAATCATTAATCTTTTCCTTTCAGCTCTTAATGTTAATTTTTCATTATAAATTCTTAGAATCAGTAATTTTAATTCTATATCTTCGTCAGATTCATCAGAATCAAAAAACATATCCTGGACAATTTTTTCAGCTTCATCATCGGCTTCTTCTTCAAATTCTAATCTACCTGGCATATATTTTTGAATATCTGAACATAAAGGTACAGAAGTTAAAACTTTTTTAGGTGGAGGTAAAGGTTTTCTTTTAAATTTTTCAAATCTTAATTTCCTATTATTAAGGAAATCAGTTGTTGAAACTTCAGTAAATTTTTTATTTAAATCAGGCAATGGATAAAACTCCGAATCAATATAATATTTTTCATAATGTTCACCAACCTCATCTTTAGATCTACCTTCTATATAATCTGCTATATCTTGCCAGTTGCCTAAACCTAAAGTTTGACAACCTTCGATTAATAATAATTCTTCATCTGCACCCCAATCTGAATCAAAAATTGGATATTGATGTTGTTCAATAACTTTATAATCATGCCAAGGTTTATGTTTACCTGAAACTTTACCGGATGCAAAACATGGTACACAAAGGTCATAATCTTGACAGACTGCACAACTTATTCTTACACGTCTTGTACAATCTGACGAACATACATCACAATGAAATTTACCCATAGCTGTCTATTTCCTCTTATCTTATCTTATCGAAAAAGAAGAAGGGAGATGAAACGAAAAAAACAGAAGCGACGCGTCGATCCGATGTATGGCAAATTGTGTATTCTTCTTTTATACGATGTAACCAGGTTGCAGCAGGAGACTGGACGTGTTTGAGGAAGAAGGGAAGGGGAAGAAACGTTCGGTAGGATGTATGCGGGCGGTACACTAAACAGAGATCGATTGAATAAACAAAGTTATTTGATACGGCTAATGACCGACTATTGTGCAAATATGTGTCGTCTGCACCTGATTTTTTGTTAAATTATGTGTCCATTATCACCAGAGAGAAAAAATGACAAAATTTGTGTTCCGAGACTGAAAACGAGGAAAAAGTAGGAAAAAATTAAGAAATTGGCGAAAAAATACAAGAAATTCAGAAAAAAACAACAGCACGTGCAGATCACGTGCACAGACACGGTGTGTAAACTGGACACAACCAGGGCTGGCAGCACCCTCGCACCGCACAGTGTCACCAGTCACAAACAGTCCTGCTGCACACCGACAGCGCGCGTCTCTGGTGCCTCTGTGGCTCCCAGCTTCTAGTCGCCAGTGTGTGCGGTGCGCGGTGTACACTGTGTATTGCAGATGCGCCAAAAACAAGACGAGACGAGAAAAAAAAATGAGGAAGCTGAAAATTTTCGATACACCTTAGCGTTTGAAATATTTCAAATTATACGTATATTTCCTAGTTATCTTTGATATTTTTATTCAACAGACAACGATTATTCTTCAAAAATGGTATGTACACTATCTGCAACATCTGAATACTGTGATACATCAAGACACTTACCACCTAGACATTCGAATTCGGGATCTTTTGATTATCACCATGATTTACAGCATCTTGTTATTATTAATATAAATATCAATATTATCTGTATAAAGAATAAAAGTAACCATATTAGTCATAGCTGAATGCCACCAAACAACTTGAATATAAACTGCAGCTATCAATAAAGCCTTAAACTAATCCGATTTACCAACTATTAGCACTTTACATTACCCAAACTGGATATACGCTATGGCAATTAAATTTATAACATGCATTGGCTAATAATGAGAAAACAGGAAACAGTTCTGAATATTCATTACAAAATATAAATTGATATCAAGCATCTTTGAAGATAAAACAGTATTTCAGGAAACACACTCGAATAACCTGTGGGAATCATATACTAACTCATTTTTTTTTTCTTATCGATTTTCCTTTACTATTTTTTTTTTATTACTACAGGGTAGAGTTAGAACAAAGACCGTTAAAAGAGCCGCAAAGGTTTTAATTGAAAAATACTATCCAAAATTAACTTTAGATTTTGAAACCAACAAAAGATTAACTTCTGAAATTGCAGAAATTCAATCTAAAAGATTAAGAAACAAGATTGCTGGTTACACTACTCATTTAATGAAAAGAATTCAAAAAGGTCCAGTTAGAGGTATTTCTTTCAAATTACAAGAAGAAGAAAGAGAAAGAAAAGATCAATATGTTCCAAAAGTTTCTGCTTTAGATTTAGAAAAGAACAAGGGTAACTTAATTGTTGATGATGATACCGATGCTATGATTAAATCTTTAGGTTTCAAAGTCCCAACTACCACTACCACCGTTTACGCTGGTTCTTCAAGAAGATACAGAAAGTAAGCTTTTTTTATGTATAAAACAAATAATTGTTAAATAAATCACTTATACTTTCCTCTTTTATAAGAAAACAAACAAAAATATCAAAATATATTAATATAAAAATAAAAATAAAAATAAAAACCTTAAATAATTGCAAAATATCTTGTAGCAAAAATAACAAATGTAAGATAAATAAATATTTGTATTTATACCTACAATTATTTATTAGTCAATTTCTTCAACTATTTTATTACAATAATCTTTTAAAATTTTTGACCTTTCATTAATTTTATCACCATGTTTCTCTAAATCTAATGCAAATGAATCAATATGTTTCTTTAAAAATTGAACCCTTTTATCAAATTTCTTTCTAGCTAATATAACTTTTTTCATTAAATTATCATATTCTTTTGTAAATTTAATATGTTGTTCACTCCATTGTTCAAAATTCATATGAACAAAATTTAAAAATTGCTTCTCGTTTTCATCAAATTCTTCATTTATCGTAGTTTTACCCATAACTTTATTATAAAATTCATCTTCACCTTCCATATATTCAAATACTGGTATTTTATCAACAATATATTTTTTAGGAGTTTCAAGTTTCTTTAAATATTCATCATCAAAAATTTCATCAGATCCATCCATTGCTTCAATCGAATCAAAACTGTTATCTTGGCTTTCATTTGCCATTTCAGTATCTTTATTAATTTTCAATTTTTTAAAATTATCTTGATAAATTGAGTTGTTACTCCTATTCCTCTTTTCATTAATTTTCCTATCAATACAAGGTGATGATAAAAAACTATTGTTACTATCACAGTTTAAATCCAATTCACTTAATTCTTCATTGGTTTCTTCAATACCCATTTTAAGTTTTAATAAATTAACAGTTTTATCACTTTCAATTTTAACTTTTAAAGGACTTGAAAATTTATCGTTATCTTGACTATTCCTCAGATTTTTTAAATCTGGGACATCAATCATATACTGTTTTACAAAATCATTAATTTCATTTTCTCCTTCTCTATCTTTATCTTTATCATCATCCTTTCTATTATTATTTTTCCTGCTTTTCGATTCTATACCTTTGATTTTAATAGCGGAACTGCTAAAACTGCTCTCACTACTACTTTTACTATTTCTTCTACTACTACTACAGTTTTTAATTTTATCATTACATTTACTAACAAGGTTTTCATCATTATTAAGATTTTTGTTATTCTTAATAGGCGATTTTAAAAATTTTTCATTCTTGCTATTATTCAATTTCTTACTTATTTGGTTTTTTTCATTACCTGTAAATTCACGAATTCCTGGCTCTTTTTTAACTTTTATATTAGGAGTCATTATTCTTAATAAATAAATTGTATCCTGACAGTTACTGTTATATAACCTCTTTATCGATAACTTGCTTTGTGTGTTTCTTTGCCCTTCAAACGCTTTCTCACCTCATGCAAAAAATTTGCTACTTATCCCCTTCCATTGCTATTTTTTTTTTTTCATTCATTGATTGTTATAAAAACAGTATATATATATATATATATATAGTTTCATACAGATATATATATATGCATATTAGTTATAAAAGACATTTATATTTTGCTTTAAGCTTATCGTTTAAAATTCATTTTAAATAACCATGTTCTGATAACCAAGATTTAACATCTTTTGCATCTCTTGAAACCCAATTTGATTTACTTTTAATAGTTTCTAAAGCTTGTGCTAAACCTTGATCAAAACCTTTGGTATTTTTAGTTTTGAAAAATTCTTCAACTTCTTCATATTGTTTAATGGTTGTAAATCCTGATGTACAAACTTGAACAACCGATCCTAACATACTTAAACCCGGTGGTAATAATTTATAAATATTATCCCAGTTTTCTTTCATCCATTTAAATAATGTTTCAATACCTAATTTATGAGCTCTCATACCTTGCATTGGAATATAAATATCTTGTGATCTAACTGTACCATCTAATAAATGTTTTAAAACTTTATTTAATATTTCTTCATTTTCAAATCTACCTAATGCCCTTAATGCAGCAATTTTTTCATCCATTGATTGAGGATTTTTATAAATTTTAATTAATGAATTATATTCATCTAATCCACCTTTTGCTGCAACAATATTGAAAATTGTTGCTCTTAAATTTGGATGAATTGAATCTTTTGAACCTTCAATATATGATTTAAATGCTAATTTTGAAAATGAAATAACTTTTTCATCACCTGATGAAACAGCTGCAGAAAATAATAAAGATTTTAATCTTTGCTCTAAAAATGGTTCTTCAGGTTTAAAATTCCAACCAGATTTATGACATTTCTCATAAACTAAATCTTTTGTTAATAATTTTAAAGAATTTTTAACATCTTCTTCTTCAAAAATCCAAGCAGATTTTAAAGCTCCAATTCTAGTTATAATTTCATCCCAAACAAAAAATGATGATTCTAATTTCCAATTTGAAACTAATGATAATAAATTAGTTGTTTTAGAAAATCCAGAAACTGATAATGCACCAGCATCTGCAACTAAACCAATTCTATCTTCAACTGATAATTTATTTGATGATTTACCAAGTAGTTCCCATCTTTTATCTTCATATGCAACTCTATAAACACCATTTGAATTACCATTAATTTTAAAAAAATCATTTGAATTAATTAAATCAATAATTTTTTCTCTTTCGTCAAAAATTAATGATTCATTTAAACCTTTATCAGTTCTTAAACCTAAGAAAATTGGATATAAAGTTTTATCATCTTCTAATTTAACATCACCAGTTGTTAAATATCTATGTTGTTCAACATGAATATTATTAATTGATTCTTTAACAGTAATTAAAGGATAACCAACTTTAGTTGTCCAAATTTTCATAGTTGAAGCAACATCTTTACCAGAAACAATTGTTAAAGAATTCCATAAATCTTCAGTTTTAGCATTACTATAAGCATGTTTTTTTAAATAATGTGAAACACCTTCAATAAATTTATCTTCACCTAACCAATTTGCTAACATTCTTAAAACTGATGAACCTTTTTCATAAGATATAGCATCAAAAATTTGATTGATTTCATCAGCTCTTTTTACAGGTACTTCAATTGGATGAGATGATCTTAAACCATCTAAACTTAAAGCAGATTGTAAAGAATCACCAACAAAATTTTCCCAAACTTTCCAAGATTTTTCAAAATGATTACAACATTTCCATGACATATAAGTTGCAAAACTTTCATTTAACCATAAAGAATCCCAAAAATCCATTGTACAAATATTACCAAACCATTGATGAGCTAATTCATGAGCAACAACTTCAGAAACTCTTAATTTAGTATCTAAAGTAGATTTTGATTCATCAAATAATAAATCAACCATTCTATAAGTAATTAAACCCCAATTTTCCATTGCACCAGCAGAGAAATCATGAATACCAACCATATCCATTTTTGGTAAAGGATATTTAATATCGAAAACTTTTTCATAATATTCTAAAGCTTTAGCAGCTAATTCACATGAATAAATACCTTTAGATTCATAACCTGGAGTTGTATAAACTCTAACGGGAATATCTCTAAATTTATAATTTGATTCAACATATTTTAAATCACCTACAATAAAAGCAACTAAATAAGTTGACATTAAAGGAGTTGTATTAAAATGAACAATTTTTTTAGTTTCATCAATATCTTTTTCAAATTTAACATCCATATTTGATAAGAAAGTTAAATTTTTATTACCAATTAAAGAAATTGTAAATTTAGCTTTTAAATTTGGTTCATCAAAAGAAGGGAAAGCTCTTCTACAATCTGTTGGTTCCATTTGAGTTGTTGCTAAATATTTAGTTTCACCATTTTCTTCATAAGTTGATCTATAAAAACCTGCCATTTTATCATTTAATTCACCAATAAATTTAATATATAATTGAATTTTAGAACCTGATTCAAAAGGTTTATCAAATTTAAAAGTTGTTGATTGATCATCATCATTATAAATGGTATCAATTGGAATTAATTTTTCATTATTTGAATTTAAAACGTAACTATTTAATAATTCTAATTCTAAAGTATTTAAAGTAATAAAATCACTTGTTTCATTAACGACTAAATCGATTTTAACTTCACCATTGAATTTAAAAGTATCGAATAAAGGTTCAAGTTCTAAATAATAATGATTAGGTTTAACATTAGTTGGTAAAACTTGTCTACCTTGATAAGGAGTTGTTGAAGAATTGCACATATTTAAAGTTTTCTGATGACGACAGATATGTGAATGATTATGATGATAACGATTAAAACTTAATGAACAAGCAAGGGGAGTATGAGAAGAAGAGGAACGGGAAGGGAAAGAGGAAGAGGAAGAAGTGATAAGAGGTGAAAGGTTGTTATCTTTGAGGGCAAATTTTTTGACATTAGCGGATGCAGAAGCCGTAAAATTTCGGGAAAGTTTTGTTGGTGATGATGCCTTGAGAGCAAGTGGGCCAAACTTGAGCAGTGCCGTTTGTTGTATGGATGCTATCCTTGGTAGCAGCATTGGTGAATAAGTATAACGTTTAGAGGTTATTTAGTACTACACATACAACAGTATATAAAGAATATCCAGTATATCGTGTATATGTGGATAATGTGTATACAGTGTACAAGTGGTGTGAAGGAAGAAGAGAAGAGAAAGAGAGAAAGTGTTTGTTTTTTTCTTTGACTGTAGAGGAAGCAACGAGGAACATAAAAGCGCATTTCGAGGCAGCAATGGGTTTAGCTCAACCAATTCTTTCAATCAGATGGACGCCAGAGTCAGTTTCTACGATATCACTTAAATCACCGATTTGTAGCATGAAACTGACTTTTTCAAAAGGTGGTTGCATCTGGCCTCTTTCGAAGAAACCCAAATCACCGCCTTTTGAATGTGAGCTGCAGTCTGAATTATCAACGGCTAATTGCTCTAACGTTGCATCACCTCTTTCAATTTCATCTTTATAGCTTTCTAGTTTCTCAATTGCGCTTTGTTTAGTTCTAGTAATTTCTTGTTCTTTCCAGGAACTTGGTTTCCTTGAATCTTTATGTTTGATTAGTAAATGTCTAACTCTAACTTTTGTTGGTTTGTGTAAACCTTTCGATAAATAGTCTTGCAGTTTATCTGAATCTGTGTTGATAGGAGGCTCCCATTGTGATTCTTGTGTGTCTTTATTGAAATAGTACTCATGGTCATGAGTTTTGGATATTCTGATTGTCCAATGTTCTGGCAGACCAGTTGCAGGATTCGTAGTTGCCTATGAAAAAAAACGGTTGAAGCACGCCACACGGTTTCATGTTAGTATTCCCGATTATTGGAAAAAGGAGTCAAAGAACAGCAGACAACGGTATTCTATTGCAGCCGACATACCATTTTTGGAGTAAACCCTTGGTTAGCTGTAGTGGCCTTTGCTGGATTAGTTAGTTAGTTAGTTAGTTAATGCAGCTAATAAAACTTAAAAGGGCAATTTTATAATTTTCACCACTTCGCGAACAGAAAACTGAAATTCCTTTTTTTTTTGCGGGGGGGGCCCAAAACACAACAGCTGTGAGAAAAAAGCTAGATCTGTGCAGTAGCAGTAGCGGGGCCAGACGGTACAGACCCGAAGAGTGCAGAAGGCGTGTTAGAGGACTATGGCAGTGACAAGTAAACGGGCCGAGGAGAAATACCAGGAGAAACAGAAAAGAAGGAAAGGGCTACAGAAAACCAGATTCTACTGTCAAATCTGTGAAAGACAGTGTCTAGATGAGAACGGACTAAAATGCCATATAAAATCTGAAGTTCATATGCGAAACTTGCAGAACCAGTTAAACGAGAATAACGGGTCAAGCACTGAGTTAATAAATAACTTCAGTGATAATTTTGTGAAAGACTTTGTACTGATGTTGAAGAAAATGCACGGTAGCAAGCTGGTTGGTCTGAATAAATACTATCAGGAATATATAAAAGATAAAGAGCACGTTCATTTGAACTCCACCAAATGGAAATCTATCACACAGGTTGGATACCATCTCAAAAACAACGGCAAGTGTCGTCTAGTTGATGTAAGTGATATAGACGGTTACGAAGGGGAGAAACTTCTAATTGGGTACATAGACCCAGAGCAGAACGCTAATAAGCAACGGTTGAAGTCAGCAAGTAGCAGCAGCAGCAGCAACGGCGGCAGCGGCAGCGGGAACAAACACCAAACTCCCTCACTGGGAGATTTTCACGATGTCCCCCTAACAGGGTTATTCTCTGGCCCGCCCGAGCAGGACAGCGTGCAAGCTGCCGCTCTCCCAGAAACTCTTCCCCAAAGTCCCCCACTGCCCACGAAATCGCTCAGCGAGCGCACAAAGCTCTCCTTCACGCTGCGCGGCCGCAAGCTGAAAAAGAAATAGCCCGCCCAGCACCGAGAAGCTATAAACGGAAAGGTAGGGGGAAAGGGGGTGGGGCAAGGGCAAAAGACAAGGGCAAGGGCAAGGGCAAGGGCAAGAAAAACAAAAAAAGAGAAAAAAAAAGCGCGCAAATGAAAAAAATTGAAAAAAACGAGACGCTGCGCGTTCGCGTTCGCGTTTGTTGACACGATTTCCGTTTTGGGCGGTAATTTGGCGTGTTTACATAACACAGTTCCCGTTTTGTACATTTAATTGCACTCTCCTTTACTAAATAGCTGTTCGTTTATATATAAACCCTTCTCTCTGCTTTGACTCATCACTTACTTACCTGTTTGTTTCCCATTCTCTCTCCCTTTTCCCTCTCTTTTTCTCCTTTCTCTTCTTATATTCCCCTTTCTGATAAATCACACTTCCTCCTCCGGCTTTCCCTCACATATCACCTGTCCACATTTCCTTGCGACCACAGCACAAAACAAATATTTTGGAAAAAAAAACAACACAATAAACAAAAATGACCTCGCATATTCAACAACAGTTGCAGACTCCATCAACTTCTTTCACGAATACGAAAACATCAGACTCTAGTAGTATAAACAAATCGGCAACTATACTACCCCCTTGTTCTTCGATTTTATTATCCCCAAATGAATCTCGTTTAAGAAACTCATTTTCAAAATCTTCTCCTCAAAATGTATCCTCATTTTTTAATGAACCAATTTTAAACGATAGATCAATTTCTTTACCTTCGTTGGATTCTTTAATAACTTCTCCTTCAGTGAAAAGATCGCATTCAATAAATTCTCCAAATTTTCAAAAATATATTGACCCTTTTACTAATAAAATCCCAAATACTCCAATAAATAAAAAATTACCAATAATTTCATCATTTTTACAGTCAACTCCAATTTCAAAAAGTGTTATAAACTCTCCTTTTATAAAACTTAATAGCAGCATTAACAATACTAGCAACAACAACAATACCCTAAATAATAAACCAAATCATAAAAATATTTTTAAATCTAGTAAAAAAATCAATGACGATAAAAAAAGTTTCGCTTTTATATCACATTCTCAAGAAACTTTCCTTTCAAAAGAACCTGATATCGATAATGCTAGACTTGCAAGACGTAAAAGGAGAAGAACTTCTCCAACTGAATTATCAATTTTAAAAAATGAATTCAGAAATGGTTCAACTCCTAATAAACAAAGAAGAACTGATATTGCTCAAATGGTTGATATGACTGAAAAGGAAGTTCAAATTTGGTTTCAAAATAGAAGACAAGCTTTACGTAAAGCTCAATTACAAAATAACTCAAAATTCGAATATCAAGTAGATTATGATAAATCTTTATTACCTTCTTCTTCAACTTCTTCTGTTTTATCCTCTGATAATGAAAATTCAATTGATAATAATGACGATAAGGAAAACATAGATCCTTTATCAAATTCAAGTTCAAGTTCAAATTTAAATATGACTATTAAAAAATCAAATATTTTACCTCCAACGGGTTTATTCCAATCATCTTCTAAATTAATTTTAAAAGATATAACAAATCAACAGCATGCTTACAGATTTAAAACTGCTAAATTCACTTCACCTTTAGGAATATCAAAACGTCAGAAACCTACAATGAAGTTAAAACTTAAAACTGGAATTTCAAATAATTTAAACTTGAATTCTTGTATGAATATTTTATCAAATTCCAAAAATGTATAACCATAATAATTGTAAATTTACAATTATTATTTTCTCCATAAGCATATCCTAATGTCATATATCCCCTGAGTTTTCTCTCTCTAATGAACCGTCCCTTTTTATAGATTACACCAAGCACATCTCCTCTCTGCATATAAATAGATAATATATAATAAAATAATAAACTCACACCCGCAGTGTCTAGCCTTTACGTAACAGAATTTCCCGCTAGGCAGTAAAATTACATTCCCGCATTAGGAAAGTACGTTATCACATAGCACACCTTTTTTTCTTTTGATGTTGTTCTGATCGAGTCAAGTCACACCCTGCTGTTTTATTGATCTAGTACAGTTTGATGTATACTGATCTATATAACTCAATGACTTTACTTGGAATTTTTTATTCTGATCTGCTTTTTTTTGGGTGCTTTTCTCCCTTTTTAGAAAATTATACAAAAAGGTAGCAAGATTCTCTATATTAACTGTACAATCTCTTTTCCTTTCCTTTCATTTTTGTTTTTTGGAAATTTTTAAAACTACCAAAACAACAAGTAAAAAGCCATGAGCTCAAACATTGATTTTGTTGAAATGGACATTGATGATGACTTGCTTTATGATATTTCCGATATCCAGTCGTCGGAATTATCAAGATTTGAACACGATTATTCACTTGATTTAAATACACATTCAGATATAAATAATAGTAATATTGAGTATTTAGATGAGTCGTTAATGGATTTAGACTTTAGTGTTATCGATGATGTCGAAGATGATAATATCACAAACAGTCTTTTCTCAAATAATAATGATTTGATCTTGAGCGTTGATGAGTCGCAGTTATTATTGGATGTTGTTGCAACACCACCAAATACTCCGCCTACTAAAAAAGTTATTAAACCTGCAAAGCTTGAAAGTAAAACTAAAGCAATTAAAATTACTGAAAATGAAAATGATGATAAAAAAATATCGTTTCACGATGCTATAAATGACGTTGTTAATAACGTTTATGACCAAATTCAATCGATCAAATCCGAAGAAACCAAACCAGATTTAATGAAAAGTAATAATAATTCTGAAAATATTATTATAGATGCAAATAAAAAGATTATATATGGACAAAATTTCTCAAATAATGATCTAAAGGAGAATGAAGGTAAAAGGGTTAAAAGGAAGAAACAGATTTTCATAATTAATCAAGAATTTATTAACAGGATTTCAAACATTGCAACAATTATTTTCAATAATGATTATTATCAATCAATTTACACAGAATTTAACGATATTTTAAATGAATTAAATTTTCAAACTGTTAATTTTGAATCATATATTTTTAATACATTAATTTCTTTAATACCAAATAATATTAGTATTGAATATTTCTTAAAATTTAATATTATTGATAAATGGCAATATGAAGAATATCGTGGTGCATATAAATTTGCAGTTAGATGGACAAAACAGAGAATGAATTTTTATGAGCCAATGGTTATTAGATATAATTCAAATATTGGTAATGAAGATCCAAATAAGCAAGGTTTATGTCCATATTGTCCATTTGATATTACAAAAGATAACTGGAATGATAATTTCTATACAATTAATGATTCAGCTTATATGCATCATGTTTGTAAAAATCATGGTGTTTATAGTACAGGTCGTGAACTGATACCACCGTTGATTGGTTTAATTAATAATAAATTTGCAACATTTTGTACAAAATGTAAGAAAATTTCTGAAATTTCTAAAATTGGACATGGATTTGATAATGGATTAATTTCATTTTTTAGACATACTTATGAATGTCATAATGAAACAAAACAGAATAGAACAATTGAACAAATTAAAAATGATAAAGATTTTTTCAATGTTGATCCGAAAACTTTAAAATTTGAAATTGATGATAATAAATTATTACCAAAATCAAAGTATTATCCATTAATATATTTTGAAAATGGTTTACAGTCATGTAACAATCAAGAATTATACAATTTATTTAATAAATATCAAACTGAACAAATTGTTAAAAAGCTGCAAAAAAAGGGTGAAGTTTTAGAACGGAAAAAGCTTAAACTTTTGCAAAAAATCGACGAATCAATCAACGCTTAGCTACAAGATTGGTTTCATTTATGATCGTTATTGGGCCCTCTTTCTTTTCCTTTTCTCTGTAATATATGTATATATAACATTTATACAATGCTTACATTTCTTTTCTCTCCCTATTGTGTTTACTATTTCTGTATTATTCTTTTATTACTTCTTTATTCTATATACTCGCTTAATCGCTTGACCCGCCTTGCAAAGTGTGTAAAACAATAGGCAAGGGACGATTCATAATTTGGAAACCTGTGTTTCCAGACTTTGCTCTCTATTTTATTAGGAAGAACATAATTTTATTCGATAGAAAAAACTATTTAAAAATTTATATATAAACTAAATTAATTTTTATTATATATTTGAGTTATTAACCAACATTTTATAAACAACTGATTTAAGCGGATTTACCCTTTCTACCAGTAGTTTTAGTATGTTGACCTCTAACTCTTAAGTGCCAAGAGTGTCTTAAACCTCTGTGAGCTCTCATTTTCTTTAATCTTTCTAAATCTTCTCTTAATTTAGATTCTAAGTTGTTAGCTAAAACGTGATGATCTTTACCATCAACAACATCTTTTTGTCTGTTTAAGAACCATGCTGGAATCTTATATTGAGTTGGGTTTTGCATGATAGTAACAATTCTTTCTAATTCTTCTTGGGTTAATTCACCAGCTCTTTTAGAAAGATCAACATCAGCTTTTTTACAAACTAAATTAGCATATCTTCTACCAACACCTCTGATGGTGGTTAAAGCATACATAATCTTGATTCTACCATCGACGTTGGTGTTTAACAAACTGTAATAAGGAAAAAAACGGGGTAAGGGAAAATATGTATAAATAGAGTATGTTAGTATTTGTATTCTTCGTGGATGGAAGTAAACGTGAAGGTTTACGTTTGCTTTTGTTTCGTTTCTGGTTTCCGGTTTCTGCATGTAATCGATTGTAGTTGAGAGAGACGTGTGGTGTATATCCATACAGAGAGTATATTTTCAAGTGTTGTTATAAGTTTAAAATTGAAAACCTAATAGCTGGTATAATGAACGTGTGAGAGATTACTGCAGTACAGTGCTTGAATTCATAGTGTGACAGTGTGTGAAAAATCTACGATTCTATTGAAACCTGAGTTATAGCTATTTGAAATAGTTTCAGTCTGACGGGTGGATAATGGTGCTGGACAGGTACGTATAGTTTTTTTTTAAGTGAAATGTTTCTTTAACAATGATTATAATTCAGAAATAACAGTAGTGTTAACCATTTCTAATAGTGAATTTACATACCGTAAAATGTGTTGGAATGAATTTGCTTCGTGGACAACTAAACCCATATTTGAACTTTGTTTGTTGATTACTTAGAGAATAAACAGTAAGAAGGATTAAAGAAAAGTTTCCGAAAAAGTATCGAAATAAAATTGTTAGTACGTGAAATTCCAAAGTGAGGCGAAAAAAAAAAAATGAAAAAAAATGAAAAAATTAAAATTGAAACGAGGAACTGGAAATTCCTCTTTGTTCGTGAGCAACGCAGGCGCCAATGCTGGCGGTGCGAGGGGGCTGCTGCTTGACAGTGGCGCGTGACTGCGTTCAGGGGACGCGGAACGCAGACGAGGGCAGCAGTCGGGGGCCAACAAGTACTGTAAGGGTTGTTGGGTGTTCAACCCTCGGTGCAGGCACGTGACACCATGAATTGTATGAAATGTTGTCAGATACTTGGATTATGAGTACATTGGCTTCTGGATTTTTCGGATGGTTTATTTATATACACGAGAAGGACACATGATGCATACATAGTATAGTTTTATATATATACAACTGATCTAGTGGCACTGTTGATGAAAGAGCGCGCTGATTAGAAGTTGACGTATTTAGTATATTTAGCAGCAAAGTAATCCAAAGCTTCCTTTTCAATATAGACCCTGTTTGCAGAAAGGAGATCTCTAACTTCTACTTCATTTTTCTGTAAGACCTGTAATTTGCTGCTTGGGAATTTTAAAACGGCATTTCTTAAATTTTCAACTTTGAAATAATCGTTTGCGATAAATAGTAAATTTAAGTTGTTTAAATTATGAGACTTGATAAATCTAGTGATTGCTAAAGAGTCATTTGTTTTTATTTCTAAATTAGTTGAATCGTTTTCGTTAATTTCGTTATTTGATAAAAATTCAGAATAACTGTCAGTATTGTTATCTTTACCGATTATGAATAAGTTACCTTTCCTGAATACGTGACTTAAAGCGGTTCTATAAGCTAAGTAATAAACTTTGTTTGGTAAATCAGTTGAATGGTCATTTGGAGCAGTTCTAGCCAAAGCGTAGGCACCTCTGAATCTGATTGGAGAGTTGGCATCACCAACTCTGGCTCTACCTGTACCTTTTTGTTTGAATAATTTTCTTCTTGAAAATTTATGTTCACTTCTACCAGGTGGATTGGAAGAACCTACCCTTCTGTTGTCTAATTCCATTATAACTGATAACCACAGAATATCTCTTCTGAGAGGTAAATTAATTAACTGGTTATGAATTGGGAAAATGGAGTGTGGTTCTAACGATGGGAACGATCTTAAAGTTGCAATGCTGAAGTCAGCTGGTTTTTCGGCATGTTCCAAGATTTCTGCGTTGTCAGTGTTTACTGTGTGAGAGGCAGCTGGTGCAGCAGACGCCAAAGTTCTTTTGCAGCCTGTTACAAAAGTGTTTTTCAGTACAGACGAGCGTACAAGTGAGAACATTCTGTGTTGTGTGTTGTGTGTTGTGTAAAGTCTCCGTTGCCAGTGGTCTTCTCCTCTTGGGCAGCTGTTCCAGCGTAGAGCTGTGTCGTTTCCAGAAACGGTGAAAACTGAAAAATTTTGTGAAACGAGAAAAAAGAGAAAAAAGAGAAAAAAGAGAAAAGACGCGCCGACCGACGCAAAACACGTGCCCAACAGTGCTTATCGGTGAGCGAGCGATAAAGCTGTGGAGCACGAATCGGCTGTTTGCACAGCTGCAACAGGTGTCTCTGGGGAGGGATTCTGCTCTTGTTGCTGCTGCAGTTCTTCCCAGCTGCCCTGTTTGCCAACACTGGGTGTCTCTCCGTATTTCTGTGTGTGCAGTGCTTTGACCTCCAGCTGGCTTTTCCTCTTTCCTGGCTTTTCCATTGCTTCTCTACTCTTTTCTTTTTTTTTTCAGTTTTTCGTCTCTCTCCCTCTGTTTCCAGGTTTCTCCCCTTTTTTTTCCACTTCTGGTGTGGCAAATTAAGATAATCCCACACACACACACACAAAACATCTGATCTGATACACACACATGTGTATGCACTATAAAACACTGACAATATTCAACACGGTAATATGCCTTCTGATAATTGCAGTAGAAGGAAATCTGATATAAAACAGGAAAATAATAATAACAATAGAATCAAACGCATAAAAACTACAAATAATAATAAACTACCAAATGATTATATTAAATGTGATAAAACTGAATTAATTATAATAATATCTAGAATGTTAAATTCTATTGTTTTAATTAATGATAAAAATTCAATTATTGATATAAATTACTTAAATTCTAAATATTTAACTAGATTTCATTCAAGGTCGCCACCTCAAATTTCAATTTATAATTATTTAATTAGATTATCTCATTATTCATCACTTGAAAACTGTGTTTTAATTGCAACTGTTTATTATATAGATTTATTAACTAAAAAATTCCCACTATTTGCATTAAATTCTTTAACAGTTCATAGATTTTTATTAACTGCAACAACTATTGCTTCAAAAGCTTTATGTGATTCATTTTGTTCAAATAAACATTACGCTAAAGTCGGTGGTGTTAATATAATCGAATTAAATTTATTAGAAATAGAGTTCCTTAAATGGGTTAATTATAGAGTAGTCCCAAGAGATTTCAATTATGATAATTTATACGATCGCAAAAACTCACAATCTTCAATAAATAACGGTACTGGTAATGGTAGTGGCAGCGGTGGTGGTACTGGCAATAGCAATAGCAACGCATCAAATGATTACGATTTCTACAGTTTAAAATACGGTATTGCAATAGCTGATAAAATTTTAGACTTGTACTACGTTAAAATGGTTTCCCTAGTAGGTGAAAATTTTAATAACAAGAATGCAATAGGGTATAACGATGATATAAACTACTATTTAAACGACACGCAGGACCAGCTAAACAACGATGCACAAGATCAGACAAACACTGATAACCACACCAGTGCCAACCAGCTGACCCACACACCCTCTACATCTTCATCCAGCAGTGACGACTACCCAGACAACTCCTTCCACCATCGATATACCCAGCATCTTCGTCTGCAACAGTCACCCATGCTCGATGCACAGTGATATTCCACCTGTAGCCTACACTGCTCCACAGTCAACTCTGCTTTATAAGACAGCTGGAATCCCCCCCTATTCTTCCCCCCTTCCTTCTTCCCCTACTCTTTCTATCTATATATATACACACACATTTATACCGTTTGTATACACAGCACATGTATAGCAGCACAGAGAAATTGATACAGGAATTGACAACGAACGGCTACACCCAGGTGTCTGAGTTGCTCAACACGACAAACGAGAATTTGTTCATTGGTCCGAACAACCTTCTAGACACTGACAAAATCGAGTCTGCAAAGATATTCACACATCTAGTGTACTCAATTGACGAGCTAAATGAACTGTACGATTTAGGTACCGGTGAATCAAACGATGCAATTGTTAAAAAATGGACTAAATCAAATAAGATTAGTCTAATTAAAGGATTAGAAACTAATTTAAACGGTAAACCAATTTCTAACCATATGATTGGCATTTTTAAAATCGGTAGAAATCTAACGTCACATATGCATATCGTTCACGGTGGTGCAATTGCCTCATTGATTGATGAATATTTCGTTAAAGTTGTTTTACCATTAACACCATTAAATTTTGCAGTTACAGCAAATTTAAATATAAAATATTTAAAACCTGTTAAGTTTGATGAAAATCAACGTACTATAAATGTTTTACTTGACTGTTTTATTGAATCGATTGAAAACAATAAAAAATTTAAAGTTAGAGGATCATTGTGTAATTTAAACGGTGAAAAGTACTGTATCGGTGAACTATTAGTCGTTGTTCCAAGAGATCCTCTATAAATGTATCCGTTTACTACAAGTTTTATACGGTTTCCGTCTAGCTTTAGCTTTTTAATTTTGCTCTGTATAGTACTAATCACAGCAATGGTATATCTAGATGACACACGTCGTCGCCCCAAGGACCGTTGTCAAGAACTGAAAAGTTGTCCGGGTTGGTTATGCAGTTCTTCTTTCCTGCTAGCTGGAAAAAGAAAATGCTCGATGTTTTCAGGTGTTCCTTCCCCGTTTTGGTTGGGATTTACTGGTGTTTCCTCTTGCAAACTAGAGCGTTTGATCCATTGGTACAATTGGCTTGGTTAAAAACCTGTTGTATATATTTATAAAAAAGAAGGGGAACTATAGGTAGATGTTATATACCTTGGTTTGAGCTGCTGTATTCTGTATTTTTTTTTTCATTCTTTTACATTGAACAATGATTCCAATTAAATACTCGAAATATATCACGTTTACAAAACATGTCAGATACACCGGACTGAGTGCAGTACGGAGATTTGTGACTTGGGACTTTTCAGGTCTCTCAAAATACCGGAATACTAATAACTTTTCAAGATATCGAAATAGCGGGATAAGTTTATCAAATACGTGTAGACAAGTTAGATGGATACATAACGAAAGTGGGGATAATAACAAGGAAAGCAATAAATCAAATATTGGTATAAAATTGACAAGGATAGTAAATAAGATACGAGATTTTTTCCTGAGAATAAAATGGATACTAATTAGGTCGAAACGTCCATTCAATTTAGAAGATATAAGTGCATTTATATCATGGTTGTTAACTGGTAATATAATGTTTTTAATTATTGGTACAACGACATTTTTTTCACTAGTTTTAGTTACATTTAATAAAATTACAGATAAGGAAACTGTTGCTAAATGGTTAGGTAATAATATAACTAAGAATTCTAATTTATACGTTAATTTTGAGAATGCTATATTACCTGATTGGAAAAGTGGTACAATTCAATTAAAAAATTGTAAAGCAAGTAAAAGGCCGAAAATAATTAAAATTATTGAAAAAATTGAGAAAGATGTTGAAGATGGTAAAATTTTGAATAAATCATTTGAAGAAATTTACGATGATGGTAATTATACACAATTTGATATTAATATTGATGAAATTAATATTAAATTAAGTTTCTGGAAATGGATTAGTGGTAAAGGATTTATTTATGAAGCAAAAATAAAAGGTATTAGAGGTATAATTGATAGAACGCACGTTGTTTGGAAAGAAGGTGATGATCCAAGAAATTATAAGAATTTTTATAAACCAGGTGATTGGGAGATTGAAAATTTTAAAATTGAAGATTTATTAGTTACTATTTATCACCCTAATGGATTTAGGCCATGTAAATTATCAATTTATAATGGAGATTTTGATTTATTTAGGAAAAATTGGTTAATGTTAGATTTAATTACATGTAATCATTTAAGTGGATGTTATGATGGATCATTATTTACAATTAATAAAATAACAAAATTTGATAATTTTAAAGAAGAGATTAAAATTGATTTATTAGTTAATAAAAAATTAGGTAGAGAAAAATTTCATAAAATTACCAATGATTCAGATAATTTAAATAAGATTACAAGATTTAGAATCGATAATTTAAAAATTGAACATTTAAATAAAGGCATGGAAGGACCGTTTGGATGGATTAACAAAGGTACAGTTGATATAATTACAGATATAATTGTAATTGAGAAAAATAATTTAACGTTGAATGAGATATTGAAAACCGAAGGCTTCTCTCAGTTACTGAATAACAATAGCAGTAATAACAGCAACAGCAACAGCAACAGCAACAATGATAGTGATAAGAATTTATTCATCTGTGACTTTTATTTGAGGTTAAAAAATCCCAAAGCGCAGGTACCATTGTTCACCAACGATTTATCATACATAAACAATGCCGCTATAAGGCCGATTGTTGGGTACATAAACAACAATAAAACGTTTATACCGATAAGGTGCAGGGTTGTAAAAGACTTGAAAGACTGGGACGGATCGTGGACGTTCTACGACTCGCTGTTTATGGACGATTTGTCAGAGGGAGTGTATCAGAGCTTCTACGAGTATGCCGTAGACGAAGGTTTAAGGAACGAACGACTACGGAAAGTCGGTTTCTGGTCGGTGCAGTTTTTGCTGCAGTTTGTTCTTTGGAGTCTAGCGACGATAAACGGATGAGGAATGGTGTGATTATGTATGTGGGTGCAGACGTGGTGGTTCGGTGGTTGGTTAGCCAGGGGTCCTGTTCCACCTCTTGCAGTTTGGCCCTGTTTGCAGCAGCTGTTCTTCCTGGTGTCTGCTGCTGCTGCTGCTGTCTGGCACCCTTTAGTGATCGGTTTTAACCTTCAGCACAAAGAAGGAATCCGTTTTTTTTTCTTTTTTCTCACTAAAGCTTATGTACAGCAAAGCAGATTTCTTGGCTCTGGTGCATGCTGATACTCTATATACCGTCTGTTTACACTTTATAAGATACCGCTATACATGGACACACTTCTGATCTAGCAAAAGAGTGGCCGTCCAATACAACGCAAACGAAAACGAAAACTGAAAGAAAGACAAATAGAAAAAGAAAAAGAAAAAGAACAGTAACAACAACAACAGGAAAAAAAATGTGTCCTTTGAATCCTTATAACCACTTGGTAAATAACTCACAACAACAACAACAACAACAACAACAACAGCCACAGCCACAGCAGAACGAGATCCCTGACGTTAACCGACAGATCAACCAGGTTGCTCCGATGAATAACCTAATGCAGCAACAGATACCGTATAACAACCAGTTTATCAACCAGATCTACCCACAACAACCAACAATAATTCAGCAAAACAGTAATAACAATTCAAATTTATACAACACTGAAAATATCCAGAATTTAGCTTATACGCCAATATCACATTCCTCATTTAGGTCAAACGACAATCTTCTACTAAACCAATTTCAATACAACGCTCAACCTTTAAACAAACACTCAAATCTTTTAATAAATAATAGTAACAACAATAGTAATAGTAGTACTAGTACCAATCCTAATACTGGCGCTAATGCTAGTACTGGTAATAATAATAATAATAATAATAATAATAATAATAATAATCCAACTTCATTCCCACTGTTATCTCATAACCAGTCAAATCTACCACTAATCAACCAGAATCTTTTAATAGACTCAAATAATCTATACAATACAAATAAATATCATTATCAGCCAATCAATCAAATTCAGTCGTCTAATAATTCTCAGTCGAGTTTCTCAAAACCGATTAGCAAACCAAACAACTCTCCAAGAACTATAATATCTTCCAGCAACCACTATTCTAATATAATCAATAATAATAATAATAATAATAACAGCAGTAACAATATCAGTAACAATACTAATAAAATAATCAAAATGTCTTCAATGATAGATGCAGGTAATAACAGAGGTGTCAAATTAGATTACTCTAAAATAGACCAACTAAGTTATGAAATTTCACAAAATATGATTATTGGCCCTTTTGAATTTTTAAAACCTAGTAATTTATCACTAGAGCAACAGAAACCTAAAAGGTCTAAACGTAGATCGAAATTTTCTAAAGAGCAGGATGAAATTATAATTAATTTGAAATCTCAAAATAAAACCTGGGTTGAAATTGCTGAAACTGCTAAAGTCGATTCGTATTTAGCTGCTAGAAATAGGTATCAAGTTTTAATTGGCCAACAAGGTGGTGGAATGAGTGAATGTGGACCTGATGACGTTTTAAATTTAAGAAAATTCTTAGATGAAGGTGAAAACGAGAAAATGAAATCACTTACAAAAGAATTCAGGAAATGTACAGGTAAAAATTGTGATTATAAACAAGTAAGAGAATTAATAAGATACCTTTTCTGGAAAAATCCAAAAGACTTCGACGTTAATGTTAACTACCTAAATGAATTGAAAAAATTACAAAATGACAGATTTAAAGAATTCAACGGTAATGACAGACTAGACGATGAGTTGCAGGAAAACACCGATCACGAAACCAGTGATCACGAAAATAGTGATAAAAATGAAAACCTGTCTGAAAGTCTTCCTGAAGGTCTGTCTGAACCTCTTCCTGAACCTCTTCCTGAAGGTCTTCCTGAAAATCTATCTGAAAATCTATCTGAAAATTTACCCGAGTCTCATGAGGGTAACCTGAACAACGACTCCACACAAACTCCAACTACCCAAACCTAGCTTTTTCCCCTTTATCACCGCCATCACCTCCGTCACCACCATCCCCGTACCACCCATGTATAATCTGTATAGTAAGCTCCCTTTCCTTTTGCATAGCTCTTGCTCACAATCTGCTATTGTGTGACAGCGAGTTTTCCCAATCGGGTCAAACGAAAACATCATGTTTAATTGGCAACCCCCCAACACATGGTGATGATATGCAAACCGTTTGTACGGAATTACCTGGCAGCTGGCCGTCCGTTCTTCCTCTCTACCTCCTGTTCTCCTTTTCTCCCTTTCTACCCTGTTTCTTTTCCCCCACCGGCATTAGCAACTCCCTCTTGTACTCTGTCTTGCTTTTTTCGAAAAGAGAAAAAAACAGAACCAGTATGGCATCGATGCAGTCCGGTGAAATTACTATGAATACCGAAAAATACGCATATGTAACATTACTTTTAAATGACTCTTATTTACCAGGTGTTTTAACACTAGTTCAATCAATTCATGAAACTGGATCGGAAATTCCAATAGTTTTACTAATCTCTAAAAAAAATTTGAGTTTTAAAACTTATGATTTATTATTCAAGTTTAATAAATTTAGCAGAGTTATTAATATAGACAATGATTTAATTAAAACTAAACAAAATAATGAATTTCAATTAAACAGTCTATTGAACAGATCAGATTTATTATTTACTTTAACAAAATTAAATATTTGGAAATTAACCGATTATGATAGATTGGTGTATTTAGATTCTGATATGCTTGTTTTAAAAAATATTGATAATCTATTCAATTTATACCCTGAGTTATCAATTAATCAAATAATCGCATCATCGGATTCAGGTTGGCCTGATATTTTCAATTCCGGTTTGTTTATAATTAAACCAGATTTAGAAACTTTCAATAAATTAATCGATTTCTATAATAACTATTCATCATTCGACGGTGCAGATCAGGGTTTGTTAAATGAATACTTTAATTTAAAATCATTAGAAAATAATTCAAAATGGTATAGGTTGGATTTCGTTTATAATTGTACAATTAACTCAAATTATGAATATTTACCTGCTTTGCTAAGATTTAAAAATGATTTGAAAATTTTACATTTTATAGGTTTTGAAAATAAACCTTGGAAAAATTATAATTTATGCTTTAATCCAACATTCCCAAAAATTTTTAATTCAGATGATGATAACCTATTAAATTTATTCGAATTATGGTGGAAATGCTTTGAAAGAATTAAATCTGTTGATGATTTTAATGTCTCAAATTTAGAAATTTTAGAAATCTCAGGTAATTTACAACCTCGTATTAGTTTTAATAGTACTAATGCCAATAATGAAGAAGTTTATGAAAAGCATGAGGAATTATCAAATATTGAAAATTCAGATAATTGTAAAAATATTGGTGATACTGCCAATAATACATTGAATGAAAATGATTTATCAAAAGATTCTAACATTATTCCATCAGAAATCAAAAATGATTCTTCACTGCATTTTCCAACATTCTATTATAAGAAACCAAATTCAAATTCTAATCAAATTAATGATGAGAGTATAAACGGTGAAGCATGGAAACTAAAAGAGACTAAAATTGAATGGCCTCAAAAAAATGACGAATTTAATTCAGATTTAACAATAGATGAAATTTTAAATAATGGTGGAAACGAAAATAAAAATGAAGCTTTGAATAATGTTAAATATGATATTGAAAATAATCCCGTTGATCAATATATTTATAATAATCCAATATTCCCCTGGGAATTTCAAAATAAAAAATCTAGTAATAAAGTATCAAGAACTTTTAATAATTTGAAAAAATTTAAACCTCAAATTTACAAAATTTCTTTAATGAATGATACCAATTCAGACAACAAAGATGAGGATTTAGATGATGAAATATTAGGATTTGAAGATGGTGAAAAATTCGATACTTATTTGAGAAAAGTTGAAGAATTAAACAAGTTAAAATTAGAAGATATCGACCAAGATGATAGAGATGATTTTGAAAACGAAGAAACTCAACAATGTGATCAAACCAATTCGAAAGATTACGATGTCGATGATGAAGATTTCGAAAATATCGAAAAAGAAATCGAAATAGACGATGAATTAGAAAATTTAGAAAACGGATTCGAAGTAGACAGAACTGAAGAATAATTGATATTAGTTCAACACCCCCTACTCTACACATTTTCTTCTGCCCTTCTCACGTATAGAAAAAGGGGGAGAATATCCCCATACTTTCATATTAAACCCACTTTTTCATTAAGCATAATTAAATTATTGCATTATCAGATACCAAAACAAAAAGACAAAAAAACAAACAAACAATTAATAATTAATAGTTAACCAAAGGCTGGTACTTTACGTAGTTTGAAACAAAAAAAAAACTACACCTATTCCTTCTCCCTTTTTTTAAATACATGCTATATATACATTATATATATATATATATATATATTTAGTAACATACTAATTCGGTTCAAACATATTAAAACTTACATATTTATAGGCTTGAGAGCTTAAAGGAAAAGCATAATTTGTAATGGAAAGTTATCGTTAGCAAACAATATATAAATCTATATATATACTATAAAAAAAAAGAAAAAGAAAACAGGTAGGTAGAAAGCAAACATGGATATATAAAAATGATAAATTGTTATCTTTATTAATCAAATATAAGGAAGAGAATTTAATGATTAGCTTGAGAATGTTGTGGCATTTGAGAATTTCTAGCTGTTGAATTTTCTCTTAAATAAGTTAATTGTCTAGTTCTAAAAGTTTCATAATGTACCAAACTTGTAGTCTCAATTAAATCAAATAAATGAGTTCTAGTAAGAAAATCTCTTAAATAAATAAATTCACATTGTGTAACATCTTCAACATTAATCATACCCCATTTTGTTCTTCTACCTCTAATAGTTTCACCTGATGGTGTTGTAATTAAATTTTCAGAACCTATAACTGCAAAAGGTAATAAAGATCTAATATCATTATTAAATTGAATTTCTTCATCAGTAAATTCTTCATCATAATTATTTTCATATGGATACATTTTTAAATTATAAAGTTGAAATTGTTCTTGTAAAATTTTTTTAAATCTTGATCTTTCATCTAATGTTAAAGTATCAGCTTTAGCTATAATTGGTACAACATTTGCAACTTCTGTTAATCTTTTCAAAATTTGAATATCTAAAGGTTTTAACCCATAACCATTTGGTTGAATAAAATATAAAACACAATGAACTCTTGTATCTTTAATAAATTTTTCCCTTGAAGCATTTAATTCTCTTCTAAGGTATTGGTTTTGTTGATCTTTAATATATTTAAGAATTGGTTCCCAAGATTTATTATTATTTAATTGATCACCAAAACCTGGTGTATCAATAATATTTAAATTTAATTTAACATTATTCTCTAAAAGTGAATGAGTTGTAACTTTAATCTCAGTTGTTTTATCAATTGGTTCATTTATAGAATCTCTACCATTAGAATCAACCATATGGGTACTAAATAAAGTATTAACTAATGTGGATTTACCTAAACCTGAGTATCCAACCATCATAACGTTAAAAGTGAATCCTCTTTTTACCATTCTTGATTCAATTTGAGTAGTAATAGTATCAAAACCAACATAATTTGATGGATGAGAAACAGAATTCTCAGGACTGATATTGGAGTTGTTTGCAACTGGGATATTAGTAGATGTGTCCATATTGGCAGCCATTGTATCTTACTTAATACGAAATCGGTAGCAAAACAGTTGAAATCAAGAAGGCAACGTCAATCAACACGAAATCGAAAACGACAAAAACAGGAAAACAGGAAAAAAAATCGAAAATGCCCCTTTTCACCTTTTGGTTTTTTGTAAACAAATAATAAATAAATAAATAAAAAATGAAAAACCAACGCGTAATGCATCGACGCGTCGACGCCGGTCACGTGCGCACACAACCATTGCGCACCTGCGTCCACTGCAGTTGTGTCTCTCGGTATTTTTTTTTTCTTTTTTTTTATTTTTTTTTGCCGGTTTCGCTTTGTGTGAAAAATTCACAGACTGCAGTTGCATTGAAAATCGACAATTTGATGATTGGAGCTGGACTTCTGTTTAGAGATTGCACACACACACACACAGCACCACCACCACCACCACATGAGCTTCATATTGAAAAGTACAGGTCTTTTAGGACTGGGTGATGCGGTTCTTCCACGTCTTGGAGGAATTCCTTCAATCAAAATAGGTCTCAGGTTACCAACTTTAAATCAAGATACACAACAAGAACATTTATGTGATCATGAAAATCATTTACATCAAGATGAAAATATTGAAATTGATGCAGGTATTTTAAAAGCTGCTCCAAAAAAGAAAACTTCTCATATGAAAAGAAGACAAAGATTATATGGTCCAGGAGACAAACACGTCAAATTAAACAATAATTTAAATAGATGTCCAGCTTGTGGTCATTACAAAAGATCACATTTCTTATGTATGAATTGTGTTGGTCAAATTAGAAAATTTTGGAAACAAAGAGATGCACCAGAATCAAACGAAGCTGAAGAATTCTCAAATCCACAAGATGAACAAATTTTATACCCTGGTAAAACTGAAAGAGAATACGAAAGAAAACTTAAATCTAAAGACTGGCTTTTAAAAAGACCTAAAACTCTTCCTGTTGAATAAAATTACAGCTATATAATGAATAAACATCCTCACCTCATATTTAATTTCCTATAATTATATTTATAAACATATTTCCATGTAAATACTCAAATATTAACTACCTTAATATTACCAACCATTGTAGCATGAATTCGCAGTAAAAAATGAAAAAAAATGAAAAAAAAATATTTTGACATGATAATATCGGACCACATATATGGTGGAAAAAAAATGTTTCTTCTTCTTTTTATCTTCTTCGTTGGAAAAGACTTAACTTTCGATCTTACTTCTTCTTTCCTGCTGTTTGTGGAAAACTTTATTTAGATAATGCAGAAATGCCTGCTTTAATTCATAAAATAGAAGAAAATAACGTTTCAGAAAATCCTACAAAAAAAGCTAAGCTTAATTTGAAAAATAATTCTAATATACTATGCAAAAATAGGCATATAAATGTTAACGAACTTGCGGTTCCAAAGCACCCTTTAAATATCAAACCTTTGGGTAATATAATTCTGGCAAAAGATGATGAATTAGCAAAAATAGGGAAATCTGCTGGTTTATTATTTCAGAAATTGAGTGATGAACTGATCTTGAAAATTTTCGGTTTGCTAGATAAGAATGATTTAATCAATTGCTCCAAAGTTTCGAAATTCTGGTACGCATTTTCAACTTTTGATGATTTATGGAGATCTTTATATACTAAATCTACAGTTGAAGAAAGGAAATTGAAGAATTTGGAATTTGATAAATGGAATGGATCTTGGAAATCTTCAATTTTAAGAAATGATTCATGTAATAAAGAATCAAATATTGACTGTTCATTTATTTACTCAGATGCTTTGTTTATATCATATTCGAACTCTTGTATTGATTATAATGATTTATTCAAAGATATTGTGAAAGAACAAAAGCAATCAAAAGAAGTTGAAGGTTATCTAGATGCCAAAAATTTAATTAATCCAAATTATTATCCATATCGTGGTAGAATACCTAGAATTGAAGAAAGTACATTTACTTATGAAATGTTTGAAAACAATCATTGGAATGATCATCCTTTTATATTAGGAAATTCTAATAGTATTGAAAATGATAAAAGATGGCCAAAATGGACAACAAAATATTTACTTGATAAATTTCCTGAAACAGTTTTCAGACAAGAGTCAGTTTTATGGAATTTGAAATTATTTGAATCTTACTCTATTTCAAATAAAGATGAAAATCCATTATATTTATTTGATTGTAGATCAGATGCAATGAAATCTCTGTTAAATAATGGATATTTTGAAAAATCTCCAATATTTGCAGAAAAGGATTTGTTTAAAATCTTCAATAAATGTAGACCTGATCATTCATGGTTAATTTCAGGTGCTGATAGATCTGGTTCAACTTTTCATAAAGATCCAAATTCAACAGATGCTTGGAATGTTGTTTTAGAAGGTGCAAAATTATGGATAATGTTACCACCTGAAATGAAACCACCAGGAGTTTTCGTTTCAAATGATGAAAGTGAAGTCATTTCACCTTTTGGATTGGCTGAATGGGTTAAATCTGGATTTTGGAATGATAGTATACAAATTAGTGATGAAGCAAATTTAGACACCAATAATCATTACGGACCTGGAGGTTTTAGAACTTGTGTTATTGGTATAACATTTGAAAATGAATGCATGTATGTACCATCGGGTTGGTGGCATGCAGTTATAAATTTAGGTAATACAGTTGCATTTACAGCAAATTTTGTTCCGCCATGTAAGATTGGTAAAGTTTTAAATTTTATGAAAAATAAACCTGATCAAATAAGTGGTTTCAGACACGATTTATTTCAGAATATGATTAGAGATTTTCTGATAGATAAAAAAATTGATAATGATAGACTGGAAATATTGAAGAAATATTCTGAAATGAAAAAATTTGAAAATAATGATGAAGATGTCGGTGAACTGAAAGAAACTGGATGTATGCCCGTTTTTGAAGCATTTATTGAGCTTTTGTTAAAAAATGGATATAATGATTTGATCGATAAAGGATTGTCAGAATTAGTTGATGATAAAATACCTGAAGTTAAAAAATCTCACGCTTGGGAAGAGTTAACTCAAGAAGGTAAAAACGAAACTAAAGGGTTTAGTTTTGGTTTTGATGTTGATACGGAGTGAGTGAACTGGTTAATAACACAAGAGATATATTTTAACGCATTTATATAGAGAGAGATAGTTATATATTTAACAAACAGAGTCTTTTTTTTTTTACTATTAAAACAATAAATCTATAGAGGACAAATGGAAAAGACAGAAACTTTTTTTTATCTAAATCTAAACAAGAATCACTGGAATTTCATAATCATTTATTTACAAGCAATGAACTAACAGTTTCATAAACACCTAGGAAAATTGCACCGCCGGCAGAAATCCACATGGTTCTTGGAGCTATACCACTGAATAGAACTTGGTAACCTTCGTTTTTAACTAAATTTTTAGCTAAAGTGACAACAGAAATACGTTCTTTACTTAACATTAATCTAGTCTTTATAACATCCAATGGTGTAGTAACAGCAGCTGCAAAACCACCAGCAATTGACCCACATAATGCACCTTTAAGTGGTGAAACCTTTTCGACATTTTCGTAATCTGCCCATAAAGATTTCATATGCTCATATAGAGGGAATTGAATCACTGTGAATGGTATCTCTCTCATTATAGTTGTGGACCATCCACGATACAAGCCTTTGAAAACACCTTCACCGGATTTATTTGAAATGATATATTTGAAAGATTCTAAAGACGAATTGAACTGTAACGATTGTGTACGTTGTTTAATGACTTCAGCAGGGACTCTAACCATACAAGCAGCAATTTCACCTAACGAGGCAGCAATCATATGTGATAAATGGATAGACTTGGAAGTTGTCATTGAGGGAAATAACATCGGTAAATGTATTTTTAACCCTTCTTTACATGTATCATAGGTAACGAAAAACAAAGAAGCAGATGGAGCAGATGCTATGACTGCACTTCCCAGTCCTTTGTACAGGCCTCTGAAACCACCGTTTTTGAAAAAACCACCCTGTGCTTGCAATCTCGTTTTCAGAGTGTCGATTGGGAAAAAAGCCAAGTCGGTGGAGGTTCCAGCCAGACCTCCACTGACCAACGATACCAGAAAAGCGTTACCTGTGTCCATTATGCTCTGCAACGGTACCCACTCTGCACCCGAAAACTGTGGATCAAAAGACTTGTTGCACGTCGTGACAAATATATTCCGTCACGGGAATCAATAAAATAATGTGCGAATTTGGGAGGCAAACTTTCAAGTTTTTTTCCTCTTTTTTTCTTCCTGTTTTATATCGTCACCTTTCCTCTTCTGCCATTGCTACTCTTTCACAACTACAGGGCATTCAGAACCGTTGTTTGGATCAATTCATTTCGGCTAATAGTAGAACAAATTAGACTTTTGGTTTTTTTTGCACTCCCCATTTCAAACGCTACCCCATATATACAAGGAAGTTTAAATCCCTCTCCAAAAAGAAAAAAAAAAAAAGAAATATACTATTTGTCTATATTAAGGCAAAAAGTCACACTTCAAGTTTCAAAATATCTAAATATTAGATACACCTAGACAGCTGGAATTTTAATAAATATATTTATTTCCATAGATCTACAAATATACACACTGATTTTATTCATAATAGACTATTAGTAATGCAATCAGTTATATCATTTAAACAACATACTACGGTGGTTGGTAGTTTATTGCAAAACAGTAAACGTTTTGTATCTACTTTGAACTCTAAAGTCAAACCACCTCCAGGCTCATCTGTTCTGTTAGCAAATTCCAAAAGAGATAATTCGAAATACGGATCACGTCCAATTTATTTAGATATGCAAGCTACAACACCTGTTGATCCAAGAGTTTTAGATAAAATGTTAGAATTTTATACAGGATTTTACGGTAATCCACATTCTGCAACACATGCTTATGGTTGGGAAACTGAATCAGAAGTTGAAATTGCCAGAAAATATGTTGCAGATGTTATAGGAGCAGATCCAAAAGAAATCATTTTCACATCTGGTGCAACAGAGTCAAATAATGCAGCTTTAAAAGGTGTTGCTAGATTTTATAAGAAAACCAAGAAACATATAATTACAACACAAACTGAACATAAATGTGTTTTAGATACTTGTAGGCATTTACAAGATGAAGGATTTGATGTTACTTATTTAAAAGTTAATCCAGATGGTTTAATTGATTTAGAAGATTTAGAGAAAGCAATTCGTAAAGATACTGCAATTGTTTCAATTATGGGTGTTAATAATGAAATTGGTGTTATTCAACCATTAGAAGAAATTGGTAAATTATGTCGTAAAAATAAAGTATTCTTTCATTCAGATTGTGCACAAGGTTTTGGTAAAGTTCCAATTGATGTTAATAAAATGAATATTGATTTAATGTCAATTTCTTCTCATAAAGTTTATGGACCAATGGGTGTTGGTGCTTTATACGTTCGTAGAAGACCAAGAGTTAGATTAGATCCAATTATTAATGGAGGTGGACAAGAACGTGGTTTAAGATCAGGTACTTTAGCACCACCATTAATTGCAGGATTTGGTGAAGCATCAAGATTAATGATTAAAGAATTTGATTATGATCATCAACATGTTGTTAAATTAAGCAATAAATTAATAAATTCTTTATTATCAATTGAACATACACAATTAAATGGATCCAAAACTCAAAGATATCCAGGTTGTGTTAATGTTTCATTTGCTTATGTTGAAGGTGAATCATTATTAATGGCATTAAAAGATATTGCATTAAGTAGTGGATCTGCTTGTACATCAGCTTCATTAGAACCTTCATATGTTTTACATGCATTAGGAGCAGATGATGCATTAGCACATTCAAGTATTAGATTTGGTATTGGTAGATTTACAACTGAAGCAGAAATTGATTACGTTTGTGAAGCAATGAAAGAAAGAGTTGAATTTTTAAGAGAAATGTCACCATTATGGGAAATGGTTAAAGATGGTATTGATTTAAATAGTATTGAATGGGCTGGTCATTAAACAAATTGAAGAAATGAAGAAATGAAGAAATGAAGAAATTAAGAAATAAAGAAATAAAGAAATAAAGAAATAAAGAAATAAAGAAATAAAGAAATAAAGAAATAAAGAAATAAAGAAATAAAGAAATAAAGAAATAAAGAAATAAAGAAATAAAGAAATAAAGAAATAAAGAAATTTTTAGGAAAGTTTTGTCGTTGTTGTTGTGTTTTTTCTGTTTCTTTTTAATATATAATATTAATTAATAATTTTTTTTCCCTTTTACTCCATTTTTTGTTTGTTTGTCATGTTAAATTTCTTTACTTCTAGTTATTTTCCAACTAGTATATATATATATGTACATATTAATGTTTTTGTAACACCTATACAGGGCCGTATAAATAATGTGATTAAATGACTATTTAATTAATGAAATTCTTACAAAAAAAATAAGAGGGGTGGGGGGTAAAATGAGATTATTATACAAATTATCAAATAAGAGGTACCAAATAAGAATAATAATGAGTTAACAAATAATTGAAAACGTATGAAAGAATTGAAGAAATGAAAAATAGAAACAAGAGATAAAAAAATAGAAATATATATATGCAATAAAATATAATTAAATTAAATTGGTTGAAAGAGAAAAAAAAAAGAATGGAAATAAATAGGATAAATTGAACATGGTATAATTTAACATGTATCAGTGTTTGTATATGAGAAAAATAATTACTTGATTTCAAGTAATTTCATTTTCTTCTTCTTGGCTTGCTTTTTTTTTTTTTAGTTTGTTTGTTTATCTGATTTATTTTTTATATTTCTACTTAAAGTTTCTGCCTTTTTATTTTTGAAAGTCCTCAATGTAGTGAAACTATAGTGTTTATGAATATGACTAATTTGGGGGTATATGGAATATAATTGGAATTATTTTAACACAAATTTATGAGAAAACAAAATACAATTTTTTAATCATGCAAATCTGGGTTAATAACTCTTAAACCGCCTCTACCTGAATTTGAATTACTACTATCACTACCAGCAGCAGCATCAGGTAAACTACCTTGACTAAATCTTCTATTACCAACTCCTATACTTAATTCATCTGCATTATACAGATAAGTAGGTGTTCGTCCAAATCCTATCATATGATCATCATTTAATGGATTTACACTATCATCATCTCTAATTGATTTTTCATCATCTTTTTGTCTACCTGAGAAGCATAAAAGTCCTATACCGCAATACCATAATAAAATAAGTAAGAATATTATAGTACCACAAACGACACCTACAACTATACCAGCAATTGCGCCACCACTTAAACCAGAGCTTTTTTTCTTATTTTGTGTACCAGGTGCTAAAACGCCTGAAGAAGTTGGTAAAACTGTAGCTGTCAGAACTGCTGTAGCTGTTTTAGTTTGAACAGATACTGATGTAACACTTTGAACAATAGTCATTAACATTTGTTGAGAATCTACAAAAGATGTTGCAATAACAATTGATGATAAAACTTTAGTTTGAGTAGTTTCAGAGGTGCTTAGGCTTATAGAAGCTTGTTGAGAAGTTGTTTTTTCAGTAATGTGGGAAGTTGTTGAAGTTGAACTAGAGGTCGAAGACGATGATTCAGAGGAAGTTGATTCTGATGATGATGAAGATGTTGAAGAAGAAGATGAAGAAGTGGAGGTAGATTCAGATGATGAAGATGAAGATGAAGATGAAGTTGATGATGAAGAAGAAGATGTTGAAGATGTTGACGTTGAAGATTCTGAAGAAGTTGAAGTTGAAGATTCGGATTCAGATACTGGAGAAACATTTGTGTTAATATAAACCATGAAATTATTTTTACTACCACAATTTTCTTGGGGATAACCAACGCATGGAGTATTGCAAGAGCTTGAATCTAATTCTTGTGATAAATCTAAATTAGTACCACAATAGCATTCGTTACCATTTGTCAATCCAACCACATAGCCCGAGCATTTTAAACCACAATAACCAGAAGATTGATATTCATATGAATTGGAGTATGATAAGCCAGATATTGCGGATTTAGGGAAACATCCAACTAATTCATTTGAATTGGCAAATTGAAATAACGATATTAAAAATATAGCAAATGAAAAAATGTGCATATTTATATATCCATATATATCCATATATATATATATATATATATTAGATGTATAGATTGTGATGTATTGTAGTTAAAGTGTGTGAGAGTGTTTCTTTAAAGTTTTATTGAATGGAATTGTTGGTGAGTGTTCCTTGAAATATATTTCAGGATGGGATATGAAAGATTCTGTTCTTTATTGCAGGTACTGTTAAGCAGAAATGGGCTTTAGTATTATGCAAGCAGTAAAAGGGACAAGAATTAAAGCACAAAAAAATAGTATGTATGTATATATATGGGTATATATAAATGTATACTAAAAGATGAAATTCAATTGAAACAAAGAATTAACAAGACAGATTTCCAAAGGAGTTGAGTGATGTGTGTATATAGATTTGTAAATTGTAAGTCAGCGAGCTGTGCAAAGGGGGTTGAGTATGTGACGGAATGTGATAAGTAAGGTATGATATATCACAGGACACTGTTATGAAGTGAGAATGCACTGCAAAGCGAACAGGAACAAGAGCAGGAGCAGAGACAGCAGGAGCAGAGTCGAAAGAAGTTGTTTGCTTACTGGAGTGCAATTTTTGACAATAACAACAACACAATGTGCAGCGCAGACTTTTTTTTTTACTTTATTTTTTACTTTATTTTTTACTTTATTTTTTACTCTTTTTGCTTCTTTTTTTTCCTTCTTTCGTCTGTTGTGTTTTCGACAGAAAGCCGGTGGGTGACACACGTCTGGGACGAGTCCGGCTCCCGTGTGTCTGGCTGTTTGGGCAGCCTGGCTTGCAAGCTGGGGGCGTCTACAGGGCCAGCAGCTCTTGTGCAGCTCTTGTGCAGCTCTGGGGCAGCTCTGGGGCAGACTATGCGGCTAGCTGAAACATAAACAAAGCAGAACCGGGAGTAAACAAGCGAAATGTTCCGAAAACACGGACAACTCAGTTTCGTGCTGGACACGTGACTTCGGGATGTTCTTTGGCATACAACGTTCATATATATATATTTACAGCTTTACAGCTTTTATGTAGAGGGATTACACAGCTTGCACACGTCTATTGGAGAAGCTTCTTGACTTCTGCTGCAATGGCATCACCAACTTCTGTAGTACTGGCTTTACCGCCTAAATCGCCTGTCATTATACCGCTGTCAAGGATATTACTAACAGCTTGTTCAATTGCTTTACCTTCTTTAACTAAATTTAAACTTAATTTAAGCATCATAGCAGCTGATAAAATTGTTGCAATTGGGTTAACTTTATTTTTCTCTAAATCTGGTGCAGATCCATGACATGGTTCATATAATCCAAATGCTGTATTAGAATCTGGTAATGAAGCTAATGAAGCAGATGGTAATAAACCAAGTGATCCAGGGATAACACTTGCTTCATCTGATAAAATATCACCAAACATATTTGATGTAATTACAACACCATTTAATTTAGTTGGAGATTTAACTAAAATCATTGCAGCACTATCAATTAATTGATTTTCAACTGTTAATTTTGGAAATTCTTCTTTAATTGTTTTTTCAACAGTTTTCCTCCATAATCTTGATGATGCTAAAACGTTTGCTTTATCAATTGACCAAATTGGTAATGGTGGATCATTTTGTAATGCTAAAAATGCTGCCATACGTGTAATTCTTTGAACTTCTTCAACTGAATATGCTTCTGTATCCCATGCTTTACCATTACCATTATCTTCTTCACGTTCACCAAAATAAATACCTCCAACTAATTCTCTAACAATTAAAATATCAGTACCTTTAACAATTTCACTCTTTAATGGTGATAATCCTAATAATTTATCACTAGCAAAATTACATGGACGTAAATTTGCATATAAATTTAATGCTTTACGAATTTGTAATAATCCTTGCTCTGGTCTAACACTACCTGTACCCCATTTTGGACCACCAACTGCACCTAATAAAACTGCATCTGCTTTTCTTGAAGCTTCTAATGCTTCTTCTGGTAATGGAACACCAGTTGCATCAATTGCTGCACCACCAATTAAATGATTTTCAAAATTAAATTTGATCTCTGGGATAACTTCTTCAATTGCTTTAAGAACTTTGACCGCTTCTGCAACAATTTCGGTACCAACGTGATCACCTGGTAAAAGGACAATGTTTTTAGTGTTTGACATCTTCTTACTTAATTAGCTACTATCTTGTTTCTGATTGTTCTTAGAAGCCTAGAGGACAGCACAACTCCTAAAAACTGGAAAACCCAAAACCCAAAACCAAAACGAAAACGAAAACGAAAACGAAAAATTCAACACCTTCCCACACTGACAGAAACCGACTGTTGCCCAACGTCATGAGGAACAATTGCCGGTAACGGTCTCCCAACTCCGCCGATACCGGGACAGCTTTCCCTCGTTTTTTCGCAATTTTTTTTTCTTTTTTGGGCGAGATCGACGCGTCGCTCGGACCCACAAAAAAGAGAAAAAAAAACCGTTTTGGATTGGAAACAAACAACCAAAATAGAAACGGTTACTGGTATATATACATATATATATAAACACTGGATATACACTTTTCACTATATAAATAGGAGACTAGATTTGCTCGTGAACAAAAGCGTCAATGTCTACTTCGTTTAATGGTGCATTCCTCTTAGATGACACTTTATATTGTTTTGCTTCTTCCTTTTTCTCAATTCTTTCAAGTTTACTCAATGGACCCCAACCTGTAACTGGTTCCTTTAATGTAAATGGTTCCATAAAATTAACACATTCAAGGAATGAATCTCCTAATCTATAAATTTCATAAATAATATCTTCAATACAGATAACACCAAAATCACCAAGTTTCTCTTCAATTAAATTATTATCATTTAATGCAACAATTTTAAAATCATTACCTTCAATTCTTTTACCTTCTTCACCAATTTTTTTATCAATTATAACATCATCTTCATTTTCAATATCAATTTCAATTGTTGCCCTTTTTTGAATTAAATTTCTAACAGTTGATAAACTTGGTGTACCAACAACAACGTAAGGATTTATTAAATGTAATAAAGGTTCAACTTTTTTATTTAATCGCACAAATGTACCTTGATTAACTTTCTTTAAACGTAAAATTTCTAAAATTTTACGTGCTTTAAATGGTATTTGACCCATATGTGGATTTGAAATACGAACAACGAATAAAAGACGTTCTTTATCTTCATTTTTTACATCTTCTTTAATTTGACTTTTATCCCATTTTTCAACCCTTCTAAGCCTTTCGTGTTCTCTTTCAGTTGCTAATTTACGTGCAACAATTGTTTCAACACGTATAAATTTTTTGTTACTTTTCTTTAAACGTTCTTGTCTTTCACGTTCTTCTGCACGATGTTTGGCAAGCTGTTGCTTTTCAATACGTAAACGATCAGCGTTCTTTCTCTTCTTAAGAAGAATTTCAGGATTGGAATTATATTTAGACTCGGTTGGTGCCATTTCTCAAACTTGTGCTTGCTAAAAGGAAAACTTCAATGGAAAGAAAAGAATTCAAGTGAAAATTTTATCAAGAAAAAGAAAAAAAAATTTTTTTTTTCCTAGGAAAATTTTTCAGATAAAACTAGCGACAAAACATCGTTGTTTTTTTCCTACTCTATAAAGAATATGCAGTATATAATCTATACACGGAGTACCAAGAGAGCTTGTATATAAGAAAAAACAGTTTTGCTGTAATTGCATCATAGTTCTTACTGGAACAGTAAAGCTAGGAAGACGGTTCTTTTTTTCTGCCTGTTTAATAAGCTTGTTCAACTTTACCCCTGTTCTCTCTACGTTCAGTTTCAATTTTACTAATTTCATATATATTTTGTGTCCATTTAGCTGAGAATACACCTTTGCCAAATTTTTCATTTGCAACTTCAGTTGCATTGATTCTTATCCTTTTCTTAAGTTTTTCATCTAATTTTGATGCTTTGATTAACATTTCTGTTAAATTTAAATAATTCTCAATATTATTCGTTGAATAATCATTATCTGTAATATCTTTAAAAAATAATCCCGAGATTTCAGTTTCTTCAATTTTAATTTTCTCCTTCCTCTCTTTTTTAGTAATTGAATGATCATTATTAATATATGGTATAACTATATCTTCTAATGGTCCTGCAGATGCATGGACTAAAGGAATAGCACCATTTAACATATATTCAACAACTGAAATTCCAAAATGTTCTTTCCACATACAATTTATACCAAAATCAGAATTTTTTAAACATATTTCAACATTTGAATTTGATAAATTTAATTCAAATATAACATTTTCTTTTGGTATATTTAATATTTCAATCTCTTCTTTTAATTTATTAACATATTCTTCATCTTTTATTGATCTAGTTGATCCAATAAAAATTAATTTATATGGCTCTTTAATACCTTCATTTTCATAAATTTTTAAATATTCTTTATAATGTTTTAATAATAATAAATGTCTCTTTTCTGGTCTAAATTGTGCTAAATATACAATAGTTTTCTCCCTTTTTTTATTAATTAAATCATTTTTATCATTATTAATTGGTTCATCATAACTAACACAAGGTGGATAAACAATAGATTTCTCAATATCTTCATCATTTGTGATCCAACCTAATGCATAACTTACATTTTCAGCTGTCCATGTTGAATTAAATAATGTTAAATCAACCCACATAATATTAAAAGCGTATAATTTTAGTAATATCCACCAATAAATAAATTTAATTTTGCCATATAATCCACCTATATTTTTAACAGAATTAAGCATATCTTTACTGATTGTTGGATAATGAATATAACTAATTATTGGTATATCTAAAAATGCATAAATTAATAAATAAGTAAATGGTACACCAATAGTGTCAATATAAACATCTGGTGTAACTTGTTGAAATGCATTAATTGTTAAGAAAATGCTACCAATTGCTTGACCAATCATGCTTAAAAATTTATATGATTCACCTTTAATTAACCATTGATATTTATCATTTAAATGAATGAAAACAATTCTATCCCTTAATAATGATCTATCAGGTCTTAATAAATCAATATCAAAAGTTAATTTAACATTATTTAAAATCGAATAAATTGAAGTATTGGTAGTTGGAGTAAATGTATAAATAATTGCAATATTATTAATATCATTCTCTAACGTCGATATTACAGATTCCCATAAAACTTTTTCACCTCCACCTAATGCATAACTAAAAGGATGGAAAAAACCAAATAATTTTCTCCTATTTAAACTTTGTGGTTCAATTGGTTTAATATTCATTAAAAATTTATCAACATTTTCAGGTTCTCTATCAATTTTAGCAACACGTAATTTATAATATTTTGAATCTGTATTATTAATTTCTTCATTATTTAAATCTGTTGAATTAAATGGTAATGTCGAATAAACTTGTGGTTTTAAACCACCCATAATCAATCTTCTCCTGAATGATGCCTTTTTTATACCAACTTTAGCTGATGAAAGTAAACCTGAATTTTTAGTCGTTGCCACTTGTAAAGTTTCTCTAAATTCCGTTGGTGGTAGTAAGAAAAATCTTTGAGTAAAAGGTCTACCACCTTGATATAATACATATCCAATTAAACAGATAATTGTACCATAAGTGATTAGCTTTGAAACTATAAAATCAAATACAAATATTGCGTTTCCGTTATTAGCAGTATTAGCAACTGATTGATCACTGAATACTGAGTCCATTGTCTATTAAATCCAACAATAAATATTCAAGCGTGGAATTTCAAAAAAAAAAAAAGGAAGGAAAGAAAAGAGAAACAAGTTAAAAGCCTGGAAAGGGGAAAGCATTTAAAAGAAACCATGGGAGAAAGGTTATCGAAGCAATCGGTGCACCTAATGAACAGCAAATTCCTACAAAACAAGAAAAATTTCAATTAACGCGCTGCGGAGATTACCGAATGATAAGAAGATGATTTGTTTATGACATAGATTATAATCTATTTATAAAGAAGGTGTATAAAAAAAGAAGTTTTTCGAAAAGTTATCTATTTAGATTCATCAACACTGATTTCGCCTACTTTTTCACTCAACTCTTCCATTCCTTTATTTTTAGGATTATGAGAACCATTTACGCTACTAACATTACTCATTTCAGAATTTATACTAAATGTATGAACAGGATTTGAAGGTTGAGATTGTTGTTGTTGATATTGTTGTTGAACAGATGAAGTTAAACTAAATGCACGTTGTTGTAATTCTCTTTGTTCTTCTAATAATTGACGTTGTTTTTTTTCAAGTAATGTTTGCTGTTGTAAAAGTAATGCTTGTTGTTCAGCAAATGAATTATTTGTATTATTATTTAAATTTACGTTGACATTTGAATTTGAATTTTTTGATAAATTCTTAGAATTTTGAGTTGTAATTGAATTTAAAATTTCATGAGTACCAGTAGTTGATGATAAAGGTGAAACTAAATTAATTTCATCATTTGGGTTACTTGGTTCTTCCTGAATAGTAGTTTGTTTATGATTTTCATCAATTTCTGGTTTAATTGGTACTAAAACAACATCACTATTATCAATTAATCCCATACTTAAAGAACTAACACAAGTTGGTTGACGTGATAATGAATTTCTATTGGTTTTAGGACTATTTAAATTATCATGATTTGAAGGTAAAATTTCAGTATTATCAGTTTTAGTTGTTGCAGATGATACACCACGTTTCCTTGAAGTTAAAATACTTGTAGCAGAAGATAATTCACCATTTAATAAAATATCATTTCTTTTACCACGTTTTCTTTCAGCTGCAATAGTTGAACGTGAAACAGGACCTGACATTTGAGTTAATTTTTTAATATCATTATACCAAGCCATCATCAAATCATAACTTTCAGCTCTAAAAACCCAATTATGACCTTTATGTAATAAACCTGCACTTTGACCATGCATTATAACAAATTTATGATAAGAATTTGGATTTTTTTCATCTTTACGTGAATGTTCAGTAACTGTTAATTCATTTAAAGGTAATGAACGTTCAGGTACAGGATCTTTACGTCTATCATTTGATTTAAATTCATGTAAAAAACATGAAGTTACAACATACCAAGCACGTTGATAAGATTTTAAAAATTTAGATTTTCTTTCTAGCCAACCAGATCTAATTTCATAATTCAATGAATCGTATTGATATTTATATCTAATTTCTGGTAATTTACGCATTGGTAAATCTAATTCAATAAAATTGGAATTATCTCTATCAATAAATGAATCCCATTCAACTGATGGTTCTTTTGTTAAAATTGTTGAATCTAATTTAGATATTAAACCATCGAAAACATTTTGAGCTTGTTGACCTAATAATTTTGCATAAACTGTTAAAGCAGTTTGTAATTCAATATAAACAACTTTCTCTAATTCTTTACCAGAAGTTTGAATATTAATAAAAGCTTCATGTAAATAATTTTCTTCGGTTAATTGACGTTTAATTGATCTATCTAAAGCATATTTAATTAAATAAGGATCATTTTTTGGATCTAATTGAGAAGGACTTTGCTTAGCATAATCAATTGATTTAAGGAAAGTTGATAAAAGTCTTGAAGTTTCAGATTGATAACGATTAACTTGATTTTTAAAATCACTTTGTAGTGATTTAATTTCTTTAATTTTAACTAATAAATCACGTTTTAAATCTTCTAATCTAGGTATAATTGTTGAAGTTAATTCTTTAACAGTTGATTGAGCTAATAAAGCAGCATTTGAATGATATTGGTAAAGAATAGTTGGTAAATCTTGAATTGAGCCTGAACCTAAAGGTAAAAAGAATTTTTTAGCTAAATCAAAATCATTAGTTGGATCAAATTGAGTTGAAGAATCATCAGATTTAGTTGAATGAAAAATAGCTGATGAAAGATTATTTGATTGAGATTGATTTGAAACTCTTAAAGGTTGATAAAATTCACCATCTAACCCTTGAGTTAAAAATGGGAAACTAATTGCATGATGTAATCTAATTTGTTGCCTTGTAATTTCTTCATGAACTGAAACGATTTCCTTTAAATAATGAGATAAAGCAGAAATGATTATTCTCCAAGAATTGAAACGAGATGCTAATATATCAGTTGGATTAGCATTAGTTGGAATTGTTATTGCTAAAGGATTTGAATAATTAGCAGTAGCTAAATTATTTTTAGATTTTGAAGTATTATTTTGTTGTTGGTTAATAGAATTATTTAAATTCGAAGTTTGAGGGGTTGAATTTGAATTAAGTGAATTTGATTGATTGATTGAGGAAAGATTAGCAGAATTAGAAGAAACTATAGATTTAGTTTGTTGCACCTGTTTATTTCGTTGATTTTCTAATTGTTTAAGCTGTAACTGGTTTTGCAGCAACTGTTGTTGAGAAACCAAACTCATTGTATGTTTGTGAATAATTCAACAGGAAAATAAATTTTTTTTAGGAAAAAAGAAAAAGCAGCAAGGGACGGGAAAGAGTGTAAAGTAGTATTAATAAAATATATATATAGAATACAATAAGAAAAAAAAAGAAGTTTTCCTAATTTTTTTTTTCTCCTTCTATTTTGTTTTTTTTGTTGTTTTTTTCGTTGAAGAAATCCAAGAGTAGAAAAGGGATAATAGATATTAGTGTGAAAGAGGATTCGAGAGCTCAAACCAATGATACGAAGCCGCTGTGTGCCTGTGAGACGTCGAAAGAGGGATGCAGAGATAACCAACGAAAAGAGCTGTGTAGCAAACAATGCAGACCCAAACAGAATGACTCCTGTTTCTCTCCAGCTGCGGTAATCAGACAATCCCACTTTAGGAGAAAAAAACAGTCTTTTAGACCGCGCCGATCGACGACCTAAACCAAAAACTTCCTCGGTTGCTCGGCTGCGCTTGCACTAATTTTTCGTGACAGTTGCCTATTTGGGAAACACGTCTCCCAACGGTTATCGGTGCTGTTATCTGGGTATATAATATAAGGTGTACCCCAGCTCTTCCAAGGTGTTGCAACGGGAGTGCTCTTCTTTCCTGCTTGCCAAATGTCCTCAAACAAGAAACAGGTACTGGTTGTTGGTGCAGGTGTGGTTGGTCTAACCACTGCAATCGAGCTGTATGATACCTTGAAAGATTCAGTTGAAATAACACTCATCTCAAAAGATCTGCCAGGCGATGCTGCTGTCTTCTACACATCCCCAAAAGCTGGTGCTCACTGGATTTCAACTAATGAAAAGGAAAACAAGGAATGGCATTTGATCACTTATAAGAAATTAAAGGAGCTTTCTAAAATTCCAGAAACTTTCATCAATCCATACCCATTGTATTTTGGTGATATGGATGTTCAAGGCGAGGAAACCCCTGATTTTGTTGAACCCTGGTTCAAAGATTACGTTGATAATTATAAATTTTTAGGTTCTGATCCGAAATTCCCAAATATTAAAAATTTATACACTTTCACATCATTCACAATTTCAACAACTTATTATTTGACTTATCTACTGAGCCAAGTTAGATTGCGTGGTATTAATATCAAAAGGCACACAATTAAATCTCTGAAGGAAGCAGAAAGTTTCAGTTTGCAAAATAACGCAGTGCCTGATTTGGTCATTAATTGTACCGGATTACAATACAATTTCTTATCAGACTGTAATGATCCGAAATTGATACCTGTTAGAGGACATGTTCTCTTGATTGAGAACAATTTACCCTACCAGGTTACTTTTGAACACCCACCAAAATCTAAAGAAGGTTTAGATGGGGAATTTTTAATGCTATTCCCACGTCCTGAAGGTGGTGCAATCTTAGGCGGTATTTACGATTTCAATTTCTTGCCTTATGATACCGCTATCAACACCGACTACGTTAAAAGACTCGTTGAGAAAGCTAAGAAATACATACCTGAATTACCAGAAAACGGCGAAATCAAAATTGCTGCTCACACGATAGGTTTCAGACCTGAAAGAATCGGTGGTGCTAGGATCGGGCCTGATGAAAACAATAGCAAGATTATCCATAATTACGGCAATGGTAATTCTGGCTTTATTGAAAGTTGGGGATGTGCGACTAATACTGTAAAGATTATTAGCGATGCACTCTTTCCTAAATCCAAATTCTAAACTCGAGAAAAAACTATATAAACAGAGTATTTGCCAGCTCCTTATTTAATTTCCCTAAACTTATTGTCTTCATATCTTGTACTGTAGTGTTACTCAGCTTACTTGCGCAATTTCAGTTGTGGATTCTATCGGAATTATTTGACAGCGAAAACGGAAAAAAAGAAAAAAAAATTTTTAATTACACAGTTCAAAATTGTAACCCAGCACGTTGTTACCGAAAACAGATCCCCATTTAATTTATTGTCGTTTCTCTCTTTTCTTCCTTTCAATTATTGCAAATCTGTATCATCTTATATACACTATCTCGAAATTAGTTAAAATTTGTTAAAAGGATATGTCTCACAACAAAACAAGGACAAATCTATTTTTTCTAATATTTTTATCACTTTGTCTGTTATCGGGTTTTTTCATCAAACAAAATTATGCCTCAAACATTTTGAATTATTTCGGTTTTAATGAAAAATTAATATTTGAACCAATTGAAGATACTCAAGAAATTGAAAACCATTTGAATAGTTTAAATTTAACTCCACATCATTCAGTTAAACTGATTTCAACTGATGGATTTGGTATAACTAAAAAATCAGTTTTGCATGGTCGTTTCTTGCATATAACTGATATGCACCCTGATGAATTAAACGTTATCGGTGCAGCTATACGTAAAAAGTGTCATAAGATTATTAAAAATATTAATGATAATTCTGACGTTTCTCATAAATTTGGTGATCCATTAAGTGGTTGTGATTCCCCTATAGATCTTTATAAAGAAACTCTTAAGTGGATTAGAGAAAATCTAAAAGATCATATAGATTTTGTCATTTGGACAGGTGATAATATTAGACATGATAATGATAGATCTAATCCTCGTACTGAAATGGATATTTTCGATATGAACGAAAAAGTTGCTAATGATTTTTCTAAAACTTTTATGGATGAAGATGAAGATGATATGTTACCTTTTGATAGAAGAGTTAAAGTGATTCCAAGTTTAGGTAATAATGATGTTTATCCACATAATTTATTTGCTCCTGGCCCAACTTTACAAACAAGAGAAATGTATAAAATTTGGAGAGAATTTGTACCAACTGAACAAATGCATACTTTTGATAGAGGTGCTTATTATTTAAGAGAAGTTATACCTGGAAAATTGGTTGTTTTAAGTATTAATACTTTATACTGGTTTCAGTCAAATCCTTTAAATGATAATTGTGATAATAGGAAACAACCTGGTTATAAATTATTCCTTTGGTTAGGTGCAACTTTAAAAGAATGTCGTCGTAGAAATCTGAAAGTTTGGTTAAGTGGGCATGTCCCCCCTATACCTAAAAATATTCATCATTCATGTTTCACTAAAATTAGTGTTTGGATGCATGAATATAGAGATATTATAATCGGTGGTGTATGGGGTCATATGAATATTGATCATTGGGTTCCTTTAGACTCTGTTAAAGCTTGGAGGAGTATTGAGAAGAGACTTTTATCAATTGGGGCAATCAATGAAAATGAAATCCCATTTATTGATTATGATCAATTAAATGATATGATTGATCAAGATTATTATAATGGTGATGGTGGTGAATATAATGAAGACGAGGATGAAGATGAAGATAATGATCATGAAACTGTTGAAGACTTATATCGATCTTTTGGTATTGATATTGAAGACCCTGCAAGTTATCATTTACATACATTTTCTGATAGATATATGGGTGCACCAAATGGTAAAGTATCATATTTAAAAGGTATTAGAGATCAAATGTATTCAAAATTGAAAGGGAAAAAGAAAGGAGGATTGAATTCTGAGAGATATGCACTTGCACATATTTCTTCAAGTGTTATACCAACTTATAATCCTGGTATGCGTGTTTGGGAATATAATATTACAGAATTTAGATCACTTGATAGTGATTCAAATCTTCAAAATGAAAATTTTAACATATTAAAAAGTGAAAGTTGGAATCAATTCTTTGATGATTTGGAAGTTCAATTAGATAATGAAAAAGATCTCGAGCTTTTAGAAATCGAATTAGAAACAAGATTGGAAAAAGACATTGACGATGTTACTGCCAAAGAAGAGTATGTAAATTTAATGAGTTTAACAAAAGATAGAACAATTCCTAATATTATGCCTAAGGATTTAGAATTAGGACCGGCGTATAAACCACAAACATTTACTCCTGAAAATTATGTACAATATTATCTTGATTTAAATCAAATTAATTATGAAGCCAATGAAGGAAATTGGGAATTCGGTTATAGATTACATTATTCTACAAAAAATGATACTAAATTAGATTCATTATTAGTTAAAAATTGGATTAAACTGGGCCGTAAATACGGAGAAACTGCAGAACCTAAAAACGGTAATGGTAAGAATAAAAAAATAGGAGCTGCAGAAAAAATGTGGGAAGATTACATTGATAGAGCATTTTTAAGTAGTGGATATCAAAACTTGGCAGAAGCTGAAAATTAATTGAAAAAGAACTAAAATTGTCTAATTTTCACTTTTTTTGCTTTTATGATTCAATGTATAGTTTTTATTTGGCTTTAATGTTGTGTAATTATATGAATTTACATGTTAGTATAGGTTGCTGTAAAATTAAATGCGTGTATTGCATTCTGGTAAATGCTCTTATAAAATTTGCTGTAAATCTGGTAGAAGTAGAGATACATTATTATCACAGTGTTCAAAGTATCTACACTAAACGTCTGGCTACTAGATCCTCTCTGTTCGCCGATGTTTCATGCCTTGCTGCATGTCTGCAAGATTTTTTTTCAACTTCATTATGGGACAGAAAACGCAAAAAAAAAAGCAAAAAAGAGAAATTGCCCTGTATGATTTGTGTACTTCTTAACCTATACAAATATTGTGTGTGTATATACTGGCCATAGATAACGTAAATTAGCTGTACCTAACTTACGTTTGTTTAGGTCACCATTGCTATTGTACTTTAACCGATTAAAATATTGTTAAAATAATACAAAAAGTTCAGAATTAACAAATTAATAACTATAAGAATATGCCCTACCTAGAATTAGGAGGGGATGAATTATCTGCACTAAATGTAGAACCTAGTTATCCAAATCAAAATAAAGACTCAGCATTGATTTTTTCACTTGACAGGTTTGTATCAATTCCCGAAGTTAGGGTATCACCCACAGATGAAAATTCGGATATAAATTTAAATACGCCAACAGATATTGTCATGGTTGTACCAACAGCTATAAATCCACAAAAAGAATTAACTGTAGGATTTGTATTTTTAGGTATCTTTACCTTATGTATGTTTGTTTTTGCTTTTTTTGTTTACATTGGTTATGAACAATATAAACAAATTTTGCATGATAAGCCTTTAACAGATTTAGAAAAAACAACTTTGAAATCGGAGCCATTTGCAGGATCTTTTGATGATACAAATAAAAATTCAAGTGATAGTGGGAATAATGATGAAAAAAACTTAAATTTACTTGTCCAAAGACAAACTAATTCTTTGAAAAGTTTTTCAATGCCATTACAACTAAGACCATTTTCATTAAAAAACAATGATAATCTGAGGTCAAATAATTTTGTAGAGTTTTCTCACAAGTCTATGAGTAATGATAGAAATGGAATAAAAAACATAAGCTATTCAAATAATACAGAAAATATGTTTTCAAAAAAAGAAAGCAGGTATAATGAAAAAGTTTGCAAAGATGATTTGAATACATCCTTGGCTTGTGAAACCAAAACCCCAATAGAAATTTTAGAAGAAAATAAGAAAATAGACAATGTCAATATTGATACTCCTACGGATTTCAATGAAAATAAAAGAAAATCTAGTATAAGCGTTTATTTAAACGAAACAAATGTTGTTGTCAAGAAGGGAATCGAACAAGCTGAAAGGAATCATGGAAAAAAATTAGTTTATTCAATGAAAAAATTAATTGAATTAGAGCCTGTTTGGTTATATCAATTATTTGAATATAATTATTGTGATGGTGATTTATTAGTTACAGATATAATTTTTTCAGAAATCCCTGTGGTAGTTACAAATGATTTTAATAAAATTGAATCATTAATTACTAATATTAGGTTTTCATTAATGAGTCAAAACAATGTTGCACCAAGCATTAAAATATTGGAATTATTCTCTTTTATTACTCTCTCTATAGGTGTGAAGCAATTCAATAATCCCAATATTTTCACATTAGCTTATGGAACATTACTTGAAAATATTATACAATTGGAAGTACTATCACAAATACCAGACATTTCACCTTTTATTGAAAGTGGTTTTATCGAAACTGTAATTATGTATTGTATTAACTGTTGGAAGTTTGATAAAACAAAGCATTCAATAATTACAACTACTTTTGAAAAATGGGGACAAGAAATATATGTCCCTAATAAAGTTAAACTATATAAACATGTAGTTTCTTTGATTTTACAAGGATATAGATTTGGATTGTTAAAAGAATTATTGATATTTTTTTCAATGGAAACTAAAATACATTGCCTCCATAGTATTCTTATTGAAGCTTTAGAAATTGAGTCACGACCAGAAGTTAAACAGCTTTTCCAATATTTGATTAGACAGCATCAAATAAAGCACGCTTCTTGTTGCGGTAACACCGACAATTGGAAGCATTGGGATTTATTGACCACGGGATTTGAAAATGAATCAATTGTCGAACCTTATAATGAAATTGATCTTCCCAAACCTGAGAGTGCATTACTATTAAGGGATTTTAATTTGCCAAAGACAAATTCAATTGAATATAAAACTGCATTGAATATTATAACTGAAGAACAAACAGAAAATAATGAAATTGTTAGTAACCATTCTGATAATTTGAAACAAAATCATAGATACGAAACTACATTAGAACCGATTTCAGAAGAAAATAAAATTTTACAATCTGAAATATTAACATTTGTTGATTTAAATTCTAATAAGTATTCATTTAGTCCAACAAATATATTACCTGGTTCTTTGGCTGCAAGTCCAACACATGTAAATTCAAGAAATTTGTAGTAAGTCATTATATGTTATATAATATATATATAAAATTCTTTAAATTGTAATTAAGTTTTTTAGAGTGTAAAGTTATCGTTATATAATTAAAAAAAAGTGGTATAATATGTAGGTGTATTATTTTACAAATATAAAAAGCTCAAAGTGATTCATTTCTAAAATAGTCATAATTAATTAGTGCTTGCATGTAACCCCATTCGGTAAGTTTATTTTTCAACCATTTTAACTGAACAGGTTTAGTTAAAAAATCGTTACAACCTGCAGCAAGGGCATTCTGTTGATCAGAAGCACCACTTGAAGCAGTAAGCGCAACAATTATGATTGGAGATCTGAATAATGATAAATCAAGAACGTCTTGTTCTTGTATATGGCTAAATATTTCGTCATTTGAAAGATTACCTATATGATTCAGCCTTTCTAAACGACGAATTTCTTTAGTAACTTCAATACCACTCATAACAGGTAATTGAATATCCATAAAACATAAATGGAAACCTCCCTTTTTCCACATTTCTAAAGCCTCCTTACCTGTTGAAGCAATTTGGAATTGAACATTACAAGATTTTAAATGACGTGCCATAATTTTTTGATTAACAAGATTATCTTCAACAACCAAAACATTAATATGAGATAAAATTTTTGTAATTCCAAGTTTCTTATCTTTCTTCTTTTTATCAGATAATGATTTTTTAAGTTTTGTTTTAGAAATAGGAGTAACTTGTTCTTCAAATTGAGGGGATATAGTTTTATCTGAATTAGGGGTGGATGATAAAAGTTCTTTATCATTAGATGGTGGTTTTAAGGTATTATCATTGGTATTATTATTAGAATTACTACTAATGCTTTCATGTATACTAGGATTGGTATTGACTTTTAAATTTAACTTTCTTCTTAATTCACTTGAATCTGTACGATTATGTGATTTACTTAATTGGATTGGTGGAGGATTTTTATCTTCTTTTAATTGTCTAGGTGATGAGGGTGGTGGTATTAATGGATTTTCATGATTTAAAGGAGATTTTGAATCATTTCGTATATCTTTAGGAAATAATATGACGGCTGAAGATTGAGGTGTTTGCATATTATGAAACTCTAATGCATTTGTTGACTTAAGTCTTGGCGGTGGGGCTCTTGAATCGCCTAAAATGGCTGTTTTATTAGAAGGCCCAGACATCAAAGTCATATCAAAAGAAGATGACGAATTATGATCAGTTCTTATTGGTTTATATTGATATTGATAATTTTGAGTTCTATTATATTGAAGGTCCCCTGATTTATTGGCTTCAATTATTAAAGCATCGTTCATGGACATACCATTTGGAAAATATTTATCAATTATTGACCAAACTACCATATAAGGCTCTAGAACTAAAACTTTAGGTTGATTAACTTGATGTATATCATTATAATAATTTTCAGAAGGTAATAATGCCGATTTCGTACTATGAACTGGTTGTGGTGATAAAGGAGTCTTATTTGATTCATTTAAAATTACAGGTTTAGGCATATTACCAGTTAATGAAATAGGAGAATAAGAATCATCAGAGTTAATTAGTTGTTGTTTTTTAGAAATCATTAAAGTATTACTATTTGCTGTACTCATTGAAACAGTGGCAGGGATATTTTTAGAATCATTAGGTATAATTAACTTTATTATTAAGTCAGAAGGATCAAATTGTAATGCCAAAGATGTTGGGAATTTTTGAGCAATCATATATTTTAAATCATCAACTAAATCATAACGACCAACAAAAATTGTAGTTGCACTATGGCCAATTCTTTTAATCCAAATTCGTCTCATATTGGTATTTTGATTATTGTTTATACATGTAGAGTTTTGCTGTACTGGCTGTCGATTATATGATAATGTGGGTGCTATATTAGAATGATAGTAATCATCATGTAAACTCTTCTCATTCTCTGCTGTCTGGTATAAATTTTTAGGATCCTGTGATAATAGTTTTGAATGGTATTTTTTACTATTATTATTTGTAGGTTCTATTTGGATATGGAAATTATTTGAAGTAAAATCAGAGTTTGGGTTGATAGGAGATGAAGATAATTGCTGAAAATGAGAATCTGCTCGTATTATGGGTGAGCTATTGGTTATGGAATGGTTTGAAATTTGGCTGTTATTAGTAATTGACATTGGAGTTGAAGATGCAATTGGTATATGTTGAGTTGTTGGCTGAGTTGTAACACCTTCATGGGTATTTTTCCTTCTGTGAAAATTGAACATGATTTGACTATGAGACAATTAAAGGAATATACAGATTCTGTGTGGAATCAAAGGAGAAATAATGTGTGTCAATGAGTAGCAATGCCGAGGGATATTCTATTTACTCAAAGATAGTGAAAAAAACACCACAATCTGCATGGTACTGGGGGATCCAAACGTACATGGCTAATTTCAATCTCAAGAAAAAGACGAGACTTTTCTTGGAAACGAGACACGAGAAACGAGAAATCAGAAACCAGAAACGAGACACCGGGGACACACAGCGTCTGCAAATGGACTAAACTTGCGATAGAGATAATGCAGAGCTGGTAAGATGGTAGCCAAGTATGTCAAACACGTTGTTCCGTTTTTGTCTGCTAGGACGGTGAACTTGAAAAACCAGCAAAGCCAGCTAGAGCTGGAGAGATCCTTGAGTAAAGTGAAAAATCAGCTGGGTCTCAATTTTGTTAACGATTATGCCAATAAAGATCCTGAAATACTGGATGACAAAGAATGGAATTTGCCTTTAGTCCAAATACCCAAAGCTAGTATTGAACATGAGAAAATTGTACTACAAGAAAAATTCAGATTCAATATTGAAGATTATCCGATTACAAAAGATGAACTGAATAGGGCACCAAGTGATTTCCCTGATTCGATATACCCAATTATTAAGGCAACAGAAGAGCCAATATGCACAGATTACAGAAAGTTGAAAGGGCCTAATAATGATCTGTACAGTTTGGGTATGTTACGAGGTCTTATTAAACAGAAACCGATTCACAAATGTAAATGGTTTTCGTTTAACTATTTCCATTCTACTACGTATGCAGGTAAAATTTTAAAATCTAGACCTGCTGTGATGATAATATGTCATAACTTTAGTATATTCAATACAAATCTTAATGTGAAGGGAGTTCTTCCAACATCCGTTCAAAACAGGGCTTATGTGTTCAAATATGCAATAAATAGAACAAGGATGAAGAAGTTATATAGGAAAAAATTTCTAGATCTTTACCTAGAAGATAAAGAGTATGCTAAAACATTTGATGGTTTGTATAGATTCACGTGTGGTTTATATCCAAGAACGGATGATGATATTGAAGATTTGATTGTAAACCTTAAAACATGTTTGAGAAAAGTTTCAAACTTGGATCTGGACAAGGCATTTAAAGAGAATGATAGGAAACTTCCAATCTATGAAATTAACAAAATTTTTACAAAGAATTGTGTTTCAGTTCCATTTCCTTCTGCTAAGCAAAAAAACTGGAATACCAAGAAATAGGGAAACTAGAGATTTAAAGTTCATTGCTACTTGTACATAGTAAATTTTGTAATATTAGTAAAAAGAGGTAATGATATTAAACTATATATATATTTGTATAAATATATATGGGTGTGAGCTTCTTAATGATTGACATTTAAACCAAATGAAATGGGGGATTCGATTATATATTGGTCCAATCCGGCCATTCAGTCTGATATGACCATCCGTTGTCATCATCCAAACGATATGAGAATGCATGTAGATACATTATTAAATCTTCCTTCTTTGTCTGAGAGTACAATTTAACATTGCAATCATCACAAATTTCACCAGTTTCAGTTTCCAGCCGTTTTATTTCTGCTTCGTTTTTGACAGAATCAAAATAGTTTTCCAGTGATTCATTTTCGTCTCTTTTGTCCAAACTCATTATTCCTTCTGAATATAATGGGTCGTTCACTATAGGATGTTTTAAATTCCTTAAATGGATTCTTATTTGATGTGTTCGTCCCGTTTTTGGCCAACACATAACAATACTCTCATCTAATTCTTTGCTGTATTTAACACATTTGAAAACTGTCTTGGCATCCTTTTTCGTTATTCCATCATTTTTCCCCTTTTTCGTATCTAAAACAATGATTTCATCGCAACATTCAACATCAGAACCTTCGCCTAAAAATCTACCCTTGACCCTGGCCAAATAGACTTTTTCAACTTTTCTGTTTTGAATCTGTAGTTGAACTTTACGAGCTGATTCATGAGATTTGGCAAAAATACATATACCGCTTGTTAATTTATCTAATCTGTGGCATGGCCTTAACTGGTAATTAATATTTTCATCTCTTCCAGGCCAACCTTCATATTCAAGAATTTTAACAAATGAATTAAAAAAATAATTTTGAACTGGATGAATAGGTATACCACTTGGTTTGTTGACTACCAGTATTTCATTGTCTTCATATATCACTTCAATATTTTCAGAGATTGTTGCCAATACAGACCTTTCATGTATATGTTCTAACCTTTCAATTATATCATTGTCACACATTTTGTATTCTAATATCTCAGGAAATTTTATCAGTTGTTTATTATTTCCTAAATAATGTTTTATCCCTATATGATCCAAGCTATTATTTGATTTAAGTAGATTATCCAATTTTAATTCTTTCCTTTGTTTTTTGGTAAGTTTTACTTGATGTATAATTGTAACTTCATCATTCTCTATTCTTCTCTTATATTCTGAAATAGAAAATGATCGAAATTCTGTTGACAAAATATCCAGCACTGATCTATTCAACCATCGTGATTTAACTGTTGTTTTGATTACCTGAAAGTATGGTTTGACATACCGTATTCCATTTTTTATTTCATATATTGGATGTGCATTCACTAATGATGATATCTGTTTGGTAGAGTTCCCCACTTTCAGCTGCATCTGGTTTGTGTGTTCTGAAATGCTTAAGTATTGTTTTTTTTTGACAGTCACTGGAAAAACTTTATTTCATGTTCCTCGGTAAACTCTCTAAGCTGAAATTTCACCATGCTTGGGAATTATGGTATCGTTATTATATGATGGGAGCCCAGAGAAGGATCATGATTGACTGTATCTTTACTTTATTTCTTAGTTGAATATAATAGTAATGATATTCAATCAAGTTGTTTGATTGATATAAAATTTCTGGAGAGACAAAATGCAAATGAAGCTAGCTCTTTTTCTATATTTGTAGGATGTTTTAATCTATATAATATGATTATTTGGTATTTATATATATATATATATATAACTTGTAGTAAAGTTCAACTTTAATCTAGTTTAGATTTTTTGTTATTTTTCTCTCTATATATACCTAAGATGTATGCCATTCTAGTAACTACTAAATCTATAGCCATATTAACAGAATCTCTTGCAAGTTCCATCTTAGAACCATCAACTTCATGCCAATTAATTGGAATTTCTTCTATTGGGATTTTTTGTCTATGAACAAGAATGAGTATTTCAACATCAAAAATCCAGCCTTCTGTATGCATGTTTGGGAAAATTAGTTCGACTGCTTTTTTATTAAACAACTTAAATCCACATTGAGTATCTTTTATATCCCTTATACCGAAAACAAATACCAGTGTGTGAAGTCCGTACATTAAGAAATTTCTAATAAAAGATCTTTTGACAACAGCATCTGTATTTACCATATGAGCTCTTGAACCAATTGCAACTGCAGGATTCTTAGTTGGTTCATTTTTATCTAACTTTATGATTGACTCTAGTAATTTATCAATATCTGAGAATTTTGAAGCACCATCTGCATCTGCAAAAATTATATAAGAACCTCTTGCAATTTGCATACCATGAGTAACTGCACCACCTTTTCCTCTATTTTTCTCAAATTTAACAACACGGAATAAATGTGGTTTCAATTTAAATTTTTTTGCTAATTCGATTGCATAGTTTGCTGTATTATCTTTTGACCCATCGTCTACAATAATTATTTCAAATGAGTTTTTCAACTTTTCCGATGATTGTAAAAAATTAAGTGCTTCTTGAAGCATAATTTCTAGCCTTGAAACTTCATTATAACATGGAATCACAACTGATAAAATTATATCGTCTTGTGGTAGTGAGTTAAAAACAGGTAAATCATAACTCTGTAATTTTTCATCGTTGGTTTTATACGTTAATTCTGAAGTAAATGGATCACGAGGGGAATGTGTAAATAGCCAAATTATAAAATATACCTAAAAAAACAATAAGAATGAAAAGTTGTTTGGAATATCAATTGTTAATATTTTTGTTAATGTTAGTATACTGGTGAAGAAATAATTATTTGGAAGTGAAAAAAGAAGAGAAATCAGATTCATGCCAATACGTACAGTACCTGTCAAGGCCAATAATCCTAGTAGTATATAATTGAGCATTATAAATAGATTTTAACTTGAAATGTTCCCCGGTATTCAAATATCCATGAAATCCACTGTATATACAGGCCAATGCAGTATCCGGTGTGTGCCAATGTGTGCTACCGGTGCCCAAAAACAGTAACCATCCAAGTATTTCACAACTTCTTCGTGTCTTCTTGTTGATGAACGCGCAACGTGGCTGATATCGCTGTAAACGGAGATTTATTTTACAATTTACTACGTAATGTATATAAATGATATGATATAATATGATATGAAGTGTATAATTACAGCAGTGTTTATAATGTACTGAATTCAAGCTAGAAGAATTTAATGTTTGGTGTTGCTCAAGTGCCTGGTTATTATACGACTGTTATCCAGAAAAGCCTGCACCAAATCAATAAAATATAATGGATCGTCCATTACATTATCCATACTTCGAAGTAGCTCGGGTGTATTGATTTCTAGCTCTAATTCATATTTAGGAACACGGTTACTTTTCTCTCTGACTTTGGTTAAATCAAATCTAGTAAATGTTGCTTGATGAATATAACTTATCCTTTCCTTTTCTCTTTCCATTGAAACACGTTTTTTGAAATTTTCAAATGCTGCATCGTTAAGTTCTTTTGGAAGTTCCAATGAAAGTGATAATCTTAAATCGAAAAGCGTATTTGGAAAATATAAATATAAATCAGAAATACGTTGTTTACTGATACTGTTTGTTTTTCTTTTAGTTTTAATGTCTAATGAAACACGTCCTGATATTGGCTTATCATTTCTACGTGAATCACTTGCAATTAAATCGATAACATGAGAATTTTCTGTAATTATTTTATTATTAGCGTCATTATGTTTACTTTTCTGTTGTGATTCGGTTAAATCTTTTATTATTTTATTCATAAAATTTTTAGTTTCATTAAAGTTTTCAAATGTAATACCTGGTTTAAAAAAACAATCTTGATTAACGTAATCTGTTGCAATAATGCATTCAGTATTAATAGGTAATTGAATACGACGATCTTGAACTTTATCCCAAATATTACCTAATTTCAATTCTAGTTCAATACAATTGGTAACATTAGGTACATCAGTAAAATCTTGTTTAATACCTTCAATATTAGCCCAAATCCATTCAGTAACTAATTTATTAAAATCATTACGTGGTATTGAACCTGTTATTGAAGGAATTGACATTTTAGAAATCGAATTTATCAATGTTTTATTGGTAATACTATTAATACCAATAGGTGCAGATGATCCTGTTGCTCTATTGATAACAGGTATAAAATCTTGGGCCCAAGTAGGTTTGGTTCTATATCTTTTAGGTTTACCATCAATTTCAGATTCAATTTCTTCCTTTTTCTTCAAATATTCTAATTTTTGAATTTGTGTAGAAACATTCTGTATTGTTTTAGGTAATGAATCCTTTTTGATTAAATCGGGATTTTTTCCTGTTTCATCAATTATAGTATCAAGTGATTTTTCTTTTAAATCTTCAGCTTTTGTTGGCATCGGAGGATTATCTTGTGGTCGTATCTCGGTTACAACTACATCGTTTCCATCGTTTTCAAACTTATTTTCAGATTGTGCTTCTTTACTTTCGGTACTATTCTTAGGCTCAGGTAATATATTTCCATCATTCTTGGGTTGTATTTCAGTTTCTAAAGTATCTGTTTTAATACCGGATTCATCTGATGGTAGAAAAGGTTTAACTTGCTGTTCAATTGTTGGAGCATTATCATTTGTTATCTTTTCTGTAGGTTTTGGAGGTATCATTTCAGCGTGATTTGCATCTAAAGCTGGTGATTTAGGGTCGTTTGAAGTACTCTCGTTCATCAAACTGTGAATTGAAAGGCGAGGCTGTGACGTACGGTGATTCAATTGCTGCGGTTGAGATGGAGGTACAACTTTTTCATCATCGTTGTTTTTCGAAATAAGATTCTTTAAATCCATTGCATGTACTCACACCGTTTCAGGATTGTTTTACTTCAAAGAACACAACATCAACAAACCTGCAAGTGTTGAAAAGAAAGAAAGAAAAAAAAAGAGAAAAAACATTTTTTTAACAAGCAAAACGCGATTTGCAAAGACGAAACGTTGATGGACCACACACACACAAACACACATACAAGAGGGAGTATGCTACGACTGCAGGGGGGGACTGTTGACATTAAGTCTGTGCTGTTAATCAAAGTATATTGGCAAGATTAGATTGATTGTGTTTATTATACAAAAAAGAAATTATACACTCGTTCTTTTTAGGTCTTTATAGTTGTATAAAGCGTTATGGCTATGTGGTGCTGTTAGACAGCTACTCGCTTTCAAAATGTCAGCGATATCAGCAATCATATACTCAGTACCTTCATTTTCTAGTAAATAGTCAGAATTGTCAAATAGGTAATTATCAGTTCTTTCACTTTTGTTTACAACAGTTAAATCTATTTTCCTAGTAGGCTGTCTTGAAAGTGTATTACCAGTGAGTTCTGTGAAATTCGAGGAAGGCAATGAGCTCAGGTTTAATGTGGATGTAGGCGACGTGTTTGAGTCTTTTCGATGATGAACATTATTCTGTTTGTTCCGATTGATGTGTGTGTGATGATGATTTTTATTATTACTATGATGGTGGTTATGGTGACGGTGATGATCTGAATTTTTGCAACAATTTTCAGTATCTTCACAATTGTGATTACTCATTTGTGATTGACCATCAGAGCTATCACTAGAAACATCTTCTTCGTTTTGTTTATGATCGAGTTCCGTAAATTTAAAATCAGGTGAATTTCCTGTTTCGTGTGATTTCTCCTTAACCAAAATTTGACTTGAATTGTCATTATTCTCTTTATATTTATTTTCTTTATTTTCTTGAATTAATTTATCATCACCGTCATTGCCATCGTCATCACTATTATCATTTTTATTTTTATTTTTATTTTTATTATCTTTATTATCTGGTATAGTGGATATTTGGGTTAATAAAGAGTTATATTTTTGCTGGATTTCACCTGATACAATCGGTATATCTTCCCATTTACTATGACTTATCTCTTTTTGCTCAGTAAATTCTTCATAAGCGTTTAAAGGTACTTTAAATTCCAAATCTTTTGATTTTTCATGATTAAAAAAATTACACTCATAATCTTTCTCATTCAAACACATTTCTAATTTTTGAAAAAATTTATCATGAAATAAACGACGTAATGACATTCTCGTTTTAGGATTTGGATCGCAAAGCCTCCAAAATAAATAAATAAAATGAGGATCATTATTATGAGCATCAGAGAAAACTCCATTTATTGGAACTTTATTACTTGTATCAGTTGAAAATGCGGGATTTAATTCAATAAATTTAGTGTATTCTAAATGATATAATTTATATCCTGAATCAGAAGTTCTTGATTCTTTAAATGGGATTTTACCAAAAACTATAACGAAAAGACAAATACCTAAAGACCAATAATCAAATTTAAAAGGGCAATAAGGTAATCTATTTTCTTCATTAATCATTTTATAATTTGAAACTTCAGGAGGCTGATAAGGTGGCGTACCTAATCTTTTCTTTTTTAATAAAATTTTAGATTTAAAATTTTTATAAGATTCATGACCAATTTCTGCACAACCATAATCAGTTATTTTCATAACTCCATTAATTGAAACTAAAACATTATCAGGTTTAATATCTAAATGAGCTATATCTTGTTCATGAATGAATTTTAAACCAAAACAAATTTGTTTAAAAATACACATTTTTTCATTAAATTTCACATTTTTCCAATTTGTTGATTTAATTAATTTATATAAATCATAACCATAACAATCCATAACCATACCCCAAGCTCTTTGTAATGATATAGGTAATTGTAAAAGTTCATAACATCTAATTGAATGTAAATTTTCCAAACTTTTAGTTATTATAAATTCAGTTGCAACACGATAATAATATTTATATTGAGCTTCATTATTATAAATTGAGAATTTTTTTAAAGCATAAATTGTTTTATTATTTTGAAAATTATTATTTGAAGATTTTAATTGAATTTTTTTAATTGAAGCAGAACCACCAAATCCCAAAATTTTATCGAGTAATTCATATTTATCATCAAAATTATCAAAATTTGATTGAAATTGAATAGGTAAATATTCATTAGGAATTGAAATTGGTTGATTTAAGATTAAATCTGATTCATTTTTGTGACTGCCATTACCGAAAGCAGAGTTTAAACTTAAAATATCATGGTGATTAAAAATACCGTAGGGGTTATATTCAATTTTTACATTATTATTTGAAGAGCTAGAAATTGTGTGAGCATGTTTCCGAGATGCAGAACTTGAGCGGCTATGACTGTGATTTTGATTTTGATTTTGATTTGTGTGATGAGGGATCCGAGAGCTATTGTTAGGGTTAACATCTAAATTTTTACTGAATTGTACTGATAATTTGTCAAGTTTATCATTTTCGTCATTATAATTATTTGTATGATGACTGAAATGATTATGGTGATTACGATTGGTGTGGGTATTGTTATCGATATCTTTTATGAATAGTGAGTTTAATTTCACTTTTGAAACAATTCTCTTCAGCTTATTAGTGCTAGCCGTTTCCTTATCCATTAAAATATGGGCAAAAAAAAGGGGGGCCAGAAAATAAAAGAAAGGAAGAGGAGAAAAGAAAAGAAATAAAAATGGGAGGAATTGAAATTGTTCAATTGTTGTACAAATAGACGGGATGCATAAGCAGGATCAAGAGGGACTGATTCAGCAGAAAAGAGCAGAACCATCTTCTTAAGTAGCAACGATTGTAACACATGTGGCACACTCAATTTATGCTTCTATCGGCTTGGAGAAACGCGAGCCTGCATAAAGTTGCTTGTTGTGTTATCACATTGTGTGTGTGTGTGTGTGTATCTTACGTATTCAACGGTGGGTATGACATATTCGTGCACCCTGCAGGGTGTAGTGTTGTGCTGCTGTGTGCTTTGGGGTGTTTTGGGGGTGTTGGGGTTAGTGATGGCCTTTTTTTCTCTCTCTTCTTGTCTTATCTTGTCTTGCCTTGTTTTGTTTTGGCTTGACGGGAGCAGTTTCGTACTTTGTGTGTGTGTGCTGACTCCAGTGTGGTGATTGATGCTTTTTTCCTGAATTTTCGATAAGCAGAGCAGTGAAATATTAGAATCACTGTACCGCAGGTCACGTGCAAGTCACGTGACTGCAGCGCGACATTATGTGCGCTGTGCACAGAAAACACTATAAAGGTACATTAGCTCAGAGGTTTAGAGCATCGTGCTTATAGTCGTATAATTAACGTCTGTGCATAACACACGCTAACCGTTTCAAGAAACGCGATGGTCGCGGGTTCAAACCCCGCATGTACCAATTTTTTTTATTTTCCCTTCTGTAGTTTCTCTTCATGTTTTTTCTAACTTTTTTGGCTTTCCATTTTTTTTTGACTGGATTTTTGATACCCAGGGCTCTTTATTTGGCTAGTGATATATTATACATACACACCGGCTTACTATGCATTGGAATTTGAAAATCAGGCTCCTTATAACTGTCCTCTTTTTCTCCTTGATCAATGCATTAACAGATGATCAGATATATAAATCTGACTGGCAGACCGCTAACGTCGGTGTACCGTTTGATTCAATTAGTTTGGATGATAAACTATTGACTTTATCAAATCTAGGCATCTTCTCTGTAATAAATTCTACAAATGGCGATATATTGTATAGATTTAACACAGATATCGACACAATTGATTCAAGTTCAGGATTGGTTAAATCTATCAATGATAATGATAACGAGATAGTGTTATTCTTAAATTTTGATACTTTTGAAAAATCTAAATTACTAGTGTGGAATTTCGACGATGCTTTAACTCCACCTTCAGTTAAATATGAAATCGATTTACCTTATAAGATTTTATCAGTTTTTTCTGTTAATTCAATTATTTATATCGTTGATGAACGACGTATCTTTTCTCTAATTAATAACGAATTTGATATCCTGTTTGAAACTGATAATAAACTGATAAATAGCTCCAAAATCAACTACAACAAAATAAATAATGAATTATTCGTATTTGTTGATATCGATAATAAAACTTACTATTCAGCAATGACTAAAATAGATTTTCAACTTCTAAACGGATGTCCAATTCAAAACATTCTATTCAACCAACATATGAAAAATCTTTTAATATGCAACAAAGATACCGTTTATGAATTCGATAAATACAGTATACAGAAAATAAATAAGAAAAAAAATTCAATAGACGACAAAATATCTGTAAACTCTTTACTAAACTCTGATATAGATTCTTATGAACTCATAGATGATTTCGTCGTAATAAATTCCAACAATACAATCAATTTTTTCAATTACAAATCTTTGAATATTTCACTCGGATATAGTTTCGAAACTCCTAAATCTTTTCAAAATTCAATTTATCATAAATTCAACATTGTGTCAAATTCTGTTTCCAACTTATTCATTGTTACTAAAGATCACGTTCTTGAATATTATTTAAATGGTAAACTTCAATGGAAAATCGATGAATCTTTTTCAAATATTATCGATATTGTCATCATTTCATCAAATTTTATACCTGATCTATCAATTGATGATTTAATTATTGAAGAAAATTCCAACATTTTAATATCTTATATAACTAGATTGAAAAATAATTATAACTCTTTATTTGGAAATTCAATAAAAAAATCAACTATGAATCAACTAAACAGATTTGGTATGTCTAAAAAAATGATTGCGTTAACAGAGAATGGGAAAATCGGAATTTACAATTTATTTAAAAATTCAAACAGTTCTTCTCAACTTATTGATATATTTAATCCTGATATTAAATTTGTAAAACTATATTCTCAAAATGAGAGATTATTAGGTTTAACAATCGATTCAACAATTTATGAAATTGATGTTGATACAGGTAGAATTTCTTTACTTACAGAAAATTTCCTCAATGATAATTTTAAAATTCTTAAACATTCAGAATCTGAAATCGATTATATTCAAACCAACTTAAAAGAATTTTATACAACTTCTATTTCATTAAAATCAAATACTGTAAATGGCCATTTAATTAATGACGATAATCAATTAAATACCTGGAATTATAATTCTCAAAATGAAATTGTATCATTAACCAAAAGAAGTTATGATAATAATGAAGTAGCACAAAATGCTATCATACTACCTGATAAATCAGTATTATATAAATATCTTATTCCAAATCTTGGAGTTATTACTTCATTTAAAAAAGGAATTGTTTTTTTCGACCTTATTAATTTAATTACAGGTCAATCATATGCTAAATTTACCAAAGAAATAAATGATAAAATAAATCCTTTTAATGATATTTTAATAAAATTTGAAGAAAATTTCATAATTTTCACTTTACCACATATAAATAATCAATTAGATTCTGAAATTTGCGTAATTGATTTATTTGAAAGTTTACAACCTGATAATAAATTAACAAATAATATTAAATCATATTCTGCATTTGATGATTTGATTTTACCATCATTTGCATCTCAGTGTTTTATATTACCAAATATTAAAATTGATGATTTAGCTATATCAAAAACGAAAAATAATATATCTTTTAAAAATTTAATTATACGTTCATCATTTGGTAAAGTTTTATCTATACCCAAAATGATTATTGATGGAAGAAGGAATGGATTTATAGGAGATTTTAATAATATTAAATTAAATCCAATTCCTCTAAATAACAATGGGAAAAACAATTTAAAAAATATATATGCAAGTAAATTTGCCAAATCTATATCAAGTAGATTTCCATATGATCCTTTATTAAATTTAAATCCACAATCGATTTTAACCCATTCAAGAAAATTAATTAATAATCCTTATAATAATCAGTTTAAAATTTTATTAACTGAACCAACAGAACTTGAATCTACTACCTATGTTATTTCTATTAATAATGACATTTTTGTTACATTTTTAAAACCCTCAGGATCATTTGATAGACTTACAGATTCTTTTAAAACAAAATTTTTAATCATTACTATAATTATATTATTATCAATGATTTTATTATTGTATCCTAAGATTGCAAACAAAAAATTATCTGGACTACTTGATTTCTAACAAATTTCAAGTCTATACACACACAGCAGATATATATAGTATTTATAATTTTATGTATTGATATATGTCTATATATATGTCTATATATTTTTATTTTTTCCCGTTTTTTTCTCTCTCCTCCAGATTCACATAATAATTGCAGCTGTAGTACTAACAACACCAAATATTAAGGCAATAACAATTATTATATAATAAAACCATCTATTTTTAGGTTTGCATAATTTTAAATAAAATGCGCATGGTAAAACAATACAAATTAATGTACATAAAGAAGAACCACTTAAACCTATGATTTTATCAAATTCAGGATATAAAATACCTAATATAACAAACATCAAATTAACAGAAATTTTTATTAAAGAACTTATAAATTTATGATTAAATTTTTGAGTTTCACCTTTTAATTCTAATTGTTGTGGAGTTATACCAAATAAAAATTCTGATACATTAATAATTGGTAATGCATTAATTGGAGTTTTAGCAACAGGAATTAAAGAAACAAATATACTTGCTAAAATGTAAACAAATTTGGGATATCCATTAGTTAAAAGAACTGATTGAGTAATTTCATTTAAAATATTTGCACCAAACATGAAAAAACCTAAAAATGCCATTGAACAATCAGCAAAGAAACCCACTGAATAAGTAGTTTTCAGACATTTATTAAATTTTTGAGGTTCTACCAAATCTGCTTTTAAAGCAGGGAAAAGAGAATGTGAACCAAAAGGACCTAAAATAATACCGTAAGAAACAAATAAATTTAGTAAAGAAGGTGGGTAAAAATTAACATCAGCAGATTCTATTAATGATCCAGGACTTGTTTTCTTAATTATACCACATGTGAAAATTAAGAAAACCAATGAAATAGTTGATATAATACCAATCAATGAAATATGTGATAAAACTTTCAAAGGGAAGAATGAGAACGGAGTTAATATGAAAAATGCAATCCATTTAAATTGAACCAAAGAAATTTCTGGGAATAATGCATGCAAAGAATCTGCAAATAAAACCATTAAAGAAACACCAACACCCAATAATTCAACGGTAAATAATAATGAAACAAATAAACGAGCTTTTGGACCAAATGCTTTATAACCTAAATCTGCATAAGTACAAAGTGAAGGATCTGTATCCATACAATCGGATAGTAAAGTAGCTGTAAAATAGGTTATGCAAACAGAATAAACAAGAAATATGGTACCCCAAATCAACCCTGCATGAACCATTGCTCTCGATAATGCTAATAAACCAATACCTATAAGTGCATTAATACAATTGAAAATAGTTTGAGCAACAGTTGATTGAGGTGCAATCATTGTTAATTTAACACCATCGTTAGTTTCTATTTGTCGCAAGACTATAGATTCGACATCGTTTGTCAATGCCCTTGATAAGGAATTATTACCACCGTGTGGAAATAAAGAAGAAGTAAAAGAAGGTTGTCTTGATGCTATGAAATCGGTGAATGAGTGGTCAACAAATGAATCATCGTCTATAGCTTCATCAAATGTATTAGAAATAGTATTATTATTATTGATCATTGAAGGTCTAAATGCGAAAAGTGTCGAGAGCTTCCTACCCATTGGAGAGGGAGCAAAAGTACTTGGATCAACCAATTCCTCATCATCTTTAAAATAAGATCTTGAAGTTTTCATATGAGGTTCAATTGATATTGATCTAAAAGATTGTGCTCTTTTATACGAATTGGCAAATGCTGAAAATGAGTTGAGATTGTTATTTGGAGATGCTATAGAAAAGTAATTTGATTTAGTTCTTTGAATTGAACGATCCGGTATAGGAATTGCTTGATATGAGCTTGCAATTTTGGATGCATGGTTGTTATTATTACTGTTGTTGTTACTATTGATATTTGCATGACTGTTTTTATCTAGCAGGGGAGCATTTGAAGTATGAGAGCCACTCACCATGGTTGGCACAGCGTCGAAGTTAGTACAGCAGGAAAAGGAACAGGAACAGTAACAGCACCAACTCCACAGATCGACCCACCACCCGAAACACTGCTTTGTTCCAACAATCAGGAAAACACTGCACAAAACTTTCCCCGTTCCGTTTCCTTCTTATCAGCTCTGTGTGAAACATCGTCGCGTCGGTGGCGGCGATTCCTGGTGGAAGACACAGCGGGCAGAGGCTTGCCGTGCAGCTGCTGCACGCTTACAGAGCTCTGTTTCGGCAGCAGCTAGTGCTGTTCAATACTGCATACATAGACAGTGCCAGGGAAGTACTACCCCATACGTTGTAGCCGGCTCTTGGGCGTGCCGTGCTGAGAAAACAGTCCAGCACAGCTTGTAGCACACACACAGACACACTCAGAAACACACACGGAAACGAAAATCTGCAAATGTTCACCAAATAGAGAGTGCGCACATCTTTTTAACGTGTTTTGCAGTGTTATTGGAAACTAAACGGTGTCGTTGTTGTTACTGTTGCCAAGTCTACACACAGCATGAGGAGTCCTGCAGGTCTTTTGACATTGGTGTTGGTGTCTTTAAATTTCTCCAATGCCGCTTATATAGAAGACAGACTGCTTCCAGCCAAAACCACTTTCATAAACGATCAACAGACCTTAAAAGCTGGATCAGAGACTCCTGGTCCAATTCTGTTGAAGAGAGATGCATTAGCTGAACCAAAGAAAGCCGTTGTTAATAAAGAATGGATAAAAGATGAATCCGAGAAAGTGAATGGACCTACTTCGGAACTTCCACAACCTTGGATTAGAACAATTTACGGTACTGTTGTTGAAGTCGTCACACCTTACGTTGTTGGTGATGTTACATTTGCAAATAAACAACCGGAAACAACCGATGGCTTAGAACCTTGGATTTCAATTAATAATAATGGTTTACCTAAAACCATTCATCCAAGAATGAAAAATGGTAAAGTCGATAAAGGTTTCCCTGATGTCGGAACATATTTCCAAACTGCAACAACTGTTGTTTATAATCAAAAAGATTTAAACGCTCATAATTTAAATGATGACGCAGTTGTTAAACAAGTTGAAATGATTGACGAAGATGATACTTATATTAAATTAAGTCCTTTACAAAGATGTACACCTGATTATTACTATAAAAAAGGTATAGCTAATATTGAAATGTCTGAACCTTTTTGTGCTCCAAGAGATCATCAAAAAATGAGAGTCGGTAAAACTTATTTTATAACTTGGTATACAAGATTTTTCGAAAATGTTGAAAAAGTTAAATTCCATTACGCTTTCGTCAATGAAAAATCTCATGATAAAGGTTTCGATAAAAGAGATCTTATTGATGAATCTTTGAAAGATGTAGATGCTGAAATTGAACAAATGTCAGGAAATGTTAAATTTCAAGGTGATGTTTATGGTTCATTTTTTTCTTCTGAATGGATTAAAAATGATGGTTGGTACGCTTTAGATATCGATGAAAAATGGTTACAAGGTAAAGTTTACAAGAAAGTAGTGATATCAATTCAACCCGATAGTGTCCCTGATGATGAATTCTCAATTTTAGATGGTTCACATTTTTTTGCAACTTTCCAGTTACGTGAAAATATTGGAAAAAATACTAAAGAAATGCGTAAATTACAAGATCAAACAGGTACTAATGATGATTTCTATTACGTTGTTACTGCAATTCCTACAGCTGTTATGGTTTCGGTTTTATTCATGTATTTCTTCCTTTATCTTAATCGTAAGCATAGAGATTTATCACATATTAGGAAACCTAAGAAAAGTAGATTTGGTAACCAAGGTAAATACAACATTCCAGTGTCATTAACTGATACAAGGAAACCTGGAAAACAATCTTGATCTCATACAATCAACAAAGGAAAATGGGCAGAAAGAGAGAGGGGAACAAAAAAAGAAACATTTAATACTAATTCCACTTTTCAAACGGTCTATTATCATTAATAATAAAACAACATTCAAACAGCATTTATATATTTATAAATAACTTAAATATTTATCAAAATTTTAATCAAAAGAACAATGATTTTTCTGCATTTACGTTAATCGATTCAGTTTACGTTTGGTTAAATTACCAAAGTTATATCGCAAATTTGATGATTAACCGTTTTTATCGATAAATGCTATAGTAACTTAATGTTCTTGAAAAAACAATAAACAGCAGAATTTTAATCCGTATATATGAGTATTTAAATTGCATCTATATACGTATTTAAGTTTATTACTGTTTGCTGTCAGATACAGTTCATACATTATTTGTAATACATGTAAAATTTAGTCTTGATAGTAGCCGTAATTTGTAGCTTGTAGTTTATTCACACATTATGCTTTACCATGTAATCAGGATTTGCAAAAAATTTTAAGCCGGAGACGCTAACATATTTTTTTACAAAACGTTTGGAAATTTGTTAAACTTCAAGTGGGATCAACCAGCTTGTTACCTTCACACTTATATCCCAGTCTAACCTGTAAAATATGGATGCTGCTACTTTATTAGATCATTTGACACATGATCTGGCCAATTTACCAGAAGAAACCAAATATGTTCTAAATGAATTAAAAAAGAAAGATTTAGAAATTAATAAATTGACTAAACAGATAGAGGCAGCTGATATTCAACTTTCAAAATATACAAGGCAACACGGTATTAATGCACGACATCCAAAAGAATCATTAATTTGTGATGAAATAAATAAGAATTTCAAAGAAGCTAAGAAACTACAAAATGAGAAAATACTATTAGCAAATACAACTTTACTAAACATTACTAAAAATTCAGCAAAAATTGATCACGATATTAGAAGGCTAATGGAATCAGGTGCTATCGAGCATTGGGATGTTACAGATGATGATATAGAAATGATTGAAGCCCCTATTTTATCAACTATAAATAACAATTCAAATATTAATAACAATATCAACAACAGCAACAATAACAATAACAATAATAACTTCAAACCAACTACGAATAATAGTAATATATCATCCATACCAGATAGTCGCAGCAATACTAACAATTCAGCAATTAATAATAATAACAATATTAAAAATGAAGTTAATGATTTATCTAAGAAATTCAACGATTCAACACTGGATAATAAGTCTCAAAGATCTTTTAAAAAATCTTTAAATCGTGCTTCAACTCCAAATGCTTCGTCACCTGACAGCAATTCAACGAATGAGTCAAAGAAAATGACGCCATCTCGTAGAAGAGATATTACAGTACCTGGTACAATAGTAAAAGGACCAAATAGACGTGTGATATCAAATAATGCTAACGGTGAAAATACTAATGGTGATGATGATGAATTATACTGTTTCTGCCAACAAGTTTCATATGGCGAAATGGTTGGTTGTGATAATGAAAATTGTAAATATGAATGGTTTCATTATGGATGTGTTGGTTTGAAAGAACCACCAGTCGGTGCTTGGTTTTGTCCAGATTGTGCCAAAGAGATGAAAAAATTTAACAAAAAGGATAAGAAGAAGAAATAACGTGACTACAACGTAATTTAGTAATCGTTCATTTGCGTTATGATTATTTTCCCTTTACTGTATCTAATTGAGTAGATTTTTATAATAATGTATTTTTAATGTTGATGTAAGACTAACAGCAAAAGCAAAAGAAAAGTCAACAGTGTGATATTTAGCTTATGTCTTCATCGCTTACGTAAATATATACAGTAAGCGAGCTGATAAAAAATAATATTTTTTTTTTGAAATGAAAAAAAAACGTAAAATTTTTCAGTCTTTTCTATAACAGAAGGTTATTTCATAGGTATACATATAGCTATAATTTTAATTGAAAAACAATCAAAATGAAATTAACTCTAGATAACATTTTTGAAGATCCAAGTATTGTTTTCTCGAAAAAAGTAGAAAGCAGTGATTCAGTTTCATCATTTGATTGTAACGATTTACTGAAAAGTTTAAAAAATATAATAGATCCAGTTATCAAATCAAGTGATGGATGTGTATTGGATGAAATATATATTGATGGATTAGATGCAACTCAAGTTTGGGCTCAAGCAAAAATGGTCTATGATAATGTTGAGCATGATTTAATGAGTGAAATTAATGATTTAAAACCTGTTGGTGTTAGCATAAATGAAGACGATGAAGACGAACAAAGTAGTGAGCAAGAATCCGGAGAATCCGAATCAGAAATTGGTGAAAATCCAGACGAAGATGCTGAAGTAGAAGATATCGATAGTCAAAAAGAGGAGGAGGAAGAAGAACAAGACTCTGAAGAAATACAAAATGAGAGTGAATCCGAAGATGATCAAGATGAAGTTAACAATGAATTCAAAAGCAAGGATGACTTTGGACTTAATGATGAATTTTTCAATCTCGATGATTATAAACGTCAAGTTTTAGCCCTTGAAGATGAAGATGCAGATAAATTAGAAAGTGATGGTGAAGGAGAAGAGATTGATCTTTTCGCAGATTTAAGCGATGACGATGAAGAAGATGAAATGTACACATATGATGATTTTTTTGAAGCAAACAAAAAGCACTTTGAAGAAAATAACAGCAAACAAATTAAGAAACGTACAAGTGAAAAGAAGTCAAAAAAATCCAAGAAATTTGCAGAAGAAGATTTCGATGATGCTTATAACCTTGCCCAATCTGATTTATACGGTGAAGCTTCCGATGATGTAAAATCAGATAACGAACAAGATAATAATTCAACTGAACATTTATCTACATTTGAAAAACAACAGCGTGAGCTTCAAAAAGAAATTGCAGCTCTTGAAGCAGAATCAATTGCTGAAAAGAAATGGACAATGAAGGGTGAAGTGAGTGGTAGACAAAGAAAATCAGATACTTTACTTGATGAAGAACTTGAATTCGACCGTACCGCTAAACCTGTGCCTGTTATAACTCAAGAGACAACTGAAACTATCGAAGAAATAATTAAAAGAAGAATTTTGAACGAAGAGTTTGATGAAATTCCAAAAAGAATAATTTCTGAATTAAACAATTTTAGACAATCCAAGAAAGTTCAAGTCAGTGAAGAGAAATCTACCAAATCACTTGCAGAATTATACGAAGATGAATATGCTGGTAAAGCCAATACAAACGAAGTAACAGAAGAATTAAGTAAAGTACATAATGAAATCACAGAATTATTTAATGATGTAACATATCAACTTGACTCATTATATTCATCACATTTTGTTCCAAAACCTAAAGAGAAACTTCTTGATGTTCGTATAGAGACTTCAACAATTCAAATGGAGGATGCTCAACCATTGACTATGGCTAATAGTAACACACTTGCTCCACAAGAAATCTATAAAACAGGTTCTAAAATTAGTAAAGATGAAGTCGTTCTTAGATCTGGTGTTGTAATGGCCAAGGCAGAACTTGACAGAGATGATAAACAGAGATTACATAGAGCCAAAAAGAGAAAGCAACATCTACAAAGCAAGGACGAGTCTTTGAAGAAGCAAAAGACAGAGACTAAACAGTTATAATAGTGTGTGTATAGATACTGTATGTAAAGACCAGTTAGGTGGTCTCTTGAAATTATTCATCAACTGTAACTATCTAGAAATCGCAAAATACTCATGACAATGCATGTCAGAAATCTTTGTACGTACAACTTATTCTTTTTGAAAAGTTTCCAATGGGAAAACGAGCCAAAAAATCAGGACCCAGGCCACCCAAAATGCTTACGCAATCCAATCGAAAGATTTCACAATCGTCTCTTCCCGCAATAGGAAATCAGGAATAGGCCAACCCCGACAAACATGAAATGGGTAAAACTGTGGCTTTCGGAGACCTAGCTTTTTGCAATGTCGGTTCACCAAGGTCCGTCGCATATATCGGGCCGGTGTAGGAGCCTGAAAGTGAGAAATACACCCTGCGAGGCCCCGGGGAGAACGCTGGGGGGGAGCTTCTATTTTTTTTTTCTGTTGGGCAAGAAACCCAGCTGTTCAAGGGAGCGCTGGTCTCAATCGCTGTGTGGAGTCTACTCTTGCGTGCTTTACGTTTTGTACAATAAGTAGCTGTGTACCGCAACAAGTAAAGTATCCGTGTGCCGTAAAAACAAAACATGTCAACCCCAATCTGCATCCACCCATTCAGCCGGTAAGTACACCTCTTTAGAAAGATGCCAACGTATGCAGTGGCACCCTCCACACCCCCATGATTCAGCGATGCAAAAACTGTAACACCCCCCATGAACCCTCGCTCTCTGGAACACCCCCACTTTCCCCATCAAAATTAGCTCGAAAAGTGGGTGAAAATACCCTGTTCCCCGGAATTTAGAATACGTTTCCAGCCATATGTTTCCCAGACTTTGATAATAATTGTTTCACGGAGCGCATTGACCCTTGTGATTCACCGGCTGAAAACTCCTTAACCCCACAAACTTGTTTGTTTTTTTCATTCTTCCTATTGCAACGTTTGAAAACTTTTCACGAATTACGGTTAAATGGAGAATACCGACAAGTAACGTTCGAAGACTGGAAATTTTTCAGAAATTATTACTAATTGACATATTTTTAGTTTCTTTTTTTTATATAAAAGGACACATTTCCTCTTCCTTGTTTTGCTAACTTCTTCCAACCCTCTGTAGTCCGTATAGATATAGATTTATATGCTCTCCTCTAAATCTTCTTCAGTTCTTTTTAATTCTTTCAATAGATTAAACAAGTCTTTATTATCTAAAATGACTTTCTCTACTGTTACCTTCCCAATTATTAACGAAACTTACGAACAACCAACTGGTCTTTTCATTAACAATGAATTCGTCAAGGCTAAATCTGGTAAAACTTTCAAAGTTACCTCCCCATCTGACGAATCTTTAATTTGTGATCTTGAACAAGCTGATGCTGAAGATGTCGAAATTGCTGTTCAAGCAGCATCTGAAGCTTTCAAAACTTGGAGATTCCTTCCACCAAATGAAAGAGGTAAATATCTTTACAAATTAGCTGATTTAATGGAACAAAAGAAAGATTTACTTGCTCAAATTGAATCTTTAGATAATGGTAAAGCTTTACATTGTGCTAAATATGATGTTGGTGTTGTCGTTGATTACCTGAGATTCTGTGCTGGTTACTGTGATAAAATCGATGGTAGAACTATGACTACTGATACCGAACATTTCACTTACACTAAAAAAGAACCATTAGGTGTTTGTGGTGCTATTACTCCATGGAATTTCCCATTATTAATGTTTGCTTGGAAAATTGGACCAGCTTTAGCAACTGGTAACACCGTTGTTTTAAAACCAGCTTCTGCAACTCCATTATCTAACTTATTCACTTGTACTTTGATTAAAGAAGCAGGTATCCCAGCCGGTGTTGTTAATGTTATTCCAGGTTCTGGTAGAGGTTGTGGTAACGCAATCTTACAACATCCAAAAATTAAGAAGGTTGCTTTCACCGGTTCTACTGAAGTCGGTAAAACAGTTATGCAAGAATGTGCTAACTCTATCAAGAAAGTTACTCTTGAATTAGGTGGTAAATCTCCAAACATGGTTTTCAAAGATTGTGATATTGACCAAACTATTCAAAACTTAATTACCGGTATTTTCTTCAATGGTGGTGAAGTTTGTTGTGCTGGTTCAAGAATTTACGTTGAAGCAACTGATGAAAAATGGTATAACGATTTCTTAGGTAAATTCAAAGAAGCTGTTGAAAAATTAAAAGTTGGTAACCCATTCGAAGCAGGTGTTTTCCAAGGTGCTCAAACTACCCCAGATCAATTTGAAACTGTTTTGGAATATATTAAAGCTGGTAAAGAATCAAGCCTTAAATTATTAACCGGTGGTAACAGAATCGGTGATAAAGGTTATTTCGTTGAACCAACTATTTTCTACGATGTTCCTCAAAATTCTAAATTAACCCAAGAAGAAATTTTCGGTCCTGTTGCTGTTGTTTTACCATTCAAATCAACTGCTGAATTAATTGAAAAAGCAAACGATTCCTTATTCGGTTTAGCTGCTGGTATCCATACCGAAGATTTCAACAAAGCTATTTACATTAGTGAAAGAGTTGAAGCTGGTTCCGTTTGGATTAACACCTATAACGATTTCCATCCAAGTGCTCCATTCGGTGGTTACAAAGAATCTGGTATTGGTAGAGAAATGGGTCTTGAAGCTTTCGACAACTATACCCAAGTTAAATTAGTTAGAGCTAAAGTTAAGGCTCCAACTTTCTAAGTCAGCTGAAAATAATCAGTTAATTTGTAATGAAATGAGTTTTGCTAGTTCAAACACGATTTATGTATTTTCTATTTAATTTTTATAATGAAAATGTCTTTTTTTTAATATATGCACGCGTAAATAATAGTGTTTTTTTTTTTGAAAAAAAACGTTGCGCTAATGCAGCAGGGCAACTAAAAATCTTGCTTTGCTTTTTTATAAAAAATAATTCTTGACTACACAGTTTATTACAATACAGTGAACAAATACAGTTTACTTTTATTTCCAGTTGTAGCTATTGTAAACTATAGTAGTAAAAGATCAGTGTAATGCGTGTGCCTAATTTTGTACCAACTGCTATGGCATTGAACCAATGCATGGATCATATGTTATCTACGACAAGTCCAGATCAATCGAATCTTCTTAAACATTTGGGAGGTATGGGTCCTTATGTACAAAGCACAGGTTTTGGAATTCCAACCGATTTTGAATGGGGGTTAAAACCTGAGAAGGTTTTTGTTTTTGCTAGGCATGGAGAGAAGTATCCTACAAAACCTGTTGCAAGGAGATTAAAATCAATTTATGATAAATTAAGGGCAAATGCTACCCAATGTGAAGGGCCTTTGCATTTTGTGAAAGATTGGGATTTTTTTATTCCAGGCCCAGACTGGCTAGGTATGGAAACACTTTATGGTGATTTCAATGGTTTTCAAACCATGTTTGATTTTGGTAAAAATACTAAGCTTAAATATGGTTATTTATATGAGAATTGCGATGAGCCATTTCCAATTTTTACTGCTGCCAAACAAAGATGTGTTGATTCAGCTGAAGAGTTTAGCAAAGGTTTTTTCAATGATGATGAAGAGAAAGTTAATTCTAATGTAAAAATTATCACATTGAATGAAATTAAAGAAATGGGAGCTGACACATTGACTACATCAGCAAGTTGTAAAAAATATATCAGACATGGGGAATATTATAAACATCCTTTTATTGGAAAATACATGGTTGCAGAAGCAAAAAGATTAAATACATTGAGCCCCGGATTTAATTTAAATGCAAAAGACGTTTATGCATTAGCAGTTTACTGTGCTTATGAATTAAATGCTCTCGGTGAAAGTGAAGTGTGTAATGCACTTTCATTAAACACATTTATTGAATTAGAATATTTTAGAGATGCCGAAATTTGGTATGAGAGAGCAAATCACCCGTATTCTTTTGTTTTAGGCTCCGTTTACGTGGATGCAATGATAAAATTATTTGAAGAGCCAGATATGAAGCAAAATCTTTTTTTTAGTTTTACACATCATACAGAGTTATTATATTTTATGAATGCATTGGGGTTATTTGAATACCAAGAGGAGGATTTAAGTACGAGGAAAATTAGTTTTGCTAGATTTTTCAAAACCTCGGAATTGATTCCTATGGGAGCAAGAATAGTTGTTGAAAGATACACTATTAACAGTGACCTTTATATTCGAGTTTTAATTAATGATGCAGTATTCCCACTCCCTGAATGTCAAAATGGCCCATATATGACATGCAAACTAAATAAACTAAGAGATATTGTTAGAGAGAAAATGATTCATGATAATTTTGTTGATAGATGCAGGATTACAGAAGAAAGACCGACTGAGTTGACATTCTACTGGGATTGGAAGGAAAGATGTTAAAATTAAGAAAATGCTCTTTGATTAAGCGTGGAGCTGTGGTTCCCGTTCTTTGCTTTTCGTTTGTGATATTTTTGTATAAAATGGCTTTACCGGTAGCGTAGCCAGTTTCTAGATGTAAAACCGTTAGCCGATCGACGTCCAACGACATTCAGCAATTGCAGGACAAATTCTCATGCATTTGCATTCGCACTCGCATTAGTGTGGAATCGCAATATTGTATAGTGGTGATTGTCTTCTTATTGTGGTGATGCAGAACTCTAAGCTTGCCAATACTGACAGATACTTTCCATGGGTTAGTTGGCTAATCTCCATTAAGTGGCACCACACACAGAATAAATAAATATATATATATATATATCTATTGTATTTATCATATATAGAGACCATATTAGGTTCACATAATTGTAGATCTGTAATGTAAATGGCGTATACTCAAAGATTCACTTTCTACAGGGGCTTCACTGACAAAAAAAAAAATAAAAGGAGTACGGGAAAAAAACCCATCCAGAAAAAAACGACATATAATTATTTTATTTACGTTACATTTAACGTACAGATTGCACAGAATATCTTTGAGACATTTAATAGACACAAGCTTTTCAATAATCATATAGACAATACATAGAAACAACCAGATCAGAAGGATGAGTCCAACAAAGAGCTGTAAAGGTTGCCATGAATCAATTACTGATGGGCAAGCATATAGATTAGGAACTGATCAATGGCACGTTTCGTGTTTTAAATGTTCAAAATGTTCAAAATCTTTAGGGGTTAATTCTAATTTCCTCGTTTTAGGTACTGGATCATTGGTTTGTTCAGATTGTTCATATACGTGTAAATCATGTTCTAAAAAGATTTATGATTTAGCAATTTTAACAGGTGATTTAGCATATTGTGCTGATTGTTTTAAATGTAAAGCATGTAATAAACCAATAGAAGATTTAAAATATGCAAGAACTTCAAAAGGTTTATTTTGTATACCTTGTCACAATATTTTAATAGAGAAAAAGAGGAAATATGAAAAAATGAAAAAACTAAAAGCTTCAAAAGAATTAAATAAAAAAGTAGAGAATGATAATTCTGCAAGTAGTAATAAATCTCTTGCTTCAATAAAGAAAAAATTAATAAATGCACCATCATCTAAATCTCCTACATTACCTCCAATACCGCAAACGCCTCCATTTTCTTCAAGCTCATCATCTTCTCCAAATACAGTAAATCCAAATATTTCAACCACCATAGCTTCAAATATTTCAAATACTAAAAGTGTAGAACTCAATAGAAGTAAATCAGAAGAATCTCGTTCAAATTCAAATTCAAATTCAAACTCAAACTCCAATTCAAAATTAATTAATAATTCAACTAACTTATCAATCGATCAATCGTTGAATTCGTCAGGATTTAACAAACCAAGTTATTTATCAACTTCATCTTCTACATTTGACGTTGATTTTTATGCTGATAGTGACACTCAAAATAAGAATGATATGGGATCATCCGTTTATAGTAAATATGATACTCGTTCCAATAACAGTAGTGCTGATTTACAAAAAATAGATTCTTCTCCAATTGAAAAATTTGATGTTGTAATGGATTTCGATATAGATTCTTCAGCAAAGCTTTCACAAAACGACAACGTTTATGATAGTCCTAATACTTTAAGTGCTCCTGTAGAAATACCCAGCTTGAAACATGAGAATATGTTAAGTTACATGCATCAAGATGATAAAGATTCTGAACTTTCAATTCCTTTGAGATCTCCTAGGAGGTCAAATTTATCTCCTGTTAGGAAAACAGCGATATCTCCAGTTAGAAACACAACTCAGTTTAGAACACCAGAACTTGACACTCCAAAGAAAAAAATAGTGACGGCAGAGCTATTATCCCCAGGAAATAAAAACAAGACAGAATTAGTAATTGGTCATGAGACTGAAAAGGAACCCGAAAAGGAACCCGAAAGTTTTATAAACTTTGATGATGAAACCGAAGAAGAGAGTATGTTTAGTATTGCAGAGAGTTTTAATAAAGATGATGAACAGAAAACTCCAAAAATAAGCTCAGATTCAAATAGCGGTAACCCAAGCGGATTGATGAGTCCATTAAGATATTCTACTAGTAATAAAATGCTACCACAAACCAATGCTGGATTAAACATTGAAGGCTTGGATCCAAAGTATAATCCTGGTTATAATCAAAATGAAATAAAATCTAAAAAAACTAGCAGTATAGATAAATTTGAAACTCCAACAGGAACACCTGAACAAAGTCAACACAGTTTTGACCCAAATACAACACCAAATTCTAGAAAAAAACAGGTTGGAGGACTTGGTCGTTCACTGACTAAAGTTTTTGGACGTAATAAGAAAACAGAATCTAAAGAATTTAATGACCAAGTATCTACACCTGAAACAATTACAAGTCATAAAAATTCCCCAGTTCATAATTTTACACCTAAAGCTCATACAAGAACTTATTCATCACATTCATCACATGCTTATACAACTCCTCCTGTAACTACAAGCGGTGGCCATAGTCGTACTCGATCAGACCATTCTTTCACGTCATACTTACCTAAAGGAAGTAGTAATAAAAACCATTCAAGATCAATATCTGAATCCACTACATTTGATGCCAATATTCAATCGTTTACTATTGAGGCCGAAAAGGAATTGAATTTACTAAAAAATGAAATCAACTCATTGACATTATCTAAAGCAACTTTATTGAAAGATATACAAAACCTTAAAGCACATTTAAAATCCTTAGAAGCTGATTTAAATGAGAAACAAAAATTAAATAAGGAGCTAGATGTAGCTATACTGAATAAAAGAAAGGCCTCTTATAGTACTACTAATACCAACGATGAAACATCTATAAGTTCGGGTAAATACTCATCAAAAGAAGATGTTTCAAATATGAAGTTATCATCTACGGATGAATTATTAACATCTGAATTTCAACCAGCACCAAATTATGTTTCATCTTCATCTTCGGCAAACATGACAGCCAATTCTGCACCTTCTTCAAGTTCTACCAATGTGACATCATTACATAATCCTTATCACCAGCCTTCCTCATCAAATATGTCGAAAGATAAACGTGGATTTATGAGAAGGTTGTTTGGTGCACATTCTACAGTAAACAGTGCAGGTAGTAACCAAAGTTCAGGATCTAGCAATTTAATTGGTCAAGCAAATGGAAAACAAATTATAAGTCAACCAATGAATGTTAGACATGAGGACATTTTTACTGAGCAAATAATTGATCAATCCCCAAGTTCTGTTTCTACAAGTAGTACCAACAACAATTCTAAAATTGATAGTGCAAATAATAGTACTATAAAACCATCTAAATCTTCCAATTTCCTACAATGGAGAAACAATAACAACAGTGCCAACAATGATACAGGGCTGAAACATTTATATTCTATGTCATTACAAGAGTTATCAATTTTTGAAGGAGGAGATGGGATACCATTTATTGTTAAAACATGTTTAGCAGAAGTTGAGAAAAGGGGATCCCAAGTTGAAGGTATTTATAGAATTAGTGGATCTGCTTCATTGGTTGACAAAATTGAAAATTATTTTGATACATTAGATGTTAAAAGTGATGAAATTACTAAAATGAGTTTTGTTCATGATAGTGATATTCATGCACTGGCTGGATTATTGAAAAGATATTTGAAAAATATACCTGATGCCATAATACCTCAAGCGATTTATTCACAGTATGTCAATATATCGAAATTAGATGGCGAACTTTCAAAAATAAAGAAATTATCTGAAATTTTATCATTATTACCAAATGCAAATATTACTACATTATATGCATTAACACAACATTTATCACTTATTGCAGATAATGAGAAATGGACTAAAATGAATAGTTCATCATTAGCTACAGTTTTTGCACCTACATTAGTTAGACATAATTCATTGCATCCACATCAAGAAATTCAAGATACCAAAGCTAAAACTGAGGTTACAGAAATTTTGTTTAAAAATTTTAAATCTGTTTTCAATAACATTGATTAATTTAGATTGTTAGAATATTGCTAAGTGTATAATTAATTATAAATATTTTATAAGTTGCTCTTTTTTTTATATTATTATAAATAAAACATATACCATTATGAATGAATAAATGAAAGGAATAATGCATGAATGTATACCATTAAAACGTAATGAACCAAGTTATTTGACGTTTTTGATCAAATCGCTACTGTACATTTCATATCGTCTATTTCCCAGCCTTATTAAATGTTCAACAGCGGCAAAGTTATGACGAGGGATCTTCCTGTACTTACCGAATTCTTCATGAATATAAGCTACCCAATTTGGACGAAATTCCTGTAATAATAAATAAATAAATAAATGTGTGTATATTAGCATACATGTGATAATCGAATAAACTGTTAGTATTTGTTACTAAATGAAACTCTTTATTTGTGGAATAATAATAATACTTACTATCGGTTTTGAATAAGCTGCTCTCATACAATTCCTGTATAGAGTTAGTACTTCTTTTTGTAGTCCAGATAATTTCATGATATGTTTGATTTGACTAATATGTTTTTTTATTATTAATATTCTGGCTTTTTCTCCTTGCTTGAGTTATAATCACTAAAATAGAATTATCAATAGAAAAAAAAAGTAAAACTAGTAACAGATGTGTAAATATGGATTACAAATAAAATGTGCGTTCGGAATCAAATGTTAGCATCCGGAATTTGAAACGGTTAGTATGAGGGAAGTGTGAAAATTCATGTTGATTTTTATTTTGCATTGCAGGATCCCTTTATTTTTTTTTTCGGTATCGATATGGAGAAGCATATCTCTTTTTATTTTTGATAAAAAAGATTGTATATATGTTTGAAATACATCATATAAATACAATTTTTATATATGTAGAATTACAAAAATATGGAACAGACAAGATATTTATATTTTGTTATTATTATATAAAAGTATATATTATTAAATTATATATAACAACTAACCATTTAGTAGAAAGTAGTTGGTCTCTTTGGAGAGTATAACTTGTTTGATTTAGTAACTCTGTGTGGGAGTGGGAATTTTAAGTCTTTAGCTAAGAATTGTTTAACGTATTGTCTCTTGACATCAGCGGTCTTTTCAATTTCAACAATCTTTAAAATGTGGATTGATCTAAATCTAGCTCTGTGTCTTGCAGCTAAATCAGAGTACATAGTTTCAATAGCACCAACTCTGGAAACATCTCTGTATTCCTTGTACATGTTGTGAGTACCAGATCTTGAATCGTATCTAATCCAAACACCATAGTTTTTAACGGTAGTTGGGTGAGCTTCAGAGATAACATTTAATGAAACAATTTCACCAGAAGCTTTCTTAACTTTGTGTAATTTTTGTAAGAAATACCAGTATCTAGATTTTGCAACAACATCGTTTGGAGCAAAAATTCTCATTCTGTATAATTTTGGTTCTGGAACAGATTCGGTAGGTAATCTTCTACCGATGACTTGATATTCTCTTAAACGGTTAGCCACTGAAAGTAAATAAAATTAGAAAGGAAGGAAAGGGATAAGAAAATGTTAGTATTTTAATCTTCCAAGAGGACAAAAGAGAGAGAGAGAGAGGGAATCCATAATTTATTTTTCTCCATCAACGCATATACCATATGTATGTATGAATATTTGAGGTAAGTTTATGAAGTTCATACTATATTAAATCATTTAAATTAAATCATCATATTAGAAACGTATTGTATTATATTGTGTTTATAAACTTTTTGTCTATAGTTTGTGCAATTTTTTTTCTGAAAATAAGGTATTGGGAATACTCTATTATTTTAGTAAATTTTTTCAATGATATGAAAGTTGGTATGGACAGTTACGATTGCTTCATAAGTAATATGAATGTTCCTTATAGTAATGGTCAACTTATGTTTATTTGATAGCATTAGTGCATTTCGATATTTTCAATAATCAATAGTTACAGTTATAATTTGAGTTGAATTTAGTGAAATGATTAGATAATACATACTTTCTGAATAGTTCTTAGTTGAGAAAATGGTTGTAGGATATGTTTAATTATGGATAATAGATTGTATATAGGTACGTACTGTTGAATTATCTGGTTAATGAAGGACGATAATAGTAGTATCAATAACTTGATAATTTCAAAAAATTTTCCAAAAAATCAAATTGAAAACTTTTGTTCACACACGCGCAGTTCCAATGCTCACACATTATGCAACCGAGGAGCACTTATTCTACAGAGGACGATAAAATGCAGTAAAAACGAAAAGTGCGATGGTGGTGCGAGGGGTGACGCAGAATGCAAAAAACAGGGAAACAAAGTCACACGCACCCGTCACGTGCGCGTGCAGAGGGCTACAAAAGCAAGCAACTAACCCTGAAATCGCCTGAAAAACAAAAAAAAAGCAAGCTCGCCGATCGACGCGCAGCAACAACAATTTCTCCCATTTTTTCCCATTTCTCGTTCCGCTTTCATTTTGTGCGTGTTCGTGTCGTTTAGAGAAAATAAAAAATATTTTACTTTTTGAACCTTATAATGGCATGATATTGGTTGTCTCGTTCCGCAGCTATATTCAACACTGTGGATAAACCACTTATATCGTATCTGAACGATAGTCTGGTAGTTTAAAAACTAGATGATGTCCGACTGAACTGTGTTTCCGTTTTCCTGTTCCCACTGTTTGATTGCTGCTTTTCTCTTTCTCTCCTTTTTTTTCTCCTGGCTTTTACTTAAAATTTCATTTCTTGCTTTTTAAATCTCTGCACTTGCATTTCAAGTTTTCATTTAACAAGGTCCTTCACTACTTTTATTATTTGAGGTCAGATTAAACAAAATCGGTGTTTCTATTTTTTTTTCTTTTCCCTTTCCCTTCTTTTTTTCAAAAAAATTAATCTAGACTAGAATCACTTGTCAATTATTATTAATTTATTTCAACAGGTAATTAATAATACTAATAACAAAACAAAATGACTGAAGTTTTCAACTCAACAGTTTTAGATTCGGTTACATCACCTTCTTTCAATGCAGTTTTAAACAATATTTTTGAAACTCAACCACAATTAAATATTCTTGAAAAATTATGGGCTTCTTGGTATGTTTATATGCAAAATGATGTTTTAGCAACTGGTTTATTATTCTTTTTAGCTCATGAATTATTCTATTTTGGTAGATCGTTACCTTGGTATATTATTGATAAAATACCTTATTTTAGACAATGGAAAATTCAACCAACTTATATACCTTCAGATAAAGAACAATGGGAATGTTTAAAATCTGTTTTAAAATCTCATTTCTTAGTTGAAGTTTTCCCAATTTGGACTTTCCATCCATTATGTAAATCATTAGGTATCAGCGTTTCAGTTCCATTTCCACCTTTATCAACAATGCTTAAAGAATGGTGTTTATTCTTTGTTTTAGAAGATATGTGGCATTATTGGGCTCATAGATTATTTCATTACGGTGTTTTCTATAAATATGTTCACAAACAACATCATAGATATGCTGCTCCTTTTGGTTTAACTGCTGAATATGCTCATCCAATTGAAATTGTTAGTTTAGGTGCTGGTACAGTTGGATTCCCAATTCTTTACGCTTATATCACAGGTAATTTACATTTATTTACAATTACTTTCTGGATTATTTTAAGATTATTACAAGCAGTCGATTCTCATTCAGGTTATGATTTCCCTTGGTCTTTACATCATTTTGTTCCATTCTGGGCAGGTGCTGAACATCACGATTTACATCATCATTATTTCATTGGTAATTATGCTTCCTCTTTTAGATGGTGGGATTTCTGCCTCGATACTGAAGCAGGACCTGAAGCAAAAGCAGAAAGAGAAGCTAGAAGAAAAGCAAAAGGTGAAAAAGCTGCTAAAAAGAATAACTAACCATTTTACTAATAATTAATTTATAAACATACATCTCTATATATATATAGAAGACACACTCCAATTTTGTGATTTTATATTGTTTGCCTTTTCAATTTTCTTTCATTCAATATCCGTTTTTTGTTGTTATTCATGGCATTAGAAATTGGATAGTTTTCCTAAGTTTCATTTCTTTATTGTATAAAATATATATTTAACATCTAAATTTCGTTCCCACACTGTATCTCCGAAACGGGGCAACTCATGCACTCATAGCGAAACCAAAACATTTTTTTTTATCTTCGCCTGATAATCAAGCTGGCACACATAACATGTCAAGCTTCAGTTGCACTTTTCTCCTATTACATTGGTGTGCTTTGAAAAGCAATAATATCTCCCCATTCCTCATACATACAATATAAACACACACACGCACACATATATATATACATAAGTGTGCTTTCACTCGAATAAAAGATACCTTGGCACAACCTTTTACACCCAGTATAAAATGAATTCGCAAACTAGATTTGTACTTTTTATTTTATTCTTCCTTTGGCTTATGGCTTCTGACCCAAATATAGAAGAGAAATATCCAGATTACATAAATAAATCCGATATTTTAGGTAAATTCAGAAATGAAACAATTATTTCAAGATCTGCACTTTTATCAGATTATAATCTCGGATATGGAAATTTAACAGGCTTCCATCTTTCTTACAATGATGTATTGTTGAATAAGAACTCATCAGATAATCATTTTAGTGATGGTGGATTGTCATTTATTGAAGATGAAAAATATAGTATATTACCAAACCTAATAAGTCGGAAAGCTTCAAATGTATGGAACATTGAAGGCAAAGTCGTGGATTTGCCTGACTCGAGAGATGATTTGAAAGATGAGAAAATTGGTAATAAATTAAACACAGGTGATTTCCATTTAAATATAACAGGTTCACTTAGAGGATTTTTTGATAGAATTGATATACCAGATCTGAAAGAAATTCCTCTACCATTACCAAATTATTTATTCAAATTATATGACTATAGAACAAAAGAACGAATAGGAAGATCTCATCAATCTAATGATAGCAATAATGATGATGATTCCATTGATAATCAAAATCTTGGTTACTTATCAGATGAAGAAATTATAGATGAATTAAACACTAGACGGACAGGAAACTTCACAAAACCTAATGGATCTATCAAGCTACAATTTTTCAGCCCAGAATCACATAATAAAGCTACCGTAGATAATGACGGAAATACTACAACATTAATTGCATTATCCCTAAAACTAAATGACGACTTAGAGAGCGATGAACATTCAATTTCTTTATCAGGTGTATACCACCAAGACACAGGAAATATATTAGTCATTACTAGATCCGCTAAATTTAACGGTATTTATGCATTACCAGAATTAAATTTAGTAAACGATTCTCATTTTAATAGAAGTAGATGGGCATTATTTAATGAATTTAATGAAACAAAAATTGAAGATATGAATTTTGATTCAGTCGAAAATTTGGTTGATTCCTCTGATGAATGTGAATATATAGGATATTTTCATATGGAGTCAACCAATCTAACAACCACTGAATTAAGAACAATTGACAATGAATTATCGAATCCAATTGGAAGACCTCATAAAGAAATCCCAGACCTTAAAATCTCTTCTGGTTTATTATACTCTCCAAATTGTGCTGTTGTACTTGACGTATCAACTTTAACAGGTAAAAGAGATGAAGTTTATGACAATACTTTAAGAAATGTAATTTTGGTTTTATGTGTTATTTTATCATTACAAATTTTTGTTTTAATTAGGCAAATGGCATACACAAATACTCCATCAACTTTATCTAAACTCTCATTTTGGACTATTGCGTTAATGAATATGCAAGATGGTGCACTGTCAGTTATTTCTTTACTTTGTTCAATGATTTACACAGATTTATATGTTCAATTTGCTGTATGTGCATTTCTGGCTTTTACATGCTCTGCAATATATGAAGTTAAATATGGAGTTCAAATATATTGTACACAAATTAATGAAAGACCAGTTAATTGGAGAACTATGTTACAAGGTACTACTATTGATGAAATTGAAAACAGAGCTCAAAACAATGAAGAACCTACAAATGAAGGAACTAACACAGATTCAGCTGCTGATACAAATAATAGAACAACTAATACAGAAACTGATACCGCTAATAATGCTACGCCAACGCCTATTGTAACTCAACCCGCAGATGAACAGACAGTTGGAGCAGAGCTTTACACAAGACATTTTTTTGCAGTTTTGATTTTCTTATTTTGTTTATTGAATGTGATTACATGGCCTAAACGTCCACGTCAAATATTTGAATACTTTTTCATTACGATTTTTAATTCATATTGGATTCCACAAGTTTATAGAAATACTTTAAAAGGTTCAAGAAGTAGTTTTTCATGGGAATTTGTGATATCTACATCAATATTAAGATTAATTCCTGTAATATATATTGAAACATTTGATAATCCATTTAACCATCATAAAGATTTGAAATTTACAACTTTTTTAATTATTTGGATGACAGCACAAATTTTAATGCTTTATTTACAAGAATTATTAGGTGCTAGATTCTTTTTAAGCAATAAATATTTACCAGCATCATATGATTACCATCCACTCATTACAAAAGGTGATATTGAATCAGGATTCAGTATCGGAATTGAAGATTTAATTAGCGATGGTGCTTCTTCAACAAACGAAGATTCAAGGAACTTGAAATATGTTACAGATTGTGCAATTTGTATGCAAACGTTAGAAGTTCCAATTTTAAATTCTTCTTCTGATTTACGAGATTCAACCTCTTCAACTGCAGATTCTACATCTCTACTACCTGGTATAACTAAAAGTACCGTCAATATAATTGCACGTAGGAAGTATATGGTTACTCCATGTAGACATATTTTCCACACTGAATGTTTAGAAAACTGGATGATGTATAAGCTACAATGTCCTGTTTGTCGTACCAGCTTGCCCCCAGCATAATCAAGATGCAGAGATATATATTGTGTGTAAATAGTGTTTTTTATAAATGCCAACCATGTAGCATAGATATTCAGGTTTTTTAGTTATCAAAATTTTAATGTTTTATGATCAATCCGTTAATAGGAAAACACAAACTCCTTTTAAATGCGTTTAAATTCGTGCATATCCGTCTGAGAAACGGTTTTGAAAAATTTCAAAAAAGATCAAGAAACGCTTTATGATTTTTATGATTCAATCCTATGCTTTTCTTTGTTGTAGGACTTTTCAATATACAGCAACGAAATTGTTAAATAGGGCAAAATGACAATTAGTAAACAGTATAAAGCATGTCTGTTTGATATGGATGGTTTATTACTAGATAGTGAAACAATTTACACTATATCATTTTCAGATATCTTAATTAATAAATTTGACTGTAAAGAAGGCTTAACATGGGATGTTAAGATCCAACTTCAAGGACTGCCGGGTTTAAAAGCGTCACAAGTTGTAATTGACTCCTATGGACTGAACGGTAAAACAACAGCTGAAGAATTTTATAAATTAACAAGTGCAAAACAAGAAGAATTATGGCCAACAGTTGGTGTTTTACCAGGTGTTGAAAAATTGATTAAATATTTAAACGATAAAAAAATTCCTATATGTGTTTGTACTTCATCATATAAGGATAAATATCTTTTGAAAACAAGTAGACATGAAGCATTATTTAAATTATTTGATAATAATTTAATTACAGGTGATCATCCATCAATTTTAGGTAAAGGTAAACCATTACCATTTATTTGGTGGATGGGATTAGATACAATTAATAATAAATATGATTTGAAAATTAAACCTGAAGAATGTTTAATTTTTGAAGATGCAATGCCAGGTTTTGTAAGTGGTAAAAGATCTGGTGGGTACGTTATTTGGGTACCAGATCAAAGAGCTCTTGATATTATAAAAAAGGAAGAAATAACAAAACTTGTAGGTGAAAATAATGATCATGGAATTATCTTGAAATCTCTAGAAGATTTCGAACCAGAGAAATATGGATTATAGATTTGTAAATTTTTGTTTGTATTTTTTTCAATATTTTATAGTTTGAATAAATAAGGCGGATATTGTGTACATAAAATATAAGAGTTAATAAATAACAATGGAAGCAAAAAAAAACAGGAAAAAAAACAAAACAAAAGAAACAGCAATAAGCAAGCGTAGAATCTTTGAATTATATTTATAAATAAGTATATGAATGATAAGGAAGTTGTTTTTTTTCAAAGAATCTTTTATTTTTAGTTGGAAATTGAAAGTTATTTACTGTAAAGTATATAAAAAGCTGTAATATTTTTTTAGAATCTGGTTTTTAATAAGGAGCAGTTGTAAATAAGAAAGAAATTGATTCACCATTATGTAATCTTCTGATTGCTTCAGCTAAGACACCAGAAATATCAAGAGAGTCTAATTTTGGACATTGTGATAATTTAGATTCAAAAGGAACAGTATTAGTACAAACAACTCTTTCTAATCTTGAATTATTAATATTTTGAATTGCTTTACCTGATAAAATACCATGAGTAACAATTGCGATAACTGCTTTAGCGCCATTGTCTAATAAAACATCAGCAGCTTTAGCTAAAGTACCACAAGTATCAGCCATATCATCAACAATAATACAAACTTTTCCAGTAACATCACCAACTAAAACCATTCTACTAACTTCATTAGCTCTAGCTCTTTCTTTATGAATAAGTGCAAAATTTAAATCTAGTTTATCAGCTAAACCTGCAGCTCTTTTTGCTCCACCTGCATCAGGAGATATAATAATAGCATTATCCATATCTACTTTCTCTTTTATATATCTAACAACACTTGGTTCAGCATATAAATTATCAACAGGTGAATCAAAGAAACCTTGAATTTGAGAAGCATGTAAATCCATTGTAATAACATGATCACAACCTGCAGTTGTAAGCATATCTGCCATTAATTTAGCAGTAATTGGTGCACGAGATTTATCTTTTCTATCTTGTCTAGCATATGGGAAATTTGGAAGAACTGCTGTAATTCTTCTTGCTGATGCAGCTTTACATGCATTTATCATAATTAATAATTCGAAAACTTTATCATTAACTGGACCAGCACCAATTTGCATTATAATATAGATATCTTCATCACGGATAGATTCACCTATACTGAATAAAACTTCTTTATTTGAATCTCTTTTGAATTCAACAGGGGTAAGTGGTAAACCAAGTCTTTTTGCAACAAGTGTTGCAAGTCCACGATCAATATCTGGAGCTAAAAGTTTGATAGAATTTGATGACATATTCTGTATATTGTATTTTATATTGATGTTCCAAGTAACAAGACGTTATGGAATACTAAATAATTAATTTAATGAATAAGGAACCTAATGGGAGCAATCAAGCTATCAAAAGGAAGACAAAAGAAACACAAGTCGAATAAAGCACCATGTGTGTGTAATTTATTTTTGTGTAGAAACGTTTAAAGAAAACGAAAAAATTTTTCAAACAAAAAAAAAAAGAAAAAAAAAAACCGAAGAAAAAAAAATTTCAGAAAATTACTGGGGAAAGTCACGTGACCCGTGTGGTGTCACGGACTTGTTTTGTCTTTGAACAATAAGCTGGGTTCTGGAAAAGCTGCTTTGGGAAGGAGGCCCAGGACTCGAGATAGATCCGAGTGTATATCTGGCAACATGGATCTAATGAGCTCTAATCCAGAAAGAAAACGGGTTTATCAGAAAGAGTACGAGAGAACCAATGATTCAGGAAAACGTTTGAACTTCGATAACTATAGATACCCAGAAAATCATTCACCAACCAACAAAAAGAAACTAAAATTACCTAATTTGCTATCATCTAAATTACCTATAGACATAGTAAATCAATTTGAAAATGACACAGATACATCATCTTCATCTATAACGCCGTCAATGCATGTCAATAATAACAATATACCAGTAAAACCAAGCAGCAGTAATTCTATTACTTTAATAACAGATTATGCCAATGAATTGAAAGTAATGTCAATTGATTTATTTAAATCAAAAGATTACATGATATCAATATTAGAATTTACACAATCTTATATTCTTTTCATATTTGCATTAAGATTGAAAGAATATTCTAATGATAATTTTTACAATAATTCGACTGATAATGAATCAATTATAAAATATTTAAATAAAAAAAATAGAGATTGGATAAACACTTTACAATTTGGGGAGAAAATAATTGGGAATTTTTCCAAGATTATAATTGAAAGAGAGAAGCGTGTTGGTACAAAAGATAAAAAATGCAATTCTTTATTATATATTTTAGGGTTAATATATTATTCAAATGGTTTAATTTGTTTACATATTTGTAAAAATTTGAGTAAACATTTGAATTTAATTAAAAATAAAAATGATAAAGAATTAATTGAAATAATTGATCAAATGTTGAAATTTGATAAACAGTCTAAAAAATGTTTTGAAAATGGTGAAATAAGGTTTGGTTTGTTTGAGATTGCAAGGGAATTTCCAAAATTATGGACTTTAAGCTTTACAAAACTGAAAAGCATATTAAGAAACGAGATAATAATATCGTATCAATTAAAAATACCAAACAAGAACAATAAAACAAACAATGATAAACCAGGCCTTAAAGCATTTAAATTCAAAACAGGTGTCAATTATATTTTACCAATATGTAATCATATGTGGGATTTAGATATGTTAATTAATTTTGCGGGCTATTTTTTGAAAGAATGGTTAAAGCTACAGAATATAAAACACAGTTTAGTATTTGCTGAATAATGATCTTTTTAAAAGTGTATGAATTATTAGCCGAATATTTAAAAACATTTATATTTTTAAATAGGAATAGGCAAACAAACAAAATAAAAATAAAAGAAAATAATGTATACAGTATAATTAAAAAAATCATGTAGAATGTTGATAATTGACAAAACAAAAGGAAAGTATATATGTATATATTTTAAATATAGATTATTAGTATTTTTATTCTGCTAATGTATCAGGTAACAAGAAGAATGAAATACCAATAATTAGATATGTAGCCATTAATAAAAGACCTTCAAGCCAATTTGAGCTACCGTCCAAAATAAGGGAGTTGGTGATAAACACTGAAATAAACATAACTGCGGTTTCAAACATACTAAAATAAAGACTCATTGGAACATCCATTGCCCAACCAACTAAAACTAAAAATGGAGTAACGAATAATGCAATTTGTAATGAAGAGCCAATTGCAACACCAATAGCCAAATCCATCTTATTTCTGTATGCAACATAAATTGCAGTTACATGTTCTGCTGCATTACCAACAATTGGAATAATGATTAAACCAATAAATGTTTTTGATAAACCGGAACTTTCAACAATTTCATCAATGGTACCAACTAAATAATCTGCACAAATAGAGACAAAAACAGTAGAAACGAATAAAACCACAACAGATCCAACAGGTGTTAAATGAGTTTCATTTTTCATATCAAGGTCATAAATTGATTTAGGCCTATTGATAATTGAACTACGACGAGAACGAACTGATGGATTTGGTGATACAGTTTCATTATTTGAGTTATTTGTACCATAAAATTGTTCTGGAACTTCTGAATCGCCAACATTAATTTCAATATCATTTCTATTTTCTTCATTATCATCAGCAAATAAATAAGAATGAGTTTTAATTTGGAATGCCATATAAGAAGCGTAAACTACTAATAAAACAAGTGATGTACCCCTTGATAAATCTAAAATTTTTTCTTCTAAATGTTTTGAATCTTTTGGTAATGATAAATAGAAAGCTGCTGGTAATAAAAGTGCCATAACTGAAACTGCTAATAATGAACCCATGGTTTGAGCAGCTGTTTGATTAAATATTTGTTCATTAAAACGCATACCACCAACAAAAAAACATGTACCCAAAACTAATAATAAATTTGATAAAATTGAACCTAACATTGAAGCTTGAACAACTGTAACTTGATTCTGCTTCAATGCAATGACGGAAACGATCACTTCAACAGCATTACCAAATGTTGCATTCATTAAACCAGCAATTGAGTTATTTTTAATAGAATCTCCAAGTTCTTCAGTTGCAAAAGCTAACAATGAAGCAAGTGGAATAATTGCCAAAAAATTTGTAAGAAAAACGGTTGAGGGACCAAAGTGTAATTTTTCAGCTAGAATACCAAAAGGTACAAATAGTAGGAACCAATTTACAGGTGATGATTTCAAAGCAGTAATCAAACATTCTGAACTTTGTTTAAAAATATTTTGAGGGTTTCCCCCATTAGTATGTTGGGATAACAACTGTGTATCTTCTGATGTCATTGTAGCTGTAAGGTATATATATAAATAAAAATATCCCCGTGTGCCTGTGTGTACTGCAGTATAACAGAAGCTTGTTGAAGAATTAACCGGAACTTTTTGCTAGTTTGCTAATTTAATTAACGGGTATTCCCTGTTTTTTTTCTTTCTCCTCGGATGCACGATGCATGAACCGGAGGGAGGCGTTGCTCGGATATATTTCCGTATTCGGCATCCAGGTCACATGAATAAAGAGTGGCTTATTACTGTCAACTGCAAGGTCACGTGGCACGGAAAACCTGAAAGCCTGCCTGTTTTTTTGGAAATGGCACAAATAGCACAAATGGCGTGAATAAGCAAGCATTTCCACTGTAGCTTCACCGGAACGGGCAGGTGGCAGACAGATGTGACATTTGCCAACAATAGTACTCTTGGTTGCAGGACTCAGCTCTCTAGCGGCAAAAGAAGAAACGTCAGCTCCAAGCCACGCTAATTTTTAGTTCCTTCCAAATGAAACTATCCAGGCATGCACAACACGAACTAAACTGCCCGAAAATAGTCCACCGAATCCCTTCAATGTGACGCTAAATGCAATCTGACCTCAACAACAGCGTCGTGTTGCCCAGTGCACCACAAAATAGATCGCAACGCGTTCCCCACGCGTGCCACAGAAACACGAAAACTTGCTCCCACGACGCGTAATTTTTCAGCAGCCAAGCTCTCCTTTCGCTGTCGAAATTGCCCGATTCGGCAGTGTGCTACGCGTGGAAAAACCGGCGTGCACCCTTTTTGGACGTTGGGGAATCTAGATGTTTCCTATTTTGTGCAAATGTCGGTCCCATTTGAGACATCAAAAATGCTTCGAAAATCTATATATCAATACCCATTTTCCTTCCATCTTCTCCATACTTTTATTTAATTTGCTGCTTCCCCCCTTGTTGCTTTTCCTTTTTTTGCTTCTGCTTTTCCTTTTACTTTTACTTTCCATTCATTTCATTTTGTAAGAAATCTTTTTCGGCTTTGACATTAATAAACTGTACCTATATACACACTCACAATATAATATAGTACACTTCAATTCATTTTCATTATTTGTTATTATTTTTTTTTTCAAATACAAAAAAATCCGTTTCTTCCTAATATCCAACTAAATTTAGCCAAATAATTAACAACACATTATTGCAAATAAATTAAATATATGTTCTGCATATAATACATTTAGTAATACTTATCAAATTTGTTATACCTAAATTGAAACGTTACTGTCTTTTGCTTCAGTTACCGATACCCCTTTGATAATTTAACCAAAACATTTATACAAAATGTCTGACTTAGAAGCTCTTTATATTTTTTTGAACAAACCAGTTAGTTCCGAAATGGTTAACTATTTAGTTTCAACAACAACTTCAATCATTCAGGTTCATGATCCCGTGGATACAACAACAGTACCTGCTCTTAATACCTTCATTGATAGATTGATTCATCACTCACACGTTCAAACAACTACTTTAATGACTACTTTAATTTACTTAAATAGATTAAAAAATGTTATACCTTCAAATTCTATCGGTATGTACACTACTCATCATAGAATCTTTTTAGGATCCTTATTGTTAGCTGCTAAGTTCACAAATGATTCATCTCCAATGAATAAACATTGGACAACTTATACTGATGGTTTATTGACTTTGCGTGAAGTTAATGCTTTAGAAATTGAAATGATTCAATACATTGGTTGGGAGCATTTAAATTTCTCAAATGAAGATTTAATCTTCTCCCTTTATTATTTTATTGAACCAATAAAGAGGAAACTTAGACTTAAAAGCGAAGAGAAAATCAATTCAAATTATACTTATTTCAAACAACAACAACAACAATCAATACCCCCATCTTCTACAACCTCTTCTTTACCTTCTTTGGTATCTTCATCTTCAATTTCAACTGCTTCTTCTTACGATTCTATACCAAGAAAAGATTCAATTCAATCATTAGCTTCAACATCTTCAGAAGATTCTCCTTTAATTCAACATAAAGAAAAAATTCAAGAAGAAGATTCTCCAATAATAAATTCTTCAACAAAAATGTTTTCTTCAACTACAGGTTTACGCCCACTTAAATTAAGACCAAAATCTTTATTAAATTACTCTCAATCTCAAACAAATTTACATTCCCAGATTAATAATAAATTACCTTTAAATATACCCACAACAAATATACCAAATAACTTAAACACTTCCTTAAAACATAGTAACAGATCCTTGAGTTTGGTTCAAGAAAAGGAAAATTCAATCCAACTTATATAATATATTATATGTTTTAAAACAGTGCCATTTCTTTTCAGTTCTTTCGAAGATATGTTTTTATTGGTGTTCCAACTTTACATTCATTTCTATCTTATCCTTAACACATTTACATTTTAATTCCAAATATATGTAATATATATATATATACCATTATTTGTCTATTTCTATATATCTTATTAATGATTAATAATTCGATTTTTTTTTAAAAAAAAAATACAGTAAAAAATAAAAATAGCTTTGCGATAAAAAGTTATTATTAAACTGTATATACCTTACTGATTACTTTTTAATAAGACCTTGTTAATGCTTTCATAGAAGACTAAATATCATAATACCTTACAACCGCCTCAAAATATTCGACAATAGCTTACCTGTTTCGATTGTATAATTTATACTTAATTAATAATATATATATATATAATTATTTATATCTCATAATTTACACCTTAAAAAGAACGTAAAAACATTATAATTTTAACCTAATCATATAAATCATCTTCCTCTTCTTCAACATTACCAAATGCTGCTCCACCTTCAGCACCACCAGTTGGCGCTGATGTTTGTGTTGCTGTTGTATTACCATCATTGTTTGTAGTATCAAATTTAAATGAACTTAATTGACCTCTTGATGATTGTAACTGTTGTGCATATGCTTCATATCTTCTTAATTCTGCTGGTGAAACAGATCTTTTAGCAGTTTTCATTGCTTCTTCAAAATGTGCTTTAGTAATAAATGGAACTGGATCTGGTTGATCATCCATAACAACATCTGTCGTTTCTCCTTCAGTTGCACCTTCTTTCTTAACTTGTGATTCTTCAAATGATTTTTGTGCTTCAATAGAATCTTTGATTGCAAATTTTGCTGCCCTTTGAACAATATATGATAAATCTGCACCAGTGAAACCATTAGTTAATTTAGCAATAGCTCTTAAATCTAATCCAGGTTCTAATGGTGTCTTTCTTAATTGTGCTGATAAAATAGATAATCTACCTTCTTCATCTGGTAATGGAACATAAATTAATTGATCTAATCTACCAGGTCTTAAAATTGCAGGATCAATTTGATCAGGTCTATTAGTTGCACCAATAATGAAAACATTCTTTTTAGCATTCATACCATCCATTTCTGTTAATAATTGATTAACAACTCTATCAGATGCTCCACCCGCATCACCTACACTACCACCTCTTGCTTTTGCGATAGAATCTAATTCATCAAGGAAAACAACTGTTGGTGCTGCTGCTCTAGCTTTATCAAAAATATCTCTGATATTTGATTCCGATTCACCATACCACATACTTAATAATTCTGGACCTTTAACTGAAATGAAATTTGCTGAAACTTCAGTTGCAACTGCTTTAGCTAATAAAGTTTTACCAGTACCTGGTGGACCAAAGAATAAAACACCTTTTGATGGGGATAAACCGAATTTTGCATATTGATCTGGATGTAAAACAGGATATTCAACAGTTTCCTTCAATTCTTGTTTAATATTATCTAAACCTCCAATATCATCCCAAGTAACATTGACACTTTCAACAACAGTTTCACGTAATGCTGATGGATTAGAATTACCAAGAGCAAATTTAAAGTTATCCATAGTAACACCTAATGAATCCAAAACTTCTGCATCAATAACGTCTTCGTCAAGGTCAATTAACTCCATTTTTTCTCTAATTTGTTGCATAGCAGCTTCTGAACATAATGACGCAATATCAGCACCAACATAACCATGTGTTTCTGATGCAATTTTTTCTAAATCGACATCATCACCTAATTTCATATTTTTAGTGTGGATACGTAAAACTTCTAATCTACCAGTTGCATCTGGAATACCAATATCAACTTCTCTATCAAATCTACCAAATCTTCTTAAAGCAGGATCAATAGAATTAGGTCTGTTAGTTGCAGCAATGACAACAACATTGGCTCTAGCTTTCATACCATCCATTAAAGTCAACAATTGTGAAACAACTCTTCTTTCAACTTCACCATTAGTCTTATCTCTCTTTGGAGCAATTGAATCTATTTCATCAAGGAAAATAATTGCAGGAGCATTTTTCTCAGCTTCTTCAAAAGCTTTTCTTAAATTAGATTCGGATTCACCAGCCATTTTGGACATAATTTCTGGACCATTAATCAAGAAGAAAAATGCACCAGTTTCATTAGCAACTGCTCTAGCCATTAAAGTTTTACCTGTACCAGGTGGTCCGTACATTAAAATACCTTTTGGAGGTTTAATACCAATAGCTTTGAATAATTGAGGATGTCTTAAAGGTAATTCAACTAATTCTCTGATTTGAGCCATTTGTTTTCTACAACCACCGATATCATCATAACCAACTTCATTCAGATTATTTTCTTCATCTTCTCTATTAATTGGTTCACCTTCTGAATGGATTATAGTATCTTGAGAAACAATTGCGTAATCTTCAGGCTCAACTTCGACAACTTTAAATTCAACTTGTCTCATACCACCTCTGACGACAAAATGATCACCTTTTCTAACAGGTCTATAAGCATCGACGAAATATGGTTTAAGGAATACATCAAATAATGAACCTGTTAAACCTTCAATGGTATCAGCAATTGGTAAAACAGAAATTCTAGTAGCAAATTTAATATCTGGACATGGATGGATTGAAACAACGTCACCTAATCTAACTCTTAAATTGTTTCTTGCAACTCTATTAATTCTACAAACTCCGTCTTCCATATCATCATCAGCTAAAACGATTAAAACGGTATCTTTTCTCTTCTTACCCTTAGCAAGGACTGCATCACCACGAAAAAGTTGTAATTTCTCCATAGTGTTTGATGTCATTGCAATAATTGTATTATCGTCATTGGTAGCATCGTCAACGATTAATGAGTTATCTTTCTTCTTTCTTTTTAAAATGGCAGTAGCAGTAGAATCTTCAGGATCTACTTCTCTACCAGACGCATCTAAAAGGGTTTTCTTTTCATCAACCATGATTGTTTCTTATCTATCAACAGCTCTTACAGGAAAGAAAAAGCAGGAAAAAAGGGGAACGTGATCCTAAAAGAAAGATGGATCGGTGGCAAATTATCTGGAGGGCAAAATCACAAAAAAAAAGAGAAAAAATCACAAATTCGAGCGTTTTCTGTAAATGGCGAACTGTGCAAGGTAGTCCGGATATATGTTGCTGACGTTTTGGCACATACTGTAGGTATTTGATAACCTTTGTTTTAACCAAACCCCCTAACCTATATTTTGACAAAATGGCTTCTTCTGTTGCTCACGATGCATCCTGTCTTTTCTGTAAAATCATCAAAGGTGATATCCCTTCTTTCAAATTAATTGAAACTGCTCACTCATACTCTTTCCTTGATATCCAACCAACTGCTAAAGGTCATTTACTAGTTATACCAAAATACCACGGTGCAAAATTACACACTTTACCTGATGAATATTTAGCTGATATCTTACCTGTAACCAAAAAATTGGCAATTGCTTTAGGTTTAAACATCGACTCACCAGAAGGTGATGGTTATAATGTTTTACAAAACAATGGTAGAATTGCTCACCAAGTAGTTGATCACGTTCATTTCCATCTAATCCCAAAAAGAGATGAGAAAACAGGCTTGATTGTTGGATGGCCAGCTGAAGACGCTAATATGGATGAATTGGCAGCATTTGCAAACGAATTAAAGTCTAAATTAAACTAAACAGCTGAGGTTATGTATTTTATTGCAGGTTTATAAACTTTGTTTACAAAACCCCCATATTATATATTTTATATCCATTTATATATATATTACGTAGTTTGATTATTGTTTTTTTTTTTAATTTTTGAAGAAAAAAAGAATACACTATGTATTTGAATTGTTTTATAATTATCTAGGAAGCTGTCAACGGAAAACTTATCATATCCCAACCATCCCTGTTACCTGTCTTGCTCCCAGACCAAACAGATATTGCATACTTTGTGCACCAAATGGGAAATAACTTGCACTATACCATAAAATTGAAAGAATTTCAACCAGTCCAGTGATCAAACTTAATATTGTACTTTTTAGAATGACCGCACAATAGATAGTTAACAGTTGACTTGTTACGAAAACAATTGTGAATGGTAATCTTTCTTTGCTTGATAAATGCTTTATATAAGAAACAGGTCCTTGTAAAACTCCAAATGAAATAAAAAATAACAAAGATCCTAGTGTCCATAGCATGATAAATTTTCTAGGCTTTAGTGATAATACTGGCAAAAGAAAGAAACTCAAAGCAAAACACCCCACTGATCCAATAATTAACAACCCAAATCCCATATATCTTTCAAATCTTGATAATGTAAACCAAGAAGGCTCTTCATTTGACCCAAGTAAATCACTTGATGTTAATGGTAAATAATTTGATGCACCTTCGACTGAATCTTGTAACGAATTTGAAATATTACTACCTAAATTTGAGAAAAATGATGTTGCATTATTGGTAAAATTGTTGGCATTATTGGACCTATTGTTCCTCCAACTGGAAATCAAATTGGCATCTGTGTCTTGTGACATAATTGGTGATGCTTGATCTTAAATATATCAGCGTATTATCTGGTGTACAAAAACCAGGGTAGGCCAAACCGTTATCCAAGAAATTTCAACATGACAACAAAATCATGTTTTTCGCAAGCCTCACTTAAACACAAAACGAGATTTCTCTTTCTATAAAAACACACTATATCAGACCTGAATATCTTATTACTATACATATAATAAATAAATAAACACATATATACATATATATATATATATACAACTTACATGATATTACATTTCAAACTTTCCTCCAGGATCTTTTACTATAAGTTGATTTAGAAAATCGTTATTGTCGAATTTTATATCAGTGTTATTCAGCAGTTTGCTGAAATCGTCATCAACTGTTGGAAATGTACTGTCGTTATTATCATTACTTTGTATGTTATTATTATCAAAATTATTAGTATTAGCGTTGTTGTTAACAGAATTGCTTTTGGATAAAGATTCAGAAAGCTTAGTAAAATCTACAGGCTCTGATTGCATTTCTGAAAAATCCATAAATTTCAGTCGTGAATAACTTGGCTTTATATCCATGTTTTCAGTAAATGCTGATAAACTCTCTTTCATATTTTGGGAGTTTTCTAGACTCATCTCTTTTGTACTGGTATTATTATTATAGTTGTTGACTATTTCAGTATTATTGTCATTAATTGTGGAATCATCATTGATTGTCTCATTTTCATTTGAATATTCATTTGTATTGAAATTATCAGTTTGATAGTCTATATCAAGTTGCTCAACTTGGTTCTGTAAATCGGCTAATTTCTTATCTTGTTCTAATAAAATTTCTTTTAAATAAGCAATATATTCAACACTCTTATTTAAAATAATATTCTTATTAGCTTTAACCTCTTTGTTAGAACTTTTAGATTTAGAACAATCATATAACAAAGTTGGAGGAATCAAGCTTCCTAGTTCTTTAATTTTCTCTTTAATTAAATCACGTCTTCTTCTTTCAACTGCATTATGTAATTCTCTTCTTCTAGATAATTTGCTTTCTTTACTTAATGTACTTTTTGGGTTCATATGATTACCAAGATTTGAAGGAGAACCTATACCTTTAAAAGATGGTGAATTTACTGGTGATTTAAATGAATCATCATTATAGGAGCCATAAGGCGAGTCCAAGAATCCGTCATATGTTGAAGATCCCGGCGAGATGAGATTATTGAGTGAGCTACCCAGCTGCGAGCCGTAACTTTTGCCCAGTGTATTTGATATACTTGTACCTAACCTATTGTAATCATTAGAAAATCCTAAAGATTGTGGAGAAAACGGCTCAGATCTGAATCCTGAAGAAACATCTCTTAATAATGCCGCAGAAGCAGGATTTGGGCTTGTAGTAGAAACGTTGGAAATATTAGCCAAATAATTCATATCCACTGTTGTTAAATTGGTAGGATCTTTATATGTGTTCACACTGGTATTCAAACTGTTTGTTATACCATCTAACTCGTCGGAATTTAAGTTAAAATTGTTATTGAAAGAGTTATCGAAATCATTACTCTTATTGTTGGTACTATTATTGCTATATGTTGTTTCCATTAAAGAATCAATCAGATTTTTTTCTGGTCCATCAACATCAAACTCTTGATTATTATTACTGTTATTATTTATATTCATTGAAGGTATATGTGATTGTGTATATGAAACAGGGACATTTGCTGTATAAAACATATTGTCTTCCCATGGATCGTTATTACTGAAATTATTGAAGTTGTTTATGTCGTTATTGTTATTACTATTATTATTATTATTATTATTATCATCATTATTAGTATCATTATTATTAAAATGATCAAGGTCAACTTCATTTGCAAAGTTGATATTGATATTCGGGGAGCCTTCGGTAGTTAGCGGTGTGTTATCCGAATTACTCACATTGAAGAAATTCGTGTTTGGAGAATTAAAATTATCAGCATCGGAGTTTTTGTAGTTGTTGTTCATGATATTATGAGAAAAGTTATTCTTGGTTCTAGTTGTAATTACTTATTTATAATACTGTTCATATATTGTTGATACACGAGGTAATATGGTGAAGTTAAAGGGTCTTTCTGAGGCACCTAACACTCGACGAAGCAGTGAGCTTATTAAACGTGTACACAATTGAGCGTAAAATGGAGTGTCAAAGCTCAGTCAGATAAGTATAAACTTCTAGTATTCTTCTGAGAGCTTAATACGCTTATGTACTTGCTTCCAGCGTGTTTCCAGAAAACAAACACTTCATCTTCTACAAGATACAGTTAATTTATGGTTCTTCTCTTAACACAAAACGATGAAAAACGCTGAACGAGCGCGCCTTCTGTTGCCTGTTTGCTACACACGCTGTTACACCGAAAGACTACATGAGAACAAGTCCGACTGCAACATTGGCCTCTTGGGATTACTGGGAGCCCTTCTGCTTCCTCAAAAGATCGTCGACTAAGCTGGATTTTCTTTTAAATAAGCTGGGACGCTTTTTAGGCAAGTAAAAAAACACAACCTGCTCTTTATCGTCTTCCCTAGTTGAATTCTCTTGTTCCCAATCTTGGCTATAGAACTCGTAATCTACAGTATTGTCCAATCCGCCTACTCTCCGGTTTTCGGCAAATTGGTGTATATTATATTTTAAAAGATTTGGATTTCTTTTTGGCATGTCATTATATTGATGCGTCTTTAGATTTGGAGTGTCGGGTAAACTAGCATGTATATCGAAATTTGGTAAATCCGATACAACATTTCCTTCAGCATTTGCATCATTGTGCTCTACATAAATTTTTTCATTAAAGTCTCTCTTTTCTAAAATATTGGATAATGACTCATTAGTCAATACTGATTTCGGTGTTTCATATCTGGATTGGCCGGAACTGTCTGTTAAATTATCGTCGTTGGTTGAAAGCAACGCATATTTTTCCAAAAAGAAACTTTTATTATCTTTCGGAAAAGGGTGTTGCAACGTTTTATCAACTTTAGTATTTGTTTCATAGTGCTCTTGACTTTCGTTTTTGCTATTGAATTCATTAGGTAACACATTAGCAGTCTTATGTACTTCCATATTTTTTATTGTTCTGGGAGGTGTTTTCAAAATATCACTTTCATAGCTTGGTTGTTTTTCAAGCAAACTTGGTTGAATATTTGGAGCAATAGGAAATTGAGATGTTTGTATTTTGGAAATTTCGGTATACTGTTTTACTTTGGTTGGGGTAGCCGGAGCTGGACGTATATTAGTAAACGATTGTTCATAATCTAAATCAATATTTTTTGGTTTTGATATAGTAGTAGGGCTCCCTCTTTCTCCACTTCTATAGTTAGGTTTACGAAATTTCAATTTTGAGCTAGAATGATGTAATGATTTACTTTTATGTAATTGTAAATGAAAATCTTTTCTAGCAATTAGTTCTTTTGTGTTTACTCCAAAGTCTGTTACCTCTGAAAACACGGTGTTTTCTGGAATGCTGTTCTTTGATGTGGTCTCTTTAGGCCATAAGAGTAACCCGGAGATATTTGATTTTATAGATGAAGAATTTAAAGCTGATAAACTAAAGGTTGAAGAGTCGGTGGAAGGGTTTTTAGGGCTTTTGTGTTTTGATTTGAAATTTGGACTTTTATTGAAAGCTTCCCTTGGAAGAGCAATTAGAGGAGAGCTTCCTGCACGTTTTGCTTTATGAATAGTAGATGTAGCATTGTTGCCTTCTTCAATTTGGTGTTGAGTTCTGTTTAAACTCAAATTTTCTGCACTTAAAGGCAATGAAACATTGTATCTGTGGTCTTTTCGAAACTTACGTCTGAGATCGTCTTCATCTTCAAAAATATCAGTCATGGCAGGTGGATCCTTATTTTTGTTATCATTGTTTATATCAGCGATTTCAGCATTATCATTAATGTATTTTTTTTGCTCTGTTTTTTGAATTAATCGGCGCTGTACTTTAATTGCATATATATCATATTGTAATATAAAATCTGTAATGGGATATTCTTCCGTTATTTGTTGTTTCTTCAAATCTTTATAGCTAAAACTTAAATTTGTAATTTGTGGACCCTTTCTTGATGTATATTCTTTAAAGAATTTAATCCAATGTTTTAAAATTTCTTTACAACGTTTTGAATCTTTTCTTTGCATTTTTGAAATTGAAGAGTTTAGTTCAAAATCAACGTAATCCATTGTTGGGCTTTTAATAAACATTTCTCGTCTGAAGTCATTGTTTCGGCTTGATTTATTTGACACCTTTTTGTATCCATTATTTTTACGTTTCAAACATGAAAGCATTTTTGTCCACTATATTACCAAAAAGAAAAAAAAATAAAGCTAAGTTTTAATAAAAAGTATCAGGTGAATTGAAGTTGTGCAAAATGCACAATATTAGAAGCTGGTTTTATGCCAACTTCGAGACAGGGTGCACACATTAACAGAATATATATGTTTCATTTTAATCTATAATCAATTCATAAAAAACTTCTAAAATTTGAATATATAATAATTTTGTATATTAATATATGAATATATTGCTAAATAAGCATTAACCACTCACTGAAGTATCTTGATGATAATTAGAAAAAAGTTTACTACTATGAATGGCTTGCATAATTATATCTTAAGACATATTGAAATTCTAATTTCATAAATTCATGCAATAAATTCAATTAACTTTGTAGAGCTTTTACAAATTTTTTGTGGAACGGCTGCATCTACCCATAAGCACATAACTTATAAAACACATGAAACTTAAACAAAAACTCCGTTTGCGTATATGAGATAGAACAATCTCTCCTTACGTTATCAAGTGCTACAGCCGTGGCACATGAATTTTTCAGGAAATTCCGCGCGCGATGATGACAACATGGATCAATACCTTGAAATACAACAACACAAACAATGTCAAACAGTTTTTTTATCTCAGAAACATGTTAATGTAGCTTCAAGTAAAGCCGATTAAATGTCTTCCTACACGAAAGATAATGAATCTTCGATAAAATTGACCGATGAAGAGATTTTGGAGCTTCAAAATCCTCGTGAAGAAGAATCATTTGAGAAATTTTATCCAGGTTTGAATGTAGAAGAAAGTTTAAACTTAATAACGTTCTCTAAACCTGAAGTCTATAGTCCTATTTTTAATAACTCAGTAGGTTTAACTGATTATCTAGCAAAACAAGAAAGAGTTGACACGGTGAGGCAAGATCGAATAAAAGTTCCTAGTTTTAGAAAAATAAATAAATCTTCTCCTACTATATTAGACAACATAGATAATAGACCGCCTGATCTGAACTCACATCCGATACTGAAGAAACTGGGGTTCTTTAATATAACCAATGAAAAAAGATTACTGCCAAATGAATATTTTCGACCCGATATAACTAGGGATGGGTTGATTCGTGGGAAATTGCTGTGCAATATGAAACATTTTCAAGTTCATTATGATATGGATGAAACAGACTTGATGTTTCTTGAATGGTTAAATAAACATCCACAATCGCCTATCAAAATATCAATGGAACAATTTGAAATCATAATAACTTTTTTTGAATCCAAAATTTATCAAATTGAAAAATTATTACCGCCAACAATCAAAGATAGATCAGTAATCGACTATCAACAACAACAAAGAGCGTTTTTATATGGCTCTGATGATGGTACAGGGTGCGATGATGATCAATCATGCGCAGTTTGTGGCTCTTTTGATTCTGATAACACTAATGCAATTATTTTCTGTGATGGTTGTGACATCGCAGTTCATCAAGATTGCTATGGAGTATCATTCATTCCTGAAGGTCCTTGGTTATGCCGTCGATGTTTAATTTCTAGAAATAATTCAGCAAGCTGTATTTTCTGTCCTTCAGTAACGGGTGCTTTCAAGCAAACTGACAGTGGAGATTGGGCACATGTTCTATGCACATTATGGACTCCAGAGTTATATTTTGCAAATCCAATTTATATGGAACCTATAGAAGGTATTTCAAGTATCCCTAAAAGTAGATGGAGATTGATTTGCTATATTTGTAAACAGAAAGTTGGTATATGTATCCAATGTTCTAAATCTACATGTTTCAATGCATATCATGTAACGTGTGCGAAAAGGGCAGGACTTTATATGAAGATGAAAAAGGGTGTTAAAGCTGCATGTAATGATAAGAGTACTTTGATAAGTTATTGTGACAAACATATACCTATTGAATGGGGTATGAGTCATGATGTCAAAAGCGGAATTTCTAAAACAAAACTTTATTTTCATGATAAAAACCAAAACCATTTAAAAAATACGAATTCCGATACACTGGTTACACAACAAGAATATACAGAGTTGATGAAAACAAAATCAGAAAAATTTAAATGGAGGTTTGATTCAAATGCATATGTGATACCTGAAATTATTATTGATGAATTGTGTAAGTTCAATGATATTAATAAATTACCACAAATTTCCAAATTGGTTTTATATCAAATTGCCAAATATTTCACATTGAAAAGACAACACCTCGGTAAACCGTTAATAAAAAAACCTGATGTTTTCAATTATGCAAGTATGAACGAAGTTGAAATTGATGATAGAAATGAGGCTGTAGAATTTTTTAAACAGGATGTTAAAAAACTTCTCGAGTTATTGAAGCTTATAGAAAAGAGATCTAAAACAACTAAAGCACTGTTTGAAGAACAGCTGGAGACTTCGAAAATTTTGTTTGAGCCTATGAAATGGCTTTCATCAAATTTATTATCATTTTTCAAAAATCATTATAATGGTGATTTAAACAAATTAGCGATACCAAAATATTCGGTCAAACCAAACATCAATCAAATTTATGATAAATGTGAAAATAATGAGTATTTGCATATTGATAATTTAATTGGGGATATAGAAAAATTTTCAGATTGGTTATTGAATCTAAAATTAAATTCCAATGCTTCATTATTAGAGCTTCAGAAGACTTTCAAACAGTGGCAAAGATATAAAAAGGCGAAATATTCAAATGCTATTGACTATTATACTTTGTTAACTGATTCTAAAAACATTGAGTTTTTAAAGGGAAACATTGAATTTGATAATCAATTAAATTTCTCACTTGTTAAAAATGATACTAATAACATAAAGAAAAGAAACCGTAAAAAAACTGTAGATATTGGCACTGGGAAAATGAGAAGGTTGGGAATTGATATCAATGCTTCTGATTTAGAAATTAATAAAACTAGGAATTTAAGAGCACGGAAAACAGATGTAAATGGTGGAGTTTTAAAGGCCAGACTTCATAGAGTTAGACAACGTGCAAATATTCAGACTGTACGTAAAAACAGGAAGCGTGGATAAAATATTAAATTATTGTATTAGTTTATAAAGAGTTTATGTATAATACTGTGTGATAATGTATATATATAGATTGTATAGATGTATATGAATATATGAATCTAAATTGTTTTAGAAATAAATTAATTTAATATTAGTTATAAAATGACTAAATACAAACTAAAACTCAAACGTTAAAGGTAAAAAGATAAAAATTGGAAAGAATATAAAAAAATTGATAATATAGAGATCATCAAATTGCTTATAATTTATCGTAATATTCTTCGTAACCTGGAACTTCTTCCTTCATACCTCTCTTCTTTCTGAATTCATTGACAATAGCACCTGGTTTGGTTGAAACATCAGTTGGATCACCACCCATAGTATCCCAATGATCGAAGATCATTTGTGGGAAAGCTTGACCACCAGTAGCTTGTCTTAATTCAGAAGTGAAACCGAAAGATTCATTAACTGGTAAGTAAGCCTTAACAGTGAATAATGGAGTACCTGGTCTTTGTTCTTCAGAGATAACTTGACCTCTCTTTCTGTTTAAGACTGAGTAAATACCACCAATAGCAGATTCAGGACATTGAATTTCAATTAAGAAAATTGGTTCTTGAATTCTTGGTTCAGCTAATAACATAGCAGCGTAAGTAACTCTTCTCATGGTTGGCATAATTTGACCAGCACCTCTATGGATAGCATCCGCATGTAAAGTAACATCCATAATGTTGAATCTAATACCTCTTAATTGTTCACCTAAGATTGGACCTTCTTTAGAAGCCCATTGGAAACCAGAGTTAACGTGATCCTTAATTTCGTTTAAGTATTGAACAGCCTTGGTTTCATCAACAACAAGGTTAGCACCAGTACCATCTGGACCGAAACACCAAATCTTTCTTGCTTCGGTGACATCCCAACCATATTCATCAGCCATTAATCTTGCTCTGACTTTAATATCAGCTCTTGGATCAATGATACCGTTTTCAATAGCTAAAGAACATTCTTCTTCCATTGGGGTAGCTTTTAAGTAAATTCTGTTATGCTTATTTGGAGATTTAGATAAAGCTGGAATTCTTGATTCAGCTTCAACGGTTTCTCTATAAGCAACAACTGGTGGGGAAATCTTTAATGGAACACCAGCATGATCGTTTTGTAAATCGGATAAACAAATTTCTAAATGTAATTCACCAGTTGCAGCAACAATATGTTCACCAGATGGGGACATGTAAGTTAAAACACATGGATCGGATTTAGATAATCTCTTTAAACCTTCAACTAATTTTGGTAAATCGTTACCGGATTTAACTTCAACAGCGACTTGGACAACAGGGGAGACTGAGAATTTCATGACCTTCATGTTGTGAGCGGTTTCAGAAGTAGTTAAAGTACCAGATTTTAATAAGAATTGATCAATACCGACTAAACCGATAATGTTACCAGCTGGACAATCATCAATTTGTTCAACGGTTCTTCCCATCATTAAAACAGTTCTTTGAATAGCTTTAACGAATAAGTCATCTTTCTTACCAACGGTATAGTTTGGACCTTGAATTCTAACTTTTTGACCAGATTTAACAGTACCAGCGAAAACTCTACCGAAAGCGTAGAATCTACCTTTATCAGAGGTTGGGACCATCTTAGAGACGTATAACATTAATTCTGCTTTTGGATCACAGTTTTTAATAGCTAAACAATGTTCATCATCTGATGGACCTTCATATAATTGATCAGCTCTGTAATGTTGAGCAGTAACTGGGGATGGTAAATGAATAATGATCATTTCTAACATCGCATCAGCAGCTGGTAAGAATTTTCTCATAACAACTTTCATTAAAGCTTTACCTTCTAATTCTCTTTCATCAGCTTTTAAGTTGATTTCTAATTTATCTAATAAAGTGTTAATTTCATCTTTTTTGAAGTTCATAATAGATGTGATTAATCTGAAAATTGGATCTAAGACGAACATGTTGAAAGCTCTTTCTAATTGGTTACCAGAAGCATCTTTTTCTTTGTTAGACCATTTCTTGGTTTTTGGGTTGAAGAAAGAATCACCCCATAATCTTTGCATCATCTTTTCTCTGTCAACACCGAATTTCTTGGAATATCTAGTAGCAAATTGTCTGACGGTGAAAGCCCAACCGTGTAAACCAGAACCGAAAGCAACGGTACCCTTTTCTGGGTAAACTTGACAATCACCTAAAACTGGATCAATATAAGTTGCAATAACAACATTAACAGATTCAATAGTTCTGGAGAAAGTTTGATATAAATCTTCTTTGGAAATTTGTAATTCTAACATAGCTCTATCAACTTTGTTAATAACTAAAACTGGTTTAATTCTTTCACCTAAAGCTTGTCTTAAGACGGTTTCAGTTTGGACACAGACACCTTCAATAGTATCAACAACAACCATAGCACCATCGGTAACTCTTAAAGCAGCAGTGACTTCGGAAGAGAAATCAACGTGACCTGGGGAATCAATTAAATTGACTAAGAACTTGTTACCTTCAGTTTTTTGTTTAATTTCTTCAACATCATCATCGTTCATTTCCGCAAAAAGGGAAATAGCAGTAGATTTAATGGTAATACCTCTTTCTTGTTCATCCTTTCTGGTATCAGTGAATCTTGCTTCACCGGCCTTAGCAGCAGAAATAATACCTGCTCTTTGGACTAAAGAATCGGTCAAGGTAGATTTACCGTGATCGACGTGCGCAATGACGGACATGTTACGGACGTTGGTAACACGGTCCATCAAGTCTCTGATTTGTTCAACAGTGAAGTTAACTGTAAAAAATAAAAGGGGGGATAATATTAAAATGTTTGAAAATTTGTTAGTATTTGTAAATAATTGTAATTATTGCTGGTAGTCTCAAATATAATACGCATTGCAATGATACTAATCGATGAATTCCTTCAGATGAAATTAAGCATTGAACAGAATTCTGGAATGAAATCCACATAATGCAAACAACGCAATTTTTTATGAAATTGCATATATAATTTTTTTTTCAAAAAGATCTTTTCTTTTTCAGGAATTAGTGCTTAGGAGAGAAAAAAAGGTTTTCTTTCCTTTAATCAAACATGAAATATAAGAGAGGCCGGCAAACAACGTATATATATGTGTTACATACCCATTTTGTATTGATATGGAGAGTTGTTGTACTAGAAAAGGGAAAACAGAAAGAGGGAAGATTCCAGAAAAACAAATACTCCAGTAAAGAAAATACTGTTAATAAAAGTAAAAGAGTGAAAACTGCGTGCGTGGGCAATGGGTGCAAAAAAATTTTCAGCTCCCAAAAAAATTTTCAGATTTTTTTTCAACAGTTTCAACAGTTTTTCGCTATTTGTTTTTTGGCAAAAGGCGGGTAACTGGGGTCGATCGACGAGGACGCTTAGAGCTACTTTGAACGATACACACTTCTACACCATTAGCCACACAAATAGTCCTTGCACAAGGAAACAGTACGCAAACAAGTACTGCATTCTCATTCTGCTTTCACCGCCAATGCCACCGTTTGGCAACACAACGTATCGGAGACTTCTCATAAGGAAAAAGCCAAAGGAGAAGCAGAGTATACCCATGATACAGTATTTAACAACAATTGAAGAAATGTTTGTTAATGTGTCAAATAGTAATATTATGAATATTGGAACAAATTTGTAGCCCGTATAGCTGACAAGATCCCAAATTTTACTGTTTTTAGAACTAATGCCTAATATATAGAATGAGATTCTTAGTAAAATTAAATCCATTATGTAAAACGCCAAGGTTCTGGTAGTTGCATAACCTAACATTTCAGGGTGGAAATCTCCTTTAACACCTTCACCTAATGCCCAGACTAGAATATATGATAAGAATGCCATAGTAGGAATGTATAAATCAGGTGCATTGACATCTTCAATTGGTGTGGCATGTGCTTCATTACTGGCACCGTTGTTTTCACTTGATGATCTTAATTGTCTCACCCAAGTTTTGTTTCTGTATGGAAACAAAATTAACATAAGTTTTTTCAAAACGTAGGAATTGGATACTTTGAAATAGTATTTAATATCTTCGTTAGAAACAAATTGTTGTAGGTTGTTTTGCATGTATTGCTGAGAAGCATTCAACGCTGTTTGTGAAAATTGTAATCCCATTTGGGCTGCCGGATCTGTGAAGATCGAATTGAAGTTACCGTTGTTTATACCACCTTGCATGTTAGAATTGGTTTGCTGTTGGCTTTGATATGAGTTATTTCCAAACTGTTGCTGGTGCTGTTGCTGTTGTTGATGGTGTTGTGGTTGTTGCGGTTGTTGGTTTGCAAATCCATGTGAATCTTTGTTTTGATTGGAAAAATTTGGCTGGTTGTTAACCTGTCCTTGGTATGGATTGTACATATTGGAATGTGCTGTAATTGATAGCTTTATAAACAGACACCAATAATTGATCTCCTTTCCATAATATGAAATCTTGCTAGATTTCAGACCACTAGCCCTCAACCGAAAACGCAAAAAATATTTCAGACGCGTGTATAACAAAAAAATGCCTGGAACTGGAAATCTATCTTCAGTTGACAAATGATTAGATAAATTTCGTGTCTTTTTTCACCTTTTTCGTTAAGACTTCAAGAATAAAGCAAATCATGTCGTCAGCTGGAAGGTTTAAAGGGTCTTCTTCTGGAAGATTTGCAAAAAACAAGTTTCCAAATGATAAGGAGAAGCCAAAAAATTATAATAATTTTTCTGGCTCAAGAAGTAACAATAGAGATACGTCCAACTTTATTAGTGCTAAAGGTAACGAAAATGATCAATTTGAAGCTGAAAAAATGAAAGAAATAAAAGAAATTGATAGAATCGATTCAATTTTTGGATTTGATAAATTTGAATCGGGACAAAAAAGAAAAGGGTGGTTGGTTAACATGCACCCAACTTTAATTCAACACGAAGAGTCGCATAATCAATTATCCGGAGTAGATTACTATTTTTTAGATGAAGAAGGTGGTTCTTTCAAAGTTTCACATCAATATGCTCCGTATTTCCTAATAATATGTCCAGATGGAAAACAGATAGAATTAGAAGAATGGCTACGAAAAACTTTGGAAAATCTAGTAAGATCAATCACTAATATTAAAAAGGAAGATCTAGATTCAGCTAATCATTTAACAGGTAAAAAGAGTACTTTAGTTAAAATCTCGTTTCACAATATATCGGATCTATCAAATGGTAAAAGAATTTTAATGCCTTATATAAATAAAAACAAATCAAACAAAGAAAGTAACAACATTTACAAGTCCGTTAATTTAAATTATTCAAGTATAAATAAAGACACAATTGAAAATGATGATTTGTTAATGGATGTAGATCATGAAGATGAGCTTGACTTCAAATATACAGATGCATCTGAATTAATGTTGGATATTAGAGAGCACGATGTTCCTTACTATGTTAGAGTTTCAATCGATGAAAATATCCGTATTGGTAAATGGTATGATGTTGAGGTTAATTCTTCAGGTGTAATTTTAAAAGAAGATATAGAAAAAATTGCGTTTGCTGATCCAGTTGTTTTGGCTTTTGATATTGAAACTACAAAAGCACCGTTGAAATTTCCAGATTCTGCATTTGATCAAGTTATGATGATTTCATACATGATTGACGGTGAAGGTTTCCTTATTACTAATAGATCCATCATCTCAGAAGACATTGAAGATTTTGAATATACTCCAAAACCAGAATATCCCGGTGAATTCGTTATTTTTAATGAAGCCGACGAGAAAGCCCTTTTAGAAAAATTCTTTGAACATATTAGAGATGTAAGACCAACGGTTATTGCTACGTTCAACGGTGATTTTTTTGATTGGCCTTTTGTTGAAGCCAGAGCTGCCTATCATGGTCTAAATATGTTTCAAGAAATTGGATTCGCAAAAGATCTAGAAGGAGAATATAAATCAAGATATTGTGCACATATGGATTGCTTCCGATGGGTTAAACGTGATTCATATTTACCTCAAGGTTCACAAGGTTTAAAAGCAGTTACAACAGCAAAATTAGGTTATAATCCAACAGAATTGGATCCAGAATTAATGACACCATACGCATATGAACATCCTCAATTATTGTCTGAGTATTCGGTTTCTGATGCAGTTGCTACATACTATCTTTACTATAAATACGTTCATCCATTCATTTTTTCCCTTTGTACTATTATTCCATTGAATCCTGATGAAGTTTTGAGAAAAGGTACAGGTACCTTATGTGAAATGTTGTTAATGGTTCAAGCATATAACGAAAATATATTGTTACCAAATAAACATATAGATCCACCTGAAAGATTTTATAACGGACATTTACTAGAATCTGAAACATATGTGGGTGGGCATGTTGAATCTTTGGAAGCTGGGGTTTTCAGAGCTGATTTAGCAACTAATTTCACAATCGATCCCACTGCAGTTGATGAAGTTGTTGCAGATTTAAAAGATGCCTTAACTTTTGCAATCACAGTTGAAGGAGGTAAAAAAATAGAAGATGTCACAAATTTTGATGAAGTTTATGAAATGATAAAAACAAAATTATTGAGCTTAAAGGAAAATGTCAAAAGACATGAGCATCCTTTGATTTATCATATTGATGTGGCATCAATGTATCCAAATATTATGACAACCAATCGTTTGCAGCCTGATTCTATGAAATCAGAAGAAGATTGTGCATCTTGTGACTTTAATCGACCTGGAAAGAAATGTGATAGAAGATTAACTTGGGCATGGAGAGGTGAATATTATCCAGCTGATACAAGTGATTACAATATGATTAAAAATGCAGCATATAACGAAAATTTCCCACCAAAATACCCTAATGGTCCAAAAAGAAAGTTTGAAGAATTACCATATAACGATCAAGTTTCACATATTAAACAGAAAATTTCAGATTATTCAAGAAAAGTTTATCATAGAATCAAATGTACAGAAACTGTTGAACGTGAAGCGATTGTTTGTCAAAGAGAAAATCCGTTTTATGTGAACACAGTGAGAAGTTTCCGTGACAGACGTTATGATTTTAAAGGTTTAGCAAAAGTTTGGAAAGGAAAAGTAAAATCAATTGATTCAGAGGATAAACATTCAATTGATGAAGCAAAAAAAATGGTTGTTTTATATGATTCTTTACAATTAGCTCATAAAGTTATTTTAAATTCTTTCTATGGTTACGTTATGCGTAAAGGTTCTAGATGGTATTCTATGGAAATGGCTGGTATTACATGTCTTACAGGTGCAACTATTATTCAAATGGCTAGACAGTTGGTTCAAAGATTTGGTAGGCCTTTAGAAATTGACACTGATGGTATCTGGTGTATTTTACCTTCAAGTTTCCCTGAAGATTATGAATTTAAATTATCAAATGGCAAAACATTCACTGGGTCTTATCCTTGTTCTATGGTTAATTATTTAGTTCACGAAAAATTTACAAACAGTCAATATCAAACCTTGATTGATCCTGAAAAATTCAAATATGAAATTAAGGATGATAATTCTATTTTTTTTGAAGTGGATGGACCCTATAAAGCTATGATATTACCTACTTCAAAAGAAGAAGGTAAGGGTTTGAAAAAAAGGTATGCGGTGTTCAATTTTGATGGTTCATTGGCAGAGTTAAAAGGTTTTGAAATTAAAAGAAGAGGTGAATTACAATTGATCAAAAATTTTCAATCTGATATTTTCAAATTGTTTTTAGAAGGTAGTACCTTAGAAGAATGTTACCAAGCAGTTGCTAATGTGGCTAATAGATGGTTAGATGTTCTTGATACTAAAGGTAAAATGTTAGAAGACGAAGATCTAATTGAGTTAATTTGTGAAAATAGAAGTATGTCTAAAAAATTAGAAGAATATGGAAATCAAAAATCCACATCAATTACAACTGCTAAGAGGTTGGGTGAATTTTTGGGTGAAGAAATGGTCAAAGATGCAGGGCTTGCGTGTAAGTATATTATTGCCCAAAAACCAATTGGAAGCCCTGTTACTGAACGTGCTATTCCTACTACCATTTTTTCCTCTGAAATTAGTGTTAAATCAAAATACTTACGTAGATGGTTACGTGATCCTGCCTTAAACAATTTTGATCCCAGAAGTATAATTGACTGGGGTTATTATAGGGAACGTTTGGCTTCTGTGGTTCAAAAAATTATTACCATTCCAGCAGCTTTGCAAGGTGTTAGAAACCCTGTTCCAAGAGTTTCACATCCAGATTGGTTACAGAAAAAAATTGACATTGGTGATGATAAAAAGAAACAGTCAAACTTGAATACATTTTTCAAACAAGCACCAAAAGGTTCGAAACCTGTTATGCCTAAAGAACTGGAAGACATCGAAGATTTTGGTGTTAACAATGTAACAAATGGAAATAAAATTGCCAAAGTTACTGCCAAGAAAAGAAAGAAAGCTGATAATGATGGTATAGAAGAATATGAACAACGAATTTTGAACGGTCCGATGCCTAACCCACTTGAAAATTATGAAGGATTTTTGAAATATCAAAAAATTAAATGGAAAATTCAAAGTAAAGAAAGACAAAGAAGAGAAAAGATATTTGGTAGAGGAAACTTGACAAGTAGTTCATCATTTGCAATGAATAATATGTTGAAAAACCAAGCTGAATCTTACTTAAATTCAATCTGGCAAATTATAGAGTATAAATTTGATCCTACTCATACTGATAAATTGAAGGCATTCGTCTTGATTAATGGTAAACTTCAAACTATTCATATCCAAATACCAAAGAAGATATATTTAAATTTCAAAAAAGATATTGAATTTCCAAAAAATGCCATTGATCTTTGTGAAGTTTCGAAAACTAATGCCACTTTACCTAATGGATCAGCAAAAGATAAAACCATTTATAAGTTGGTGATGCCAAATTTTGTTTATGAAGAACAAATGAAAAATGTTGATAGTATCTTAAATAGTTCTAATGTTGAAGGTATTTATGAATCAAACATAAATGCATCAGAAAGAGCCATTATGGAGCTAGGAACATGCATTAAATTTGATGATTCTAAAGCTAGGAATTTAGTTAAATCTGTAGAAAAAGGTTTCAATCAAGCAGATTTAAAAAAATTACCAACAGATGGCTATTTAAGTAGATTTTCAATGGGTGTTCTATATCTTTTACATATAGTATCCAACTCATATGAAGTATTTACCCTGTTCAATAATTCAGATAAAACTGCATTTGTGTATGTATTAAAACCATCTTCCAATGCACAGCAATTTTCTAATAATTTTGAAAATGTTTATGCAGATATTTACAAAGAAAAGAAAGAAATTTTTGATAAGCTTTATAATATCATTGACTATTCTGAAAAAATTTCATTTGATGTTCAATATTTTACTGATGTTTCTAAAATATACAAAAAACTTAATGCACGTTTGACAAATATAACAGGAAATTCTGCTTCAAAAATGATCCTTGTTATACAATCACACATTGCTGCTAAATTAAAACAAATGTTTAAAGTTTCAATTGATATTCCAACTATTGATATGAACATTTCTGAAGTACAAGTTCAAGCACTTTCTTGGCATTCTGTGATTATAAAAAGAGTAATTAACCACTTTTTATCTTTATCAACTTGGTTGAAAAAATTAATGCAATTATCAAAGTATACCAATGTTCCTTTATGTAACTTAGATGTTGATAATATTGGATACTTGATTGATATCAATTATTCTAGGAAATTAACTGAGAATAATATCATCTTGTGGTGGTCACCAAATTCTACGCCAGATTATGGTGGGCTTGAAAAGGAAAATTATTTAGCAACAATTGATGAATCTTTGAAATTCCCAGTATTTAATAGACCTGAAATTTATGAAACTGTTTGTTTGGAAATTGAGATAAGCAATTTAACTGTGAATACAGTTTTATCATCTGCATTAATTAATGAAGCTGAAGGAGTTTTTATATCAGATAACGGCGATAATCAAAATTCTACTTTTGCAGATAACAGTTTCTCTGGTCCTGCCTTATCTGTTTTAAGGGGAATGATTCAAACATGGTGGGATGATGCCATTAAAGATACCAATGAAGCCGATGCCTTAATAAATGCATTTATTAAATGGTGTTCAAATTCATCTTCACTTTTATACGATCCATCATTGCATTATCATATTCATAATTTAGCTAAAAAATCAATGGTCCAATTATTAAATGAGTTCAAACGGTCAGGTTCATCGATTGTTTTTGCGGACAGGAATAAAGTTATCATTAAAACAAATAAAACAATCGTTGAAAATTCATATGCTTATGGTCAATATCTTACTACTAGTATCAGATCCAAGCCATTATTTAATTTATTAGAATTATCTGTTGTAAGATATTGGGATCTTTTGGTGTGGATGGATAAATATAATTTTGCTGGTAGTTTTACATGGGAGATTTTAGAGCCAGAAACTGTAGTGAACTCTACTGATAATGAAACAGACCAAGTGCAACAACGTGATAAGCTTGAATATGTTTCCAAATGGCAGATTAAAAACTATTTACCAATTATTTTACATGAAGAGTTTGAAGATTGGGTTATTATGATATTAGACGCAATTATTAAAGATAGAGAGAAAAGATATGGATTGAATAAAGATGGTGCAACAGAATCACAGAAAAGGCAAACACAAATTACCCAAATTTTGATGCAACAGAAAAAAGACGATGATATAGATATTGATTTGGAAACAATTGAAAAGGATGGACTATGTTCTCACTTCAGGAAACCTTTTTTGAAAAGAATCAATACTTTGATTAAAAAACAATCCGATATGATGAGAGACTCGCATATGGCGAAAGAGTATGAGTTCCCAGTTTTAGCTGGCTCTTATTTGAAATTGGCTGATCCAACATTAGAATTAGTTAAATATATATGTCAAATACTATCATTATCAAGAATGAGGAACTTAGAAGTACGTGTATTAAGACGTGATTTGTTAAGATTATTTGGAATTATGGAATTTAGTGATGAAGGTATTTTCAAAAATCCGTCAACTTCATTGGTTTTGCCAGAAGTTATTTGTGATAAATGTTTCCAGATAAGAGATATTGATATTTGTAAAGATGATGAACAAATTTTATGGAAATGTCTAAATTGTGAAAGAGAATACAGTAAATTGATTATTGAAGAAAAATTGCTTTTTGAGTTCAATAGATTGTTGGTTCAGTATTATACACAAGATTTAAAATGTGTAAAATGTGGTGAAATGAGAAGTGATGAATTATCACTGTATTGTCAATGTTCGGGAAATTGGGCAAGTACTGTTAATATCAAAGATCTAGAAAGAAAATTCCAAATATTTTCCAATGTATCAGATGCTTATCAATTCGGCTTATTAAGACAAATTGTATCGGATGTTATCTGAATAATGATTAATTCATTGTATAAATATATATCAATATATATATATATTATTTATATAACAATATAAACGCTCTTAATGATAGAAATTATTTTATAAAATTCTTCAGTATCTTTCCTTTAATCTTGAAGCAATTGTTCTTAAGTTACCATAAACTTTACCTGGAGGACTACCTAAAATTAAACTCATTACAGCTTCTCTTGCCATTTTAATATGTGTAAAACCACCAAGAATGTGAATTTTAGAATCTGCAAGTACAATTCTTGTTCTAGTTGCATTTTCAATTGCGAATTTTGTTCTACCATCTTTACCTGCAATACGACCAATTGCACGAGATAAATGATCACCTTGTAAAGTTTTAACATCTTTAATTTCAAAAGACTCAATATATAAATCGTCTAATCTTAATAATGCAATTGCATCATCAATATCAAAACCTAATGAGAAAGCTTTAATAAAATCAGCACCTTTTTGTAAAGCACCTGGATCTGTTGTTTTTTTACATGATCTTAGTTCAACTGCTTTACTCTTTAAATTCATTCTTACTTGAAGTTTCAAATATTCAACTAATGGTGGATATATTTTTGGCCAAGCTGCTTTTAATGGAGCCATTCTATGTGGAGGGATAGGAACTTTTCTTTTCTCTAATTTTACTTTTGATCCAGAATCTGCTTGCGACTGAAATTTAGGTTTACCACTTTCGTCCAGTACCAATCCTGCAGATGGTGTTATCACTATTTCTTTATCTTGTTGTATATTTTCTGGCTGTATATCATCGATATTGGTATCGATCATTATATCATCAGTATTAGTGTTATCTATTTGAGAAGTTGGAACATTAGAAGATAGATTAGATTCTGGGCTTGTTTTCAAAGCAGTTGGAGCAACCATTTTTTTTAATTATTATATATATGTCTCAAAATACAGATAATTTTCCTTGGTTAAATATTAAATCAGTATGATTACTGTTGGGGGATTCTTTGTTGCTTGTATGAGGTTTGATAACCAGAAGAATAAGTAGCAAAAAAAAAAGTTTCAAAAAAAAAAAAAAATTTTTTTCACAGAAATTTTTCATGTCAATCGCTTAGCGACGCGTCGATTTTGGGTTTTTCATTTGGCTTTTTTTTAGTTTTGGGGTAGAACAAGAACATTTCCTTAATTTGATCCTATTTTCCACCAAAAGGTTTAACAAAAAGACGGTTTTCATTGAACAGATAGTCATTTGAACAGTAAATGATTTTTTTGAAAAATTACACAGGGCAGCTATGCCACAACCTGCGTTTTACAAATAAAAACATACTGAAAACAAGTTTACGAAATACAGTATTCAACAATGTTGGAATAAAGAGATTTCAATCAACGCAAGCTTCGAGTGAGAATAGTAATAATAACGATGGAGAGGAACTTGAAGCAGAGAGTAATAATAGCGAGGATAATAAAAATAAAACATTCACGGCAGATGATTTGTTTGATTCAAGGTATGAAAGTTTAGAAAGACATATTAAGAAGGAATATTTAGAGAATGATAAAATAATAAGCTCTGAAGAATTTTTAAAACTTTATGAATCATTAGAAACCTATCAGCGTTCAATTTATGATTATAACAAAATATCACCAGAGAAGAATGAATATATTCAAAAATCAAATAAACTACTTGAAAAATTATTAACTAATTCTAAAACTGAATTTAATGAGAATTTATTAAAAAAATTATTTATTAGACAACCATTATTTTATACATTGCAAACAATTATTAAAACATATTATTCCAAAAATTCAAATATCAGTATACCATCGAATATTTCATTAATTCCATTCAGGAAATTGATATGGGATGCACAGTTTCAACATGCATTAGATTTTGTTGAATTAACAAATGGTAATAAAAGGTATATAAATTATAAAAAGGAGAAAATGAAATCAATTTTAAAATATTTTGGTGGTTCAATAGTTGGATTAATTGCGTGTATTCATGGTGGTATTACAGTATTTTATCCTGAATTAATTGATGCAGGAGCTGGTGGAACAACATTTGGAATTTATGGAATTTATGCATGTATTGTAACATATATTGTTAATTGTGGATTTTTAGGAGCTTTAGCATTTAGTTCAAAAGGTTTAGAAAATGGTAATTTAATGTTTAAACAATCAACTATGCCATATGATTGGTATTTAAAAGTTGATCAAATGAAAATGTGTTCGAAAATTGTTGAAGCAGATTCAGAAATTAATGGTATTGACGGATTTGCTACAAGAGAAGTTGTTTCAAGAATTCAAAAAATGGGATTTGAAGTTAATGAACCTGAACAAGAAATTATGTTAAGACAGTATTGGTATTCTTCAGGTGAAGGATTTATGTGGGTTGAGCCTGATATTGATCCTGCAGAAATTGAATGGTGGAAACATTTAGATGATATTGGTATCAAAAAAGTTTGGGATCAAGACTATTCTAAACTTGAAGAAGCAGTTTCAGAAGACTCAGAAGATAATTTTAATGATCCGGAATTACTAATTTCAGGTAATGATAACGATAAATAGTTTACTGTATATATTTAGCCAAGTTATCCTCCTTTTACGCTTGTAATTAATAGACACTGTTGATATGTTTAAAGCTTATATAGACAATACTTAGTAGTAGTATAAAGTTCTAAAGAAAAAAAAACAGCATTCCCCCGGTACCGCCGCGGTCCAAACCGTGTAATATAATATGTAATATATGTGAAAATGAAGACAGATAATAAAGTAGAGTAAAATAAAGTAAAATAAAGTAAAATAAAGTAAAATGAAGTGAAGTTAAGAATTGAAAACTGTGTAAAAATGGATTCCTGTGACTTAAAAAAAAGATGAGACAATGTAAGTCGATTTGACAATGGAGAAAAAAAGTATTAATGCATAGTAAGGTTGATTGGTAATTGATCATTGCCAGTTTCATCCCTTAATTTTTGAGCTCTTTGTTTATTGAATGACTTACCTCTTTGCCAAAATTTCAACACGTAGTCGAAAAAATAATCATCTTCTTCTTTGAAAGCTTCAAGAACTTGTTCAATTCTTTTCTTTAACTCGACATCATTTCTAGCTAAACCGTGTAAAACGTTTAAATATTTATCAACTGATTTGTTATTTGAGTATTCATGAGACGATGATAAAAAGGCATTTAAACCAGGTAATGAATTAGCAGCTGGTGATAAATTAGACGTTGCATGGAATATATTTGAGTTACTATTAAAATTTATTTTATTACTATTCTTAATATTTTTAATAGTTTTGTTTAAGTTTGAATTTTCGTTGTGCCTTGGTAAAGGAGATAAATTAGCCGAATTTGGCATAGTACTTTTATTAACACTGTTAAAGTTATTTGGTGAAGGGGCTGTTGTAACAGGTTTTGATAAGATTGAGAAAGCTGAAGCGTACTGATCGCTAACTAATTTATTGAGATTGTTAAAATTGTATAGATTTTTAATATTATTTTGAATTTTTTTATCATTTGAAAGGAATTGTAAATCATTTAAATCTAAATTAAAGAAACCTTTTTGGGCACTTAGATGACATAGTTCATCAAGTTTCTCAAATATTTTCTCCTTTTTATTAAACTTATCAAGTCTTTGTAATAATTTGATAGATTTAGGATCGTTGGTTGCGTAAGTTGAAGCATGTCTGTAGATGTTTCTACTATTATAACCAGTTGTTAAAAAACCCGATCTTGATGATAACTGTCTGCTGGTGGTTTTAAACATCGTTAGCTATAATGTGATTTAATTAAAAGTAGTTTTTTGTTTAATGAATAATAGAGAGAAAATGCTTTCCTGTAGGTGTGTATCTGACTGAAGTTGTGTGTTGTAGCCAGCAACAAAGTGATTGACGTGTCCAAGAAGAAAGGAAACAAGCAAAGCAAACGACGGCAAGGGCAAACATCGTAATCTAACACTCTGCACGCTTCTCTTTCCCCTCAGCGCCACCGAGCGAGAAGTCTTCGTTGATAACGGGGGAAAACAGGGAAAACTGTGAGAGAGAAAAAAGTTTTTGAGAAATTCTGCGCGCCGATCGACGCTGGCCGGAGAAGTTGAAAACCGTCTGGAGATGACAGTTTCACAATATCACCACGTTAGTTGTTCGGTTGCAGTATTCACTGGCTCTTTCCTTGCTTCAATTGACAGCGGAGGGAGAATACAGGATGCCTAAGTTGATTTTGCTTCGTCATGGACAGTCTGAATTTAATAAAGAGTCGAAATTTTGTGGTTGGATCGATGCACCATTGACTGATGAAGGTATTGAACAAGCTGAGAATACAGCATTTTTAATTAAATCCGATGATCTGGTTAAAGATATACCATTTCATTTACTAGTTACTTCAAGATTACAAAGGGCTGTTAAAACTTCCAATATAATTTTGGAGAAAATTAATAGATGTGATATGGATATAGTTAAAACTTGGAGGTTAAATGAACGACATTATGGTTCATTACAAGGATTAAAAAAAAATGATGTTTTAAATAAATACGGCGAAGAGAAATTTATGTTTTGGAGGAGAGCTTATAATGGATGTCCACCGGAGTCTCATATTACTGATGATCATTATAAAGATACTTTAAGAATTGCAAAATTTGATAATGATTTAGTCGATAATGAAAATTTAGTACCAAAATGTGAAAGTTTAGAATTAGTTATAAAAAGGTTAAAACCTTTCTGGAATGATAAAATTTTAAGTAATTTAAAACAAGGTAAAAATGTTTTATGTATAACGCATGGTTCAGTTGTTAGAGCTTTATTAACAATTTTATATAATTTATCAAATGAAGAAGTTGAACATTTAAATATACCTAATGGAATGCCAATTTTAATAGATTTTGATTCTGAAACTTTACTTCCAAAAGATAAAACTTGGAAATATTTAGAACCTGAGAAAGCTAAAATTGAAGCTGAAAGGGTTAAATTTGATGGTATGAATAGAACCTAGTATAAAATACTTACTTTAGAAACTTATATTATTCGAGTCTTTAAATATTTTTATTATTTCAATTATTATTAAATATATAGTACAAGTAAATAAGAAATGTGTTTTTATATATATATATTCACTAAAATTTTATAAATCTCTATTATTAACACACATCCAGCGTGTGTCTTCCCAACCTTTAGCGGTGTATTGGATATTATTTGGTAATTTACCTGAAGGTGCCAAACAAATTCTATTTGAATTAAAAAAATTTGAATGATTAATCCATGGCATTATTTTCCCATTGCCTCTTATTATTGAACCATCTTTAATTTTATCATTACTAGTTTTAATAAAATTATAATTGTTTTTAATATTATTATTAAATTGCTGATCATTACGTGGAGGTAATACAACATTTGACCACAATTTGTCCCTCGACAAAAGTGAATATTTAATTTTAAGTTTTAATGAATTATCATCAATACCTGAATATTTTAAAAAATCATCAATTTTTTCAAAATTTGAATTTATAAATTCATATTGATAAAAATCTATACTTTCATCATTTAAAATATTATTTGAATAGTTGTTTTTAATTGATAAATCATTTGAATAAAATCTCAGAAATGTTGGATTAATTCTACATTCTCTAGATTTTGGGTATATTGGTGTATTATTTGAAGAATAAAATAAATTATTTGAAATTAAAATTTTAGATTCATTTATTGGTTCATAAGTTGTTCTATAAGTTTCAAGTGGTAAATCATTTAAAATCAATTTTTTATTTGGAATTTCAATTATATTAATTTTATTATTAAATAATAAATCATTTTTTTTATAAAATGATTTAGCTGATAGATATAATGATGATTTTCTAATTTTATTTTTAAATGAATCAAAAAATTTGTAATGATTATCATTATTATCTATATTGGATAAATCTTTATTAAAATTTGATTTAAATTTAAACTGCAATCCATCAAATTCTTCTTCTTCTTCTTCTTCTTCTTCTTCTTCATCTTCTTCACTTAAATGCTTATTGAATGAATTATGGTAATTATGATCGATAACAATATCAGATTGTTTATTGTTATATTCAATTTCATTTTCATCATTATTTGCTAGTGGATGATCAATAACATTTGAAATACAGATAGAATTTGAAAAAGACTCAGAGAAAAGACTAATATCGTCATCACAGTTGATTGAATCAACGTATTGAAATGAACAAGAAGATGAAACTGTTAAACTTAAATCAGTTGAAGAGTTATTTGATAATTTAAAATCATTCAAATAATCATAATTATTATTATGGGATTTTAAATTTTTATCATTTCTAAATCTACCAGGTTTGAAAACTGTTGATTTTTTAGTTGATAAAATAAATTTTAAAGCAGGTGAAGAAGTCTTCTGTAAATCAGAACATGAAGGAAATGAATTAACGGTATTATCTGAATTTAATGAATGCTCACAAGAGAAAGTATTTTGAAAACAACATGATTTGTTTATAGGTATAGAATATACACTTGTTGGAGAAATATTGGTCGTTGCCAAAGAAGTTTGTTTTGTAGATAACAACATAATGTTTGATGTGGAAAAAAAAAGTGTTCAAATTAATATATTGATTTGTTTCTTTGAAAATGGACAAAGCATAAATGTTTGCTTGCTAAATTGTTAATAATTTTTCAAAAACAACAAGAACAAAATGGATACTGATCAATAGACAGGAACAAAGGAAAACCTTTTTGGCGAAAGAAGGAACAAACTACAAGAAGCAGAGGAGAGAGAAGAAAAGGAAGAGGGAACGAGAAAGAGAAAGAGAAACGTCGCAGGGAACTCGGTTGCTTATATCAGGAAAGGGGGCAGAAGGATGAAAGGTTTCCATCTTAATACCACAAGACGTGTATTTCAAATAACCCAGGCCAAAACCGGCTCCTCCGAAAGAAAGGCAACGCCTAGCGGATGCCACTTGTTTCCCCGTGAAGAAGTTGACACATTTTCTACACTTTCCGTTTATGGTATTTTCTTCGACACAACGATTATCTTTGCCGTTTTGGGGTGGGCCACTGCCATTTTGACGTAATCACCTAGCTGTGCTAGTGGAAAACCTCTACAGGAATGGGCTCAGTGTCCTCCTCCACCCCCCCCCCAATTACTGCACACTGGCTCGCTATTGGCCAGCACCACAAGGTCACACAAATCTTGTGTCCCTTTCTATAGCCACCCACAGAAACATAGTGCTGGTATAGGCACAGGTGCAGAACACATACAGCAGCAATTGTCTCCTCTCAAGGCATTCACAGAGCCGCTAGTCCTTGGCCATATTCGGCGAACCGAGCACCATTTTCCCTTGCAACGGTTGTGTTTCTTCGGGATAGCGAATTCGCGAGTGGTGGGCCACGAGCTAAAAAAGGGCAAAAGAATAGGAAAAAAGAAACTTTTTTTTTGTGTTTGGCTGACCGTTGGCCTGCGGTTTGTGCTTTCACTTTTTTTCGGTTTTTGCGGGCAACGCCGTAGCACTGTAAGGGTGAAAAGAGCAGCTATCGACGCGTCGGTGGTGGAAAATCACCTTTTTTTTTTAAGAAGAACAAATAACTTCTTGCACTGATATAGTTTTCGGATTTGTGATCATTAACTAAATAAATTAGAGCTATGTAAAAGAGCAATTATACGAAAATTATTAGATTAAAAGTAATTAAAACGAAGAAGAAATGAAAAATGTTATGTAGTTTTATTGTAATGTTAAAGAAATTCCTATGTTAATTAATTTTTTCTGTTAAATTTAGATTAATGCAGCAGCTGCACCAGCTAAAATTGCAAAAGCACCAGCTGGAGCGTATTGAGCAGCAGCACCTTCGTGAATTGAAACGGATTCAGATGATGAAGATGGAGCAGCAGATGATGATGGAGCTGCATCAGTTGCGTCAATACCTTTAATTGTAAGTGGAATACAACCATCAATTGGATCACTTTCGTAATACATTAATTCATATGACATAGTTGAATAACGGTATGGATCACCAGTATTTTTACATGCATAAAAGTAATCAGAAGTACCATTAGCTAATAAAGTACCATCTTTTTCAAATGTAATTTCAAGATTAGATTCACCAACGAATAATTGAACAAAATTGTAACTAACAGAGAATGCTTGTGGGTAACCAATTAATTCAGTGTATAAACTTTTAGTATCTGGATTATAAGTTAAAGATTCAGATTGATCAACTGGTGAAGTACCTAAGAAAGCATAGTTAAGACCTGCACCTTCATGAGAGAAACCAAGGGTGTTACCGTCAATTTCAGAGTTGTCAGATTTAACAACTAAGTATTTGTCGACAGTTTCAGCAGAAACGATAGAAGCAGCAAGTGTGGTTAAAAGAATTGTAGAAAGCATTGTAATTTGGATTTGTCTTTTGGTTAAAAGAAGGAACAGGAAAAAGGCAAAGTAGGGGATCTGGAAAAGTTTTAATGTAGGAATAGGGACGATAATACAGTATATATAGCAAATATAGACAGGTTAGGAACATCACTCATTTTCAAGAAATCAGTCGTCATAGTTACGAAAAGTAAACAAATGACATAAAATAAGTATACTATAAATAACTTTAACTGGCTATTTAACCAATTGAAATTTGCTAAGAGATTACTCTTTTAGGAAATAAGACAGCCATTTTAGGAAGTAAACAGCGTGAGAAATGGGGAACAAAAAACGGGAAATAATTAATTAATTATTCTGAAACTAGTTTTTCCCTCCCCCCACCATTTTTCTCTCGCTCGGAAAGAATTTGCAGGGTTTCGGAACTAATGCTAAGGCTTGAAGTGAGCTAAAACGCAAACTGACAGAGCAGGACCCAAGCACCGGTACTGTTTAAGGTTATATTCACTATACAGTGCGAGTAACTGTGCACACATGTGTATATATATGTATATGTATACAGAACTGGAGACTATCGACTGTGTATACAGTGTCTCTTGGAGGTTTGTCCAGTCGCATAGTGCAAGCACTCCAACCCATATAATTAGAATATTCAGTTACCTATAACGGATATATATTTTGCACGTTCCTAAGTAGTTCATACGAGTTTACTAAAACTTTTTTTTAGTAGATTTCCATTCTTGGCAACGACGCGCCGATCGACACTAGCGGGAGAAAATCCGCGACGGCGACGGAGAGGTCAATAGCAATGGCGACGATAGACCCAAAGTGAGGAAAGGAAGGGGGACATTTGTAGATTCTTAGGAAACGACAGCTTCAAGTTGAGATAAACGTTAACAGTCAACTTTCCGTGAAGAGAGGGGGAGCACAGTTGGGAAACGGTTTAAGGGATCTATCGAAACATGATTTACGGATTAGAGATCTTGGATGTAGGGGGGAAAATAAAAAATTTTCTTTCTCTTTCTCTCTCTCTCTTTCCTGTAAGGGTTCAGTGTAAGGAGATTGGCCATGTGGATGGCCGTTTGTACTAATATGTGTAATATTGATGGCCACGTGCACGATATATGTTTACCCTGTTTGTGAATCTGAATACAGTTTTTGCATGTACAATAGTGCACTGGTAGACAGTTACTGCATAAAGCAAACAATTATTTTTTAAGTTGTACATAATGTACCTTTGACACAGTTACATTCTGTGTGGTACTCAGGATACGGAGGATACAGGGTTCGAACAAACAAAGAAAAATAAGGTTTCTTTGAAGGTTATAAAGTTGTGAAATTGATTACAAGCCACTATATCATGGTGTCTAACACGTGGACTGTGTGTGTAATGTGTAGAAAAGCTTGTGTGGGTGTGTAAACTGGGAGGTTTTTGAACAGTTTTCTGTAGTTGTATGCAGTTTCACGATTTTGCTGTTACACTGTTGATTATAGTAAACAGTAAATACGAGCCCGTTCACCGTAATACCAAAACTACACGATTGCAGGTACACACACACAGACTGTCCAGATAACAGATTGCTTATCTACACAAAAGCTTGCAATCACAGATAAGATTTTGATAATAAACACGATATTTACACAATATGTCATGCACGCATGTTATCATTTGGTGAACTAGTGCAATAATGTGTAGATCTGCGCCTATACATTATCGTAATTTATGAATTAGTTTAGATATTAAAGGTTAATTACACTACGAATTTTACGGATGTGTATAAGTATACGCATTCTTATCGTGAGCAAAGATAACAAGGGTTTAAACGGTACAGCGGGGGTACAACAATATGGGTGTGTAAATGCATATTTGCCAAATAGCCAAGTAGCCAAATTGCACAACTTGATTGTGTATAGATAAGGTTTATATGCCTGAGTAGCATTATCCAAGTGCATGGACACACAGCAAGATAGTGATTGGTATTATATGGAGCGTGTAGCACACTGGATATTTTCTCGGTACAGCTACAAGCAAGGTATTTTTTTTTTTTCTATTTTCTTTCTTTCTTTTTTTTTCATTTTTTTTAAAATTTAGTTTTTTTCATGGGACTGTTTAGACCAAAGTCGGTCAAATTGAGAAAAGCGAGGAAACGCAAAAATAATTTTCTGTGCATGGAACTATTGGCTGGGGGAATAGGCTGTGCCTAAACTAGTACTGAATTGGTGGAGCACATTTAAGTAAAAATATCAGCTAATTTTGTAAAAGACAAGTTAAAATAAATGCAAAGCAAGAAAAATATTTTTTTACACTATTTTGCTCTCGATGATCAGCACAACACAAATTCTGCGAAACACGTTTTGCGTTAGATTCATACCATTTAGGAGAATTTTTTTCGTGTTGAGGACAATGTTGAGCTTGGTTTTTTTAAAAAGTCGTGCTATTAGTATCGCTACAATACTACATTACTGAACTACAAGAATCGTGAGCTTTAAAAATTTGTAAAGGAGATAGGGAGGAGAGAAATGTTGGACTGTAGGCAAGGCAAGGACTGGCTTGTATGGTCATGCTCTTGTGTGAGGTGTAATAACTGTATGAGTTAATTCTTTTTTGTCCTCTTGCTGGCGTTTTGCCTTTGCAGCATATTGAAAGAGGATAGAGGAAACTGGTAATTCCTCATTCCTTTGTGTTTTCGTTCAAAAAAGAAAAGAGAAGAAGAAAAAAACAGCTCGTTAGCTTGAAAAGCGTGTGGCTCAAAAAAAAGCGAGGTATCGAAAAAAAGTATTTCTTGTGAGTGACGGCGCAGAGTGGCTTAATGGAGAGCGAGAGATGTGTGTGTGTGTGTGTGCTTTGAGTATCAGGAGGACATTAGCCAATTGGAACAGGACTAATTTGAAGCAGATAAGGTGTGTGTCAAGCACGCAGTGTACGTCATTATCTGTTTTAGCTCTGCAACAGTCCACTGCGTCCACTGGGAGTCTTTGTTGTGCCAGCACAGCTGTTAGTGAACGGGAAAGACAAGCTTAAGAAACAAAACACCTTGCAAATCAGACCTAGACTCAGCTCACAAATTGTGTGAGGTGGAATAAAGCTTATTTTGTCTGTAGTGCAACCCACAAAAAAAAGAAAAGAAAGGAGAAAACGCCACACTTTTTCTCAAATACAGTGCACCTGGCTTATCGAAAAAACAGCAGCGGCCCGGCAGCGACAGCTTATCTTTTTGACACAACAAAAACTAGTTTTCACAATTTTCCCAGCTTTTTTTTTTTTCGTCGTTGTTGCTTTTTATGCCTCACAGCAAAACACTTTTTGGGGCTCTGTAACAGGGAAGTGGGCGTTTGGCATTTACCATTTGGCATAAAACTGTGCTGTCGTTCTCGTCGTTGCTGATAATGCAGGCTGGGTGTGTACAGGTTTCCTGCCTGTGCTGCGCAGACACTACTTTCTCTCCCTCTGCCATTTCAACACCTACACACACACACAGTAACCACTACCACTGCCACCACTACCACTGCCACCACCACCACCACAACCACGTTTGAAAGCTACTGTAGAGGTTCTTATCAAAGAATCTGGTGTAAAATTAGAAATAAAGCGAAAAATGCGGAAAATGAGTAAATTGGGTGAACACAGCGCCGGTACACGCATAAAATTACCCTAAACACAACTTTTAAGGCCGTTGCGCATAGAAAAAATACAACATGGTGTGTGACAGCCGCGCTGTGCGTGCACTGTTCACACACACTCTCTTTCCTCCCAACCACACCGTTAGTTCCGATATTTTACCCCTACCATGAACGTGATGCCCTAAGCTCCGTTAAATCTCTGTTGACGAAAAACCCTTCCCTTTCTCCCTCCCCCAGTTCCAAGTTCTCGGTCGTAGGTCTAAGGTCTTTGGCCCTCCTCACCTGTCTGTGTGCCGACTCATCTACTGACTGTCCACACCGGTATCTGTACTTCCATCAGCGTGTAGCACACACCAACCTCTACATCTATATCTGTATCTACACACAGTACCACCACGTTGATGTGACAGAGATTCGGCCGACATGCACAACATGTGGCTGATATGTGATACTTCCGCTTTAAATTAAGCCGCACATCGCTAATTTTGCTTGGGGCTCTGGCCGTTGGCGCATGTGCTGGGAGGAAAACAACAAAAAAAAAACGTTGCAGGAAAAAGATAAATGCTGAAAAGAGAGTCTTTATTTTCTCACCTGCTGGAGATGGGGGGGACTGTTTTATTTATAAAGAGAAACGTTTGCTGTTTGAGCTGACAAGAAACTGTAAACTGTTTGTTGGGGCTTTGTTTCTTTCTTAATATTACCCCTTTTTTTTCCGTCTTTCCTCTTTTCTCATTTCTCACTTCCCTTTTTATCTCCTGCTAGTTCTTGCTTTTAGAAGGAAAGAAAAATAGATACACACACACACACAGATATAAATATATACAGATATTTCTGGTAATAAAATAATACAATAATAATATATGAGAAATTTTATATGATAACAAAATATATGATATATATATATAAATATTTCTATATTAGATTTTAAAGAGATGACGAGTACTACAGCATTTAACAATACTTCAAGTCCTATAGATTTTAATAAACATTTTGGTGGAATAAATATAAATAATACAATGAATACAGAAGATAACAATAATGGTAATAACTGTTTAAAACAAAGTGAAGATATTAATAGCAAATGTTTATGTAAATGTGGTAATTACAATAAAGAAGATAATGAAAGTGAGAATATACCTAAATTATGTGATATTTTAGATGATTTAGTTGAACCTGAAAGTAAATATTCTAAATATAATTTTGTTAAATTTTTAGTTGATAAACATTGTATTGAAAATTATGAATTTTATACAGAATTAATTTCAATTATAAATAATTACGATATATTTAAAAGGTATAAATCAACAAGTGAATGGTTTTCAATTTATAATCAATTTATTGAAACTGAAATAATTAATTTACCAGGAGATTTAGTTTTAAAAATATCAAAAAATAGTTTACCATGTATTAAAATTTTAAATCATATTGAGAAAATAATTTTAAATTATTTACTTTCTTCATATTATGAATTTATTTCAAATAATTCATCAGGTAACTCATCAGGTAATTCGTCAGGAATAAACTTAAATTTAAATTTAAATTATGATGATAGTAATAATAATAACTTAATAAATACAGAAATTAGTTCTTTCAATTATAGTTTATCATTTAGTGAAGAAAGAAGCGAAGAAAGGAGGATAAGCGAAGAGAGTAATAATAAAAGAGATTTACTAGCTAACTTAAATAATGAGTTGTCTAAAGATTACTCCTTCACACTGATTAGCGAAGACGAAGAAGCAGAGGTACAAGCAGAAGAAGAAGCAGCAGCAGCAGCAGCAGCAGAAGCATCATCAGGAATACTGAATCCTAGCAAAGAAAGCAGCGATAAACGGAAAAGTTCAACATCTTCCACATCTACACGATCCTCTGGGACGTTGCATCACCAGCACACACATGCATCTAATAGAACTGACACCAGCGCTAATACTAGCAAATGGTCATCAAAACTTAGCAAGAAGCTAAAATGGAGACGAAGATCTGAAGCGTCCACCACCACTGTATAGATTATATAAATTAGACCCACCTCTTTAGATACCACTTTATAGACAACCACCGCCGGACTCCGTGGCGCACTCCTGCTTTCCTCCGTGCTGGCCTGCTGGCCTGCTTCACTGCTGGCTGCCTGCCCACTCTTCTCTTCTCCCCCGCGCCAAAGTGGAGAGCTGGGGGGAGAAGAGACGTGCGATGGGAGTGGGCTGGGGACATTTCTGCTGCAAGTGCTGCTGCAAGTGCAAGTGCCAGTGCTGGCACAAACAAGGGCGGAGTACCGTACATACAACATGGGGTGCACCAGGTGTCCTGCTGTGGGGGGCTGCAGCACAAGAAAGGAAGGAAAATAAGGGTTCTTTCTCCCCCCCCCCCTGCTGCTGCTCCCCTTGCTCCCCCCAGCAAACCAGCACACGGGGCCCGGGGCACGGTGCACTGTGCGCAAAAGGGGTCCTGGCGTGTGGAGCAAGCACGGAGAACAATGCAAGCTATAAAGTGTGCAGGTTTTTCCCACTTCTTCCAGTCAGCACCCTAGACTAAGTGTCACACCCACACACCAACACTAGCACTAATACACACACAAGATGTCTAAACAATCATACTACTGTCCATTCGATGATAAAACTAAAATTATCAGAGTGCCTGATGAAATCGATAACATATTCATCCAATGTGACAAACACGAAAACGATAACCCATCAACAGTTTTCAAATTTTCTAAATGTAAAACCAGTGAAACATCAGTTCAGAGGAAATTTCAGAAAACTCAAAATGCAAATTTAAATTATTTTTATAAAGCAAATGATATTTGGGAATTTAACAATATCGGCGTTTCAAAACCGCCAACTGATATAAAGAAACCTGAAATTTTAAAATTGAAAAATTTTAAAAATGGTGATATTCACGTCTACGTCGTTGTTAGATACTTAGTCTGTGGTGATTGTGACAAAGGCGCTTTCGGTTTCGGTGGCTACAAAATGGACTACGAAGATATTCAGAAACATTTGGAAATCGGTTACGATTTACTATCTGTTAATCCAAACGACTTGGAATACTTCTTCTATGTTTAACCTGCTACCTCTAATGACGCCCCTTTATTTCTTTATTTCTTCCTTTCTCTATCTTTTTAACTCTTCTCTTTCCTCCTCTCCCCCCCCCCCTTTTTTTTCTCTTACTACTTCCATGTGCTGTTATTGTTGCTACAATTAATTTTACATTCTTTGCCTCTCCTAAATCCTATTTTTCCCCCTTTTGTTCTACCAATATATCTTAATATTTATAATTTATAATGTCTAATGTTTTTATATCTTTACTAAAACAAAAAAAACTACAAAATTTTTGACACAAAAGCTTCTTTCTCTCCGGTCCGGTCCGCGCCATTCCTCTTGTTTTGGATTTGGATTTGATTTGATTTGAATAATTTGATATAAATATTCTTATATAAAAATAAATAATTTAAAAACTTTAGAAAAACTAATTAATTAAAATTTGGGGGAAAAAAAGGGAAAATTTCTGTAAAGAAATTTTTTTAACTTTAATTTCGAATTCGCATTCACTTAATTTTAATTAAATTATTTTTGTAATTGTTTCATTCTGTTTAATGCAGAACCGGCTTTAAACCATTCAATTTGTTCTTCATTAAATGTATGAGTTAATGGACATTCCCATGCTGCACCATCTTTTGGATGAACAACCATTGTAATATCTTTACCTGGAGCAAATTTATCTAAACCAACAATATCAATTTCATCATCTGGATTAATTTTATCATAATCTGCATTATCTTTAAAATTTAATGCTAATAAACCTTGTTTCTTTAAATTAGTTTCATGAATTCTTGCAAATGATTTGGTAATAATTGCAAATGCACCTAAATATCTTGGTTCTAATGCTGCATGTTCTCTTGATGAACCTTCACCAAAATTTTCATCACCAATAACAACCCATTTATGACCATTATCTCTATACCATCCACCAGTTTGTGGAACACCATCCCATTCACCTGTATAATGATTTTGAACAGTATTTGCTTTACCATTAACAATATTAATTGCACCAATCATATAATTATTAGAAATATTTTGTAAATGACCTCTATATTTTAACCATGGACCTGCCATTGAGATATGGTCAGTAGTAGTTTTACCTAATGCTTTAATTAAAATTGGCATTTTTAAGGAATCTTTACCATCCCATGGTTTAAATGGTGTTAATTTTTGTAATCTATCAGATGATGGAGAAATTTGAACTTGAACTGTTGATCTATCAGATGGTGGTGCTTGATAAGTATTTTCACCATGATCATAACCTTTTGCTGGTAAACCTTCACCTTCTGGTGCTTTTAATAAAAATTCATTTCCATTTGCATCTTTTAATTTATCAGTTAATGGATTAAATCTTAAATCACCTGAAATTGCATATGCAACAACCATTTCTGGTGATGCAACAAATGCATGAGTTTCTGGATTACCATCATTTCTAGCGGTAAAATTTCTATTAAATGATGAAACAATTGTATTTTTATCACCTTTTTTAATATCTTGTCTATCCCATTGACCAATACATGGACCACAAGCATTTGCTAAAACACTACCACCAAAATCTTGGAAAGTTTTTAAGAAACCATCTCTTTCAATTGTTGCTCTAACTTGTTCAGAACCTGGAGTAACAGTAAATAATGCTTTTGCTGAAACACCATGAGATTCTGCATCTTTAATAATTGATGCAGCTCTTGACATATCTTCATAAGATGAATTAGTACATGAACCAATTAAACCAACTTTAACTTCTAATGGCCAACCTTTTTCAACTGCAACTTCTTTCATTTTTGAAACAGGAGTTGCAAGATCTGGAGTAAATGGACCATTAACGTGAGGTTCTAAAGTATTTAAATCAATTTCAATAACTTGATCATATTCTGCACCTTCATCAGCAGATAAATAATCTTTTTGATATAATTTAGCAAATTGAGCAATTTCTGATCTTTCAGTTGCTTCTAAATATTTAACCATTGATTCATTAAATGGGAAAACTGATGTTGTTGCACCAATTTCTGCACCCATATTACAAATAGTTGCCATACCAGTACATGAAAAAGTATTAACACCTTCACCGAAATATTCAACAATTGCACCTGTACCACCTTTAACAGTTGTAATACCAGCTAATTTAAGAATAATATCTTTTGGAGAAGTCCAACCAGACATTTTACCAGTTAATTTAACACCAATAATTTTTGGAGCTTTTAATTCCCATGGGAAACCAGCTAAAACATCAACTGCATCAGCACCACCAACACCAATAGCTAATTGACCTAAACCACCAGCATTTGGAGTATGAGAATCAGTACCAATTAATAAAGCACCTGGGAAAGCATAATTTTCTAAAACAATTTGATGAATAATACCAGATCCTGGTTTCCAGAAACCAATATTATATTTAGCACAAGCTGAACCTAAGAAATCATAAACTTCTTTATTTAAAGAAATTGCTCTAGCTAAATCTTCTGGACCAGATTTTTGAGCTTGAATTAAATGATCACAATGAACAGTTGCAGGAGTTGCAACAGATGGCATACCAGCAGACATGAATTGTAAAATAGCCATTTGAGCAGTAGCATCTTGACAAGCAACTCTATCAGGTCTTAATTTTAAATAAGAGACACCTCTTTCAATTTCTTGAGATTCTGGTTTATCTAAATGAGAATATAAAATTTTTTCAGCATAAGTTAAAGGTTTGTTTAATCTGTTTTTAACAATTTCTAAATTTTTAACATTTTGTTTATAGTTGATAAAAGTATGATCTTCATGATTGTTCATATGAACTTTAGAATCTTTGGTTAAACCTGAAACGGTTGCGAAACCACGAGTTCTTGAAACTCTAGTAAATGATCTTGCAGATAACATTTTTTGGGTGTTGTGTTTGACAAGAGAATAAAAAGAATAAGAGGAAGAAGGGGGAGAAGAAAAAGAAGAGGAAGAAGAGGGAAAGAAAGAGAAAAAGAGGAAGGGAAAAGGAGAAAACAATCGTAACTTATAACATTGAAACCATCATCACAAAAAATCAGCAAACTGTATCAACTAAATATAAATCTCCCAAAAAATTTTGGGGAAACCACGAAAAATCACTGTTTGCACACTGTGTGAACACACTGAAAGCGCGCTTGCCCGTTGGATTCTCTGATACGGAGTTTCGGAGCCGTGTATGTTTGCACCAGTAGGAGTCTGTTCTTTACTAATGGCAAGCACAGTGTTTCCCTGTGTTCTTGCAGCTTAGCAGCTTGTTTTTGCACATTTTTTCATGTTTCTGCAGCAGCAAAAGGACGTCTGCACCGTATCCAGACACCATGCGCTGGTGTTGTGGGTGCACTGTGCACAGTGCACCATTGTCCACTGGCAGCAGCAGCAGGCAGAGCCAGAGCCAGAGCCAAAGCCAAAGCCGAAGTCGGACAAGCTCCCCCAGTGCGCAGCGAGTGACCCGCGCCCGCGACTCCGGCTCTTCAGCGAGGAAACGCAGAAACGCAGAAACGCAGAAACGCAAGCCTGCGCCACGCAGCGGGCAACGGGGCGACGGGATCGGGGACCGTGCGGGCGCCCAATCGCAGCTGCAGCATTTGTAAGTCGCACAAGCCTGCCTGTTTTCCCCCTTCCTGCCCTCTGCCCTCTGCCCTCTGCCCTCTGTCCTCTGCGTCGACGCGTCGGTGTGCATGCGCCACTTTTCTTGCTTTTTGCCACTTTTCACTTTTCACTTCACAGGTTTTTTCTTTTTTTTCTTTTTTGACACAGAGCAGGCCGTGGCTCAGCTGCTTGCCTGCTTGCCTGCTTGCCTGCTCGTTTCCCTCATTCCCTGCTTCTTTGGCTGAATGTGTCCTGCCACACACACACACTCTCTCTCTCTTTCTCTCACAGCCTCTGTTCCAGCTCACCCAGCTGCTGTGTGTCTATACACACACCCATGTGCGTCTGTGTACACCACAGAGTGCACGCCCTCTATGGCTATTATAAAGCTTGTATTGTAGCATTGTTACACGCTAACAGACCAACTCCGAACTTGCCGCGTTATCGCATTTTACTAGGACCTACACAGCACCAGCTCTATACACACACACACACGTCAGCGTGTACACTGTGCACGCTTGTCTCTCTGCTACACCGTATACTAACACACTCAACGACAGTGTCTGCAAAATTAATAGGAAACAAAATAAAAACTATCCATAAATCTCTAAGCTCAACCACTACCACTACCACATCCACTGGAACCTTCTAGATAACACTCGAAAACATGTGTCAGCACGCGCAGTTTCTCCCCGTTTTTTTTTCTAGCTTGTTCGAGAATCGTGGTGATCTTTCCAATATTAAGCTTTTCAACCTATTGTCTTTTTTTTTTTTGTTTTTGGGTTGTCACACAATATTTTATGCGAATCTGTTTCGTATATAAAAGGACAACTCTGTATCTAATTTGTTAGCTCAATTGGTTCAATTATTTTCTTCCTTCCTACTACTTATTTCTCTTACTCTTTATTTTAGATTTCCCTACTCTTTTCTTTTCTTTTCCTTTCCTCTTTTAACACAATTAAAACAAATCTTACACAGACAAAAACTCAAAGAGAAGAGATTAAATAACAATTATTTATAGATAATTACTATGGATTCAACTCAATTCACTGATAGAGCATTAGAAATTGTTACTAATGCTCAACAATTATGTCAACAAAATTCAAATCCACAAATGCTTCCAATTCATTTCTTAGCTGCAATGATACCTGAAAATGAATCTCAACCGATTTATTTGAAAACTATTATTGAAGGTTCAAGATATGAATGGGATCCTGTTAAAAGGTCAATTAATCAACATTTACTTAAATTACCTTCATCTTCAGGTTCAAATATGGAAGCTTCAATGTCATCATCTGCTGCTAATATAATTAAAAATGCTGAAAAAATTAAACAAATTCAAAAAGATTCTTATATTGGTCAAGATCATATTTTATCTGCTTTATTAGATGATTCTTCAATTCAAGAATTATTTAAAGATTTATCAATGAATATTGAATCATTAAAAAAGCAAATTTTAAATTTAAGAGGTAATCAAAGAATTGATTCAAGACAAGCAGATTCTTCTGAAGAATATGAATTTTTATCAAAATATGCAACTGATTTAACTGAACAAGCACTTCAAGGTAAAATTGATCCAGTTATTGGTAGAGAAGAAGAAATTAGAAGAGCTATTAGAGTTTTAGCTAGAAGAGCTAAATCAAATCCTTGTTTAATTGGTGATCCAGGTGTTGGTAAAACTTCAATTGTTGAAGGTGTTGCTCAAAGAATTATTGATGGTGATGTACCAACTGTTTTACAAGGTTGTAAATTATATGCTTTAGATTTAGGTTCTTTAAAAGCAGGTGCAAAATATCAAGGTGAATTTGAAGAAAGAATTAAAGGTGTTTTAAATGATATTGAAAAATCTAAAACTATGATTATACTTTTCATTGATGAAATTCATATGTTAATGGGTGATGGTAAAGCTGATGCAGCAAATTTATTAAAACCTGCTTTAGCAAGAGGTCATTTTCATTGTATTGGTGCAACAACTATAACAGAATATAGAAAATATATTGAAAAAGATGGTGCATTTGAGAGAAGATTTCAAAGAATTGATGTTAAAGAACCAACTGTTAGAGAAACTGTTGCAATTTTAAGAGGTTTACAACCAAGATATGAAATTCATCATGGTGTACGTATTTTAGATTCTGCTTTAGTTTCAGCTGCTCAATTAGCTTCAAGATATTTAACTTATAGAAAAATGCCAGATTCTGCTGTTGATTTAATTGATGAAACTGCTGCAGGTGTTGCAGTTGCAAGAGATTCAAAACCTGAAGAATTAGATTCAAAAGAGAGACAATTAGATTTATTAGAAGTTGAAATTAATGCATTAGAAAGAGATAAAGAAGCAGATTTAACAACTAAAGATAGATTAAAACAAGCTTATAAAAAGAAACAAGAATTAGAAGAAGAATTACAACCTTTAAGAGAACAATATAATAAAGAAAGATCAGGTCATGAAGAATTAACTTCTGCAAAAAGAAAATTAGATGAATTAGAAGTTAAAGCTCAAGATGCTGAAAGAAGGCATGATACAGCAACTGTTGCAGATTTAAGAATGTTTGCAATTCCTGATGTTAAAAAAAGAATTGAAGAATTAGAAGAAGAAGTTGAAGAAGAAGAAGAATCACCTGAATATTTAGTTAAAAATGTTGTCGGACCTGATCAAGTTGCTGAAACTGCTGCAAGATTAACTGGTATACCAGTTTCAAAATTAACTCAAGCAGAAAATTCTAAATTAATCAATATGGAAAGAGAATTATCAAATGCAGTTGTTGGTCAAGGTGAAGCTGTTAAAGCAGTTTCAAATGCAATTAGATTATCAAGATCTGGTTTAGCAAATCCAAATCAACCTTCATCATTTTTATTTTTAGGTTTATCAGGTTCAGGTAAAACTGAATTAGCTAAAAAATTAGCAGGTTTCTTATTCGCTGATGAAAAAGCAATGATTAGAATTGATTGTTCAGAATTAATGGAAAAACATTCAGTTTCAAAATTAATTGGTACAACTGCTGGTTATATAGGTTTTGAAGAAGGTGGTATGTTAACAAATCAACTTTTAAGGAAACCTTATTCAGTTATTTTATTTGATGAAGTTGAAAAAGCTGCACCTGAAGTTTTAAATATTTTATTACAATTATTAGATGATGGTAGAATAACTGCAGCTAATGGTACATTAGTTAATTGTTCAAATTCAATTATTATAATGACATCAAATTTAGGTGCACAATTTATTAATAATTCAAAAGTTACAAAAATTACACCAGAAGTTAAAGAACAAGTTATGTCAGTTGTTCGTTCACATTTTCGTCCTGAATTTTTAAATAGAATTTCTGCAACTGTTGTCTTTAATAGATTATCAAGACATGCAATTTCTAAAATTGTTAAAATTAGATTACAAGAAATTGAACATCGTTTTGAAGATAATGGTAAACATTTAAAATTAAAACTTGACGATTTAGCACTTGAATATTTATGTAAAAATGGTTATTCAATGGATTTAGGTGCAAGACCTTTAAATAGATTAATTCAAAATGGTTTATTAAATCCTTTAGCTGTTATGATTTTAAATGGTCAAATTCAAGATAAAGAAGATGTTAATGTTACAATTAAAAATAATAATATTTATGTTTTACCAAATCATGAAGCATCAATTGAATCAATGGACGTTGACGCAGTTGAAGATTGGACAGATGACGCAGATGATGATGATATTATGAGTGATGACGTTGCCGAACTTGATTAAATTATAATCAACTAATACTTTTTACAATACAATATTTATATATATATATATGTATATATTTTTTTTAACCTTTTATAACGCTTAATATATTTCCGATAACTACATTTTTTTGTCCCTCGACTATGCCAGGTATTTTTTTTTTTTCAAATAAACGAAATAATAGTACTCTATTGGAGAAATAAAATCTAGGAAAAAGTTAGTGAATCTTGAAATTCTGAAATCGTTGAAATTTTTATGTTTTTAAAAAAATTTACACATATAAAATTTATTTTAAAAAAAGCAGGTCACGTGCGCTTGTGCCAGGTATATACGAGCGTGAACATTTACTTTCAACAAATTCCTTGTTAGCTCAGTCGGTAGAGCGTTCGGCTTTTAAGAACTTTTCAAAAGTCGACCGAAATGTCCAGGGTTCGAGCCCCTGATGAGGAGTTGTGTCTTTATTTTTTTTTGTTTGCTCTCGCTCAAAATTTATTGTTTTTTTCCTCAAGGGTGTAGAGCCTTCTTTTTTTTCTCTTCTTCTTCTTCTTCTTCTTGCCGAGTTATTTAAACGTGATTGGAAGGACAGTGAATCCTGAATTTTATAGCTTTGTAGTATTTCATTTGAAAAAGTACATATCCAATGATTGATGTAATGGATTTCATATATTCAACATTGAATAATTTTGGAATCCGAAAGGAACCTTTCCAAAATTTTTGTGTTATTTTAGTTATTGGATATATAACCGTATTTATAATATTTAATTATAATATTATAAATAGGGTTATACCATCATATCCTTATCATCCAGTTGAATTTTATAATGATGAATTAAATGAATCTATTAATATGAAACAGTTTATTAATGAAAATATACCTGAATTTAAAGAGAATGCATGGTCAATATTTAATCCATTTTTATTTAATAATCATTTACAAACAATGTATGCAGGTATAAGAAGATTTAGAAATAGTGACGTTTTATATTTTACACGTCAAATTAGATATGGAAGTGATGGAGGTTGTGCTGCACTTGATCATGTTGTAACTAAAGAAGAATTTGATAATTACGATTTAAAAGATATAATTATACCGGAAAACCAACCAAAAATTGATGATGAATTTCTTAGATATAAAACAAAGAAAGAAATTGAAGAAAATTCAAATGATTCAAAAGCAATTGTTTTAGCATTAACAGGATTATCTGGATCATCAGCTGAAAGTTATATTAGATGTTTATATAATAAATTATCAAATAATTCTGAATTTGATTTATACGTTTTAAATTCTAGAGGTTGTGGTAATGTTAAATTATCAACACCTAAATTATTTTGTGCATTATGGACAGAAGATCTTAGAAGGACAATTCAATTTTTTAAAATTAAATATCCTAATAGGAAAATTTATTTATTTGGTGTTAGTTTAGGTTCAATTGTTTTAGCAAATTATCTTGCACAAGAAGGTGAAAATTCAAATATAACATTAGCTATTACATTAGCATCAATTTGGGATTTACGTGGATCATCATATTTTTTAGAAAATGGTTTAATTTCTTCAATTTTTTATTCAACTGCAATGACATTCCCATTAATGATGTTATTAAAATCTCATTCAAATGAATTATTACAAAATTCAATTTTTAAATCTCAATATACGAATAATATAATTAGGAAAATTTGGAAATTAAAAGATTTTGATAACGTTTTTACATCAAAAATGTTTGGATTTACTTGCGCTGATGATTATTATACCCAAGCATCACCAATTTATAAAGTAAGTAAAATTAAAACTCCTTTAATTAATATAAGTTCATTAGATGATCCAATTACTGGAGGTTTACAAGTTGGTGCATTACCTTTAGATCAAGCTAAATATAATCCATTTATTTCAATGATAAGTACAACTTTAGGTGGTCATGTAGGTTATTTTAAATGGAATAATAAACGTTGGTACGCTGATCCATTATCTAAATTAATTATTAAATTTAATGAAAATATTGTATCAAAACCAGGATTTGAAATTCAAGTTGATGAAAAATTTTTACCAAAACCTGTACTAGTTAATGGTCAGTTCCCTGTACCTGAAAATTTATAGATTTAATAGATAATACTTATACTAATAATAGAAAAATTTTAAAAATTTCGAAAATTTCGAAAAAAAAAAAGTAAAACAATAAAATATTTAACCCGAATAAAAAAGAAGTTATATATATATATATATATTATATATATATTATAAAAATAAAAATGCTACATAAATATAAATAAATTGACAATAGCATACATATATATATATATATATATGTAATGTGAAATGTATGTAAGGTGTACATGTATGTTTTCCCCCTTTTTTTTTTAAATCTTTCTTCCAATGAAAAAACAAAGTTTACGTCAATTTGAGAAATAAAAAAATTAATGAAAATCATATAATTTATAAAGCAGGACCAGCAGCGATGACTTCTTCAGTACATCCTGAAGAGTATTTTTCGAAATTTTCCATAAATAATTGTGCTAAGTTAGTAACTTCAGTATTGAAATCTGCAACACCATCAACCCAGAATTTAGATGGATTTAAGACTTCAGCTGGAACACCTGGACAAGATTTTGGAATTTGTAAACCGAAAGTTGGATAAGTTTCAAATTCTTGTTCAGCTAATTCACCTGAATGAATAGCATCTAAAATAGCTCTTGTGTATTTTAATGAACATCTTTTACCACCTTTAACATAAGATTGACCACACCAACCAGTATTTAATAACCAAGCATTAGACTTATGTTCTGACATTTTATCTGATAATTGTTGAGCATATTTCATTGGATGTAAAACTAAAAATGGTTGACCAAAACAAGCAGAAAATGTTGCTTCAGGTTCTGTAACACCAACTTCTGTACCTGCCATTTTAGATGTATAACCTGAAATGAAATGATACATAACTTGTGCATTAGTTAATCTTGAAACTGGTGGTAAAACACCTCTAGCATCACAAGTTAATAAAACAATATTTTTTGGGTGAGCATCTGCAAGACAAGGAATTTTAGCAGATGGAATAAATTCAATTGGGTATGCACATCTAGTATTTTCTGTAACGTGAGCACCTGAATAATCAACTTCTCTTGTAACAGGATTATAAACAACATTTTCTAAAACTGAACCAAATCTAATTGCATTAAAAATTTCAGGTTCTCTTTCAGCTGATAAATCTAAACATTTTGCGTAACAACCACCTTCAATATTGAAAACACCATGATCTGACCAACAATGTTCATCATCACCAATTAATTCTCTATGAGGATCAGCAGATAAAGTAGTTTTACCTGTACCTGATAAACCGAAAAATAATGTAACATCACCATCTTTTTTACCTTGATTAGCAGATGAATGTAAAGTTAAAACTTTATGTTTAATTGGCATTAAATAAAACATAACAGTGAAAATACCTTTTTTCATTTCACCTGCATATTCAGTACCTAAAATAACCATTTCCATTGATTTAAAATTAATTTCAACAGAAGTTGCAGATGTCATACCTTTTGTATAAACATTAGCTGGAAATTGACCTGCATTCCAAATTGTAAAATCTGGTTCACCAAAATTTTTTAATTCATCTTCAGTTGGTCTAATTAACATATTTTTCATAAATAAAGCATGATAAGCTCTTGCACAAACAATTCTAACTTTAATTCTATATCTTGGATCCCAACCAGCAAATGCATCAATAATATAAACTTTTTCTCTTGTTCTTAAATAATCAATTGCTCTAGATTTTGAAATATTCCAAGTATTTTCATCAACTTTTTTATTAACTGGACCCCACCAAATATTATCAGTTGAAGTTTCTTCATCAACAATTCTTTTATCTTTTGGAGATCTACCAGTTTTTGAACCTGAAAATGCAATTAAAGCACCAGATGATGAAATTGTTGTACCTTTCTCATTTAAACCATCTTCATATAAAATTGGTACAGCAGAATTATAATGAATTTTAGCTTCAGGATTAAGACCTAATTTTGAAGCAATAGAAGATTTTCTTTCATTTTTATTGAAAGGAGATTCATGCTCTGTATTAACATTTTCAGAGTATTCTTTTTGAATATCAACAGCAGTTGGAGCCATTTTTGTTTTTTTTTGGGAAGGTTTTTTTAGTTGAATTTACTTAATGAATTAAATAAAAATCGATAAATGAAAAGAGGTAAAAGAGAGCAGACGAGGGAATAACAATTACTTAATAAATTGAAATGTTATGGGGAATGCAGGATATTTATAGAATTGGCATCAGAGTCACTTAATAAGGTTAAAATGTAGAGAACCGGAGGCAGGTTTGAATAGACCCGGGGATTTTCGCTTTCGATGTTTTCCCCAATTAGAGGAATGGGAGAGAGAATAAAAGCGAGAAAGAGGGAATGTGTGGAAACGCAGCGATGACATCTCCGGGACTGAAAAACCAGCGCTTTTTGCCAGTTTTTGCCAGTCAACAGGCCTGCTGTTTCGTGTGGGAGGGCTGTCAGCGGCATGGGATGGTAAACACGGGTGTGGCCTGTGCTGGCAGGTTGGCGTCTACATAAGAGGTGTGCTGTTCATTGCCGGTGTGTGCTGTATAGCGACTGTTCAGATACTGTGCAGCTACTGTGCAGCAGCTGTGTAGAGGCGGTCAGCTGCCCACACGCTACAGCTAGGAAGGAAGTCCGAGTTTGTACGCAGCAGAGTGCCCCCGGCAACAGCCTGCGCCAACCGCGCTGCTCCGTGCGCTCCTGTTTTGTACGCAGAGCAGACATTTGGCCCGCGCGGGTGTTAAGGGAGTTTAGCAGCGCTCGCAGCCGTTTTGCGTCGCCATCGGTGCTGGCTGCTGGGTGCTGGAACCTGCGCTGCTGCAGACACACACAGGTGTGCTGTATTACAGCAGAGGGAGTGTATTGAATGTATTGAAATGGAATGCAATGAACGTAAAGAAAAGGAACTGGATCCGAACTGAACTGGAGCCGGACTGAAGTCGGACTGGAGTCGGAGTGGCAAGTTGTTCGTGGGACATTCCACTGAATCGCAGGCGTGGGAAAACATGTGTGGTCACCTTACAAAAGGGCTGCACGCTTGGTGGAAATCCATACCACAGACGACTACCCCACAACCCCACAAAAATGGGAAAAAATGTGCTCCAGCATTTCCTGTTTTCTTTTCAGCACCCCGTGTTTGTTGTGGAGACGAAAAAGAAAATTTTAAATTTTTTTTCTGGGGGAAGGGGGGACCGCGCGCCGATCGACGAATGTGCCTGTTTTTTTCTTTGTAGCCGATCGACGCGCCGATTTTTCTTTGTAGCCGATCGACGCGCCGATTTTTCTTTGGCTCGCCGATCGACTACCCAACTACATTTTTTGAAGACAAAGACGGAAAGGATGCATAGCAGCTGCACTTCGAAGAAACCCGATTACTATATTTAGTAATTGGCTTTTTCTGTTTCTGTTTCAGTTTTTTTTTCTTTTTTTTTTCAGCCCCTCCCCCCTTCTGCACTCCCCAGTTCGAACAAAAGTGTCAATAAATAAGATATATATATATATTTGCTATTTATCTATAGAAAAGTCTCGCTTACAAATTTATATATATTATACATTACGTATTCTTTTTTTTTTATTTGGCTATTGTAAATAGTACAGTTTTTCCGATGATAGTTACATAGAAAATCACCAATAACAAAAATGAAGGGAGTGGAATGGGAAGAAAAAAAAATACACGTTAAATCGTAATAAAACAAACTAAAAAATCAAAAGAGCACACAATAATTGCAATTATTGTGGTTTTGCTGAATTACCTTCATCGAAATCTTCTGGGAACATTTCTTCTGTATGTTTAATTTTTTCAGTAATTTCAAAATCTTCTTCTTCTTCTTCAGTTTCAAATGCAATATTTCTACGTTCTGGTCCAATAAATGTAATAAATAAAACGTAACCGAAAACACATCCAACAAAAATTGCCATAACTTTTGCATAATCGAAAATGTGATCACCATTTGGTGCAACCATTGGGAAATCTTCTCCAATAGTTGTTTCAATTGTTGATGATGCTGATGATGCTAAATTACCCAATTGATATGCAATACCAACAACAAATGATCTAAAATCTGGTGGTGCTAATTCAGATAAATGAACTGGAACAACACCCCATGCACCTTGAACAAAAAATTGTAACCAAAATGCACCTGCATTAATATTTGCATTATCAATAAATGCCCATGGATAAATTAATGCACCACCACAAATACAACAAATTATAATTGATAATCTTCTACCAATAAAATTAGAGAAATGTCCAACTATAATACCACCAATAATTGCTCCAAAATTTGCAACACAATTTGTAACAGTTGATGCATCATCTGAAAATTCATATCTAACAGATAATAAAGTTGGGTATAAATCTTGTGAACCATGTGACATAAAATTAAAACCTGCCATTAATAAAACCATATAAATAAGCATTAACCAATAAACATTTAATGCTTCTTTGGCTTTTTGTTTAAAACTTTTTTGATAAATACCATGTTCAATATTATATCTTTCAATTTCTTGCTTTTGTTGAAATGCTTTAGTTTCTGGTAAAACAGCTCTAAAACAACAAATTAAGAAACAAACACCTGCACCAAACCAAAACATTGCTCTCCACTTTTGTTTTGCATTATCTGCAATTGCTCTTTTAAAAACAACTGCTAATAAATAACCAAATGCGTAACCTTGTTGTAATAAACCTGAAATAAAACCTCTTGCTTCAGTTGGACAATCATCTAATGCAGTTGCTGCTGCATTACCATAAACACCACCTAACATAATACCGAAAACAGCTCTAACACCTAAAAATTGTTGATAATTTTTAATAAATCCTGTACCAATTTCTAAAAAGCAAACACACATTAAATTTGCAATTAATGGCCATTTTCTACCATATTTATCACCAAGATAACCGAAAAAGAAACCACCAACAGATCTTAACATTAAAACAACTGTAATACCCCATGTAATTTCTTTAACAGATTTATCAAAATCAATTGCTAATTGAGTTGCATTTAAAGAAATTGAGAAAAAATCATAAGCATCCCATGACCATGCAATAAATGCAGAAAAAATCATTAACCATTGTTTTGAACCAATCATTTTTAAACCTGGAAGAGGATTTAATAAACGTTTATGTGCTTGCATTGATTGTTTAGTTGGAAATAATTCAGTAAATCTTGTACCAAAATATTTTTTGATTGCTGGCCAACTAAGATCTGGTTTCTCCATATTAGATTCATGTGGTAAAATAGGTGCTCCTTCTTCATCACTTTTATAACTTTGAAATGAATCATTTGAGTAAACATGTTCCACTTCATTTTGACTGGTTTGATCAAGTTGATATTCTTCAACACCAGTAGCTGTTGGTTCAGCTTCTGAATTTTTTTTCCTATTAATACCAAAAACCATATTGCAGATTAGGTTGAATAGTATTTATTGTTTAAAAAGAAAGGAAGAAAAGTAAAAGACGAGAAGTAAATAAAAGGAGAAAAAGAGGAAAGAGAAACGAAAAAGAAAATAACGATTAGATACAAAAACCTACACAAATGAAAAAGAAAACGAAACAGGGTAGTTTAAATAGTTTTACAATAATCCAAACTCCACAAAAAATGATGGAGTCATAATATTTAATATAGCCAATATTGAGGGGCCGCAAGACCGACGATGAAAAAATGTTAAAAATAAAAATAAAATAAAAATTTGACGGTAAAAGGTCATCAAGGGAACGATTAAAACAATAAGAAATCCAACAGTTACTGGGAATGGAGGAATGGAGAAATGGAGAAAGCTGGAGTTTTACACAAGCCAACATGAATCACCGCGCTCAAACGGGAAACGCAACCCGGACAATTCAACGAATTCTGTTAGTTTTTCACCGCTTTTTGCACCGTTTCTATAGCAAAATTTTTTTTTCTCCACCTTTGTATGTTGTTTACCACAGATAGGCTCTATCTTATCCGTTTTATGTATACAAACAAGCGGGTTATCTATATATTCAAACAAGCTTAACAAGTTTTAACAACCGCCCGCTTTTCAGACTAAATGAACTGTTATAGATTTATGTTGTTTTATTGTAGCAGTATATGTATAATGCGCAGCAGTTACATGATGCATAGGATCGTATAAAAAAAATGTGCGAACGTTGCAAAACTGTGATTTCAGTTAGGCATTTACTTTCTCCTATAGCCATGTACTTTTCAATTACTATTGACACTGGCGTTACCAAAATTTTTTTCCCTTTTTTTTTCTATTTCGTGTTTATGATAAATAAACAGATTAGTTTACATGAATTAAGGGTACTGATCAAAGGGCTTACAACAAGTGGCTAGCTATACACATAAACGGAGAAACGGGACACGGCAATAAAGCAACCATAGCGTGTAGCTAGCAAAAAAAAGGAGGAAAAAACGAGAAGAGCACAAACTGAGCTAAAATTTTTCCAGTTTTCTTTTCTTTTCTTTTCTTTTCTTTTTTTTTCGTTTTTTTTCTCCGGTGCGGGAAACTGTGGCTAGACGCCATGCGCGTTCGTTGATTTTGTGCCGGAAATCTGCACAAATCTCCGAATTTTTTGCTAACGGTGAACTGAAATCGCTGTTTTGTCCAGTTTCTACGGGGGTTTTTTCCACCTTTTTTTAGGTGGATCGGACGATTCCGGAATGTAGGTATGCCTGGCTACGGTGTGTGCAAATTTCTAAGAGACAAAAGTGGGGGAGACAACAAGCGGAAGAAAAAAATTGTCTGGCAAATACACAGATAGAGGGAAAGCGTAACGAAAGCATTTATGTAAACAAGTCAAGCCAGGTCTCCTAAATTATACCTAGGTTGTGGTATGTCTACACTACGGTAGTTGATAAATTAAGGTTCCTGAGCAGATTTTCCATTTTCTATTTTGCAAAAAAAAAAAAAAATTTTTTTTCCTTTCGTGTCGCACTTTCCAGGTTTTTCCCGGGGAAACACGGCGTGCGAAAGAGAAAGTTTCCGACACAGGAGGAAAAAATAAAAATAAAAATAAAAGTAAAAACAGAAACAGAAACAGAAAACGCTACGTAAATTTTCCGGGTAAAATAGAGTCACGTGACAGAATACAAGCTGCGTCACGTGACACAATGTTTTTATTATCTTTTTCACTGATCATGTCCGGGTAATTCGATAAAGATGGTATGCTGATAAGCCTAGATTAGAGCACACCATGCACAATCTGTTGTACAGCGGATAAGCTATATCAATTATGTTTACTAAATTTATGTATACGGTATATATACACACGATACACTAAGTACTATATAATTGTGCAATAAAGTATTGGTTCCTCTGTAAAGAAGTACCAATTATTCAACTTTTTCACCAACTTTATTCATCAAGTCATTTGCTGGACCATCAACTGTAATGTATTTATCACTTAATGGAGCTAATAATGAATTATAAATTAATTCTGCACCATTGGTACTTGGTAATGCAATATAGACTAAGAATAAAGTTTTAAATAAAAAGTATGCTGGTACCCAGTAAAGAATTGTTTTTGACCAAAATTCAACAATTTGTAAAGCTGCGAAAACAACCCAATAAGTTAATAATTTTGTATCATCACTTGAAGTTTTGGTTTTTAATGCTTTTAATGATAAATAACCTGGTAAAACAAATCCGGCTAAATTACTTAATAATTGACCAATTCCACCAAAATTTAAAAATATCATAACAAAATATAATGAACCTGCACCTAAAACTGCATATGATCTAGGTAATTTGGTTTGTGATTCAAAAGTATCTAAAATTGAAATGTTTTTGGTACTCTATATTAATCAATTAGACGTGATAAAAATTTTATTATAAATATTTCCTGATAGTTAGTAACTGTTTCTCTAAAATTTAATATTTCCACCAATTGTCAACTGATGTAATCAAATACTTACTGAGTCAACCTTACTAAGGTATTGTTGAGCTTGTGCTTGAATGTTTTTGAAGTCCATTGTAACTGATATAATCCTTGGTTGTATAAACTACGAAAAGCCAGAGACAAAGATAGGAGTACCAAAGAGAAGAAAAAAAAAAAAAAGGGAACTCACCGGAAGAAGGAGGTGTTGCACAATCGTTCGCAGTTTCTACGCCTTCAGGCATAAAACGCAACTGTCGCGCGCCTCCAAAAACGAAAACTGTAGTGTTACTTTTCACTTTCTATACAAGACTATACTCTATGCAATTTGTCCTTCTGCTGGTTTACAATACCTTCTTGATGCTTGCAAAGTCAAATTGTCTGTCCATCTTCACACCGTTTATACTGTAGCTTATTTTTACACGAATCTTGATTTTGCTACCTTCGTTACCGGTAATTTTAACGTTTAATGTAGTAAAATCTTTACTTTTTAACGTGGTTTTAGAAATTGATGATAATTGCAGTTTCTGGTGTTTGGAAACTGCACACAAAACTGAAATATTAGTGATTGTTTCATTGCTGATATTTTCAACTATACTATCCAGTTCTGCAACCCCATTACCAATACTCTTTTCAATAAAGCCAATCATGATATTACCATCATTAAATCCTTCAATCGATTTAGGTGGTGGTTGTGAATTTATACTATTGTTATTACCGTTACCATTGAATAATCCTAATATATTATTATTATTATTATTATTATTATTTGAATTTGAGTTTGTGCCTATAGTAGATGCATTATTGTTATTATTATTATCAAGTGTCGAATTACCGAAAATATCTGCTAATAAATCAATAGCTGAAGATTTAGGTTCTGTGTTATTTGCATTTCCCTTATTATTATTTGTAGATTTACTATTAAATTCATCACCTAATAAATCCAATAATATATCACCACCAGTTTTACTACTACTGTTGGTATCATTATTTTGTAAATTAGTATTATTACTATGATTATGAATACCCGAATCAATCAATGTATTAAATGGTGATGATCTATTTATTAATGAAATATTTTCATGTATTTTCTTTGGTGGAGCAGGCATCCTTTCTAATAAACCTTTCTTAATAGATATTGGTTCACCAAATATTTTCAAATATTCAATTGCTCTTGATTGAATTTCTAAATTAATATTATTTGTATCATTTTTAACAGTTTGCCTTAAATGTTCAATTAATTTTGAATTTTTGAATTTAATTGATAATTTAATACATGTTGTTAATATATATAATTTAATTTGAATTTTTTGTTGTTCATTAGAATAATTTGAGACTGCTTCAATTGAATCAATCAATCCAACTATTGTATCTTCATTTATATCATTTATTAATGAATCATTTAAAATTAAATCAGAATATTCACCTAAACACCAAATTGTAATTAATGATAAACCAAATTGATCAAATAAACTATTTTTAATTGTTTTAATCATATCAATTAATATTTTTTTTGTTATATTTTTATTTGAATTTTGCATTATTAACGCTAAAATTGTTGATAATATATTATCATTACAATAATTACCTGATATACTTAACATTTGAATCATTGTATTTAAATTAAATTCTATATTATTATTAAATTCTGTACATGTAATAGGTAATTGACTTGTAACATAAATTTTTAAATCATCTTCTTCTTCATTTTTTAAAAAAATTAGTAATTCTTTTGTTAATAATTTAATATTTTGTTGATTCATTATACCAAATGTTAATTCTAATGCTCTACGACGAATTGAAACATCACCATCATGTAAACATCCAACAATCATTGCTCTATGTCTTTGAACTGCTAAAGGCTCATAATTAATAACTTGTAATAAAGTATCTAATGCAACATATCTAATATTATTATCTTTTTGAATTAAAAATTTACTTAAAATATTAATACCTAAAACCTTTAAAGAAGAATCTGAATCAATTGAGAAAATAGTTTTAACGCATTCATATAATATAGTATAACCTGAACCTTTAGTATTTTCAAATTTTGCACAAACTTGTGTTAATAAATCATTTAATAAATCATTTAATTCATCATCGTGGTTATTATTACTATTATTAGTATTAGAATTTGAAATATCTTGATTTTTAGATACAATTATTCTTATATTTTTCAATAATGCAACAATAAGGAAAGGATCAGGAATACCTTTAACATTGAATTCAGCAGAATAACCTGAGCTTATTAAAAGTTTTATATGAGAAACAATTTTAGGTATTAAAGATTTTAATTGAATATGACTTGTTTCATCATTAAAATAAATTGAGTTAATTAAATTAGAAGTACCTAATAAAACACCATGAGATTTTTCATCAAGTAAATTATTAATATAAGGTAAATAAACTTCAGATAAAACAGGTTCCTTTTCAATTAACTTAGCTGCAACAATTGTTGCTTTCTTTCTAATATAAGTTTGATTTGATGTTAACAAATTTTCAACATCTGGGTATAAGTCTTTTGCTAATTCTGATGATGCTATATTACCTAAAGTACATAGAGCTAATCCAACAATATAAGGATTGTTAGATTTCATATCGATATCTAAAGAATTAGTTAATAATGTTAGTATATCTTGTGATTCATCTAAAATCAACATAGTAGCTAAATAACCGATTCTTTTATCACTGAATCTTGGACTTGCAAGTAATTTTAAACATTCAACTTGTCCAAAATATGTTGGTTCTCCTAATATATATAAATATAACAATTTCCTAATATTTCTTTTCCTTTTATCATTATCTAAATGAACATCTCTAAATGAAGCTCTGATTTTAGCACCTTCTTTACGAACAATTGCCCTCTCTTCAGCAATTGTTTTACTTTTCCTGATTGATTTGATAAACGATTTCAAAGATCCCATTGTTTCAGCAAGCTCTAGCTTCACACCTGCACCCGACTCTGTGTAATCTGTTCCACCAAGCTACTCCCACCACATCCTGCCAGCTCCTGTTGAACAACACACATCTGCAACTTCTCCAAACGCCCTGAGCATCGCGACACACGCTGTGCAACCGCGACATGGCGCGTGTCGCATCGGTGGCGCATGCTGAGACAAAGGTAATGAATGGGAAGCAGGGAGCTGTTCTGGTTCTGCAGTTTGCATGTGTGCTGTTTGGAGCACTAGAGGCCGTTCTTCTGGCCGACTGTATACAGACACCACAGCTGAATGAATTACGGCTAAAATGGTGCTGAAATAGTGAAAAAAACATGTAAGTTTTTACCTCTAGTGCCCACCGGCAAGTATATCTGGCCATGATTTATATATATAACTTACAAGATACACAAATTGCCTCGTATATTCCGAGATCTCTTTTATGGACATACACTTCACTTACAGCTTTAACGTATTTTAGAGAGTGAAGCGGGTATATAGATTTATAAAGTTTTACATTTTCTGGAAACAGCTATACCTGTAAATGAAGAAAAAAACAGCATGAACAATAGCAATATACTTAATAGACTTTCCCAAAATAGGCACAATGTATTATATATATATACAATATGCATACAAATATACATGCTAAGTGTTATTTGAACAGATCATGAAGCCGATTTAGCAGAGCTATTTGAGGTTACTGTTTAAAAATATCAGATCTACGAGTTTTGATGTTTAAAACGTTTCAATAAAACTAGGTAGTTTCCAAAGTGGGCAAACTACTAGTAGCTGTTGCATTTATATATATATTTTCCCACAAATGCATTACATATAGATAATGCGTTGTATATATGAATACAGCAAATATAAAGCAATATTAGCCACATATATATATATATATATAAGTATGCTACTAACAGCCAGAAACTTGCAAAAAAAAAGGCTGCAATAACCTAATAGACACCAACCATTTTTCCTGCTTCTTAAATATATAATACTTTAACACCAATACAACCATATTGAGTTTTAAGTAGACAACATGGAATGTCTTTTTAAAATTATTATCATCAGTTCAAAGTCTATTTAGGAAATGCTTTTTTATTAAAGTATGACCACCAAAGAAAACAACTATGATTGTTCAAAATATGAGAAACAGCAGGCAATCACAGGGATAGAAGGGACAACAGGACTTAATGAATTTTGAATAATGGAGACAAAAAAGCAACAATACCTGTTAAGTGAATACAACGGCATTATACAGTATTGCCAGCAAACGGCCATTGGATTAACGAACCTGTACAATAAAAATAATGAAATCTTAAAATTTTTATATATACACGGAGTGACACTACTTCATTGTTTAAACAATACAACTGGAGCCAATAAAACGAAGCTTGGATATAGAAGATATTATTGTAATAACAAAAGGCATGATCACAATAGATCTGAGCAACAATGTCAACCAATATATATATATATATATATATTTACAATGGCGACAGAAACAATTGGCAAACAACATCACATAAACATGGTGCATACAAATATCTTGTATACAAATACCGAAAATGAAAGTATTTATATATATAAGAAGATCCAATAACAAATTCTAGTGGAAAATGGTCACTGCTATTTATTACTATAAAATGATACATACAAAACAGCAAAAAAGACAAGCAAAAAAAAAAAACAACAAAACAAAAATATAGATATATATTTAGCAATGCCAGCAAATAAATAAGAATAGCTACACAATATCGGAAAAATAGGATTCAGTTATTACTCAGGAAATGCAATATAACCGATTTGACCAATCTGAAATATTCAATATTGTCACTCTTCTTCAATAAATAAGATTCAATAATACTTGTATTAAAAATGATTTTAATTGAAATTAAAATTAATAAAATGGAAAGAAAAATTGACAATATAATAAATTTTGAAAATGAATAAATTCTATTCAAGTTAATCAAACTGTTTGAAACTGTTGATTTTTCATTTAAATGATGATAATTTTTAAAATATTTATTTAAGAACATTATCAATTGACGTTTATTTTTAAAATTTAGTAGCTTCTTTTTATTATTGATCAAGAACTCATTATTTTCAACAATAGTTAAATCCAACTGATTTTTTAACCAACTATAGATTATACCTCTATTACGTATTGTTTTAGAATTACAAATATTATTTAAATTTGAATTAATTTTAGATTTAATTATGAATTCGATCAATTGGATAAAACTCAATTTATCAAACAAGTTAAATTTTATAGTCTTGATATCAGTTTCAATTTTTGGGTATTTTAAATCTAAGCATTTGCTATTTGAGCTAGTTGGAGATAAAATGTTATTAATATCGTTAACTGAATCCTCGATAGTTGGTTTTATAGTTATATTGATCCAATCGTTTTGATTATCAGTTGCTCTCATTTTTGTTTTGAATCAATAATTATGCTACTGGTTTTGTGTGTGTATATAAGACAAGAGTGTATCTAAACACATCATTACAGGATAGGTTAGGATATGGTGTAGTTTATATTTTAAATTTTGTAGCTGTGGTAGTCTATAAGGGTGTAGATTTGTGTACAAACAAGGAAATATTACGTATCACATTGCCAACCTGGAGGAAAGAGAGAGGTGACTGGTCATAAAGCTATATACGCTTGTAATTACTTGAGCAGCAGGCATACGGGAGAGAGCCAGTAGCAGGATAGCCAGGAGAGCAGGTGCTGAAAAGGGGGGATACGCTGTGACATAGCAGAACTTGGTGGCTTCCCCCAGCCAGTCCAAGAAGGTGAAGCAGTCGAGCAGTGCCAGCAGGAAAAGAGGCAGTTGCAGTTGCAGTTGCAGCGCCAGATCCGCCCCTTAAACCAACCCACCACAGATCGAGGAAACTGCGAAAAAATGTGCCATTTTGCCAAAACGCACCTGCACTACCGGGACACCGTTTGGGGTTTTCCATCGGAACCCTTCGTCTAGCGACAACTGCTAATAATACGCTGATAAGTGTTTGAAAGGTTCTTTCTCTTTTCACTTTCAGTGCTTTCAGTGCTTTCAGTGCTGGCCCCCCGTATTCTATCGTGATCGATGTGTGGAGATGCTGGACAATAGCTTCTATCACTCCAATGTCGATCCTATCCAATTCTCTCTGCTTCCCTGACACTTGCGTCGGGCTTGCAGTTTTGGGGCTTTCCTTTTTTTTTTTGCATGAAACTGCCACCCGTATCCGTAAACTTGACAAAAGCCGCCACAAATCATGATATCACGTCTTTGACCAAACGGACCCACTAAAAATAAACAATTTTGACACAACACTAATTTTTTAACAGCTGTTGTTTGGCTCAGTTACTTGTTTGACTTGTTATTATTTTATACAATACAATACATGTATTTATATATTTATATTTATATTTATATTTATATTTATAACCATTCTTTATACCCGTGTATATAGAGTAATAATTTTTCTGTGCTCAACAACAGACGGCCAAAAAAGAAAAAACAGAGGTGGTATTAGTTAATTATCATGTTAAGCTTACATATGTGTATTTTACCCCCTTTTTCACTTCTTTTTGCCAGCTTTTCCCTAGTATGATTATATTTGTTCTTGACGTAACCGTGTTACCACTTTGGATTTTTCGTTTTACCATTTTTTTACCATTTTTTACCATTTCTTTTTTTTCTTCAGATGATTCCACGCTTTTTTAATTCAACTTCAGGTACACCACATCTTTTCAAAGATCTCTGGCCTTTCCAATGATTTACTAATTGATAAGGTCTACTAAATTTTTTATTACAACCCCATTTTTCACCATTTAAATTATATCCTTTACAAATATGTTCTTTTGAACGTCTATGTTGTTCCCTTATATGTCTCCTTAAATAATCTTTTGATAAAAATGTACCTTTATAACGACAACATGGATAATTACATTTAAATGTCGTTTCATTAGTTTTATCAACAACTTCAATTCCAATTCCAATTTCAATTTCATTATCAGATGATGAAAATTCAGATATTGGTGAATATGACGAATACGTGTAATAGTTATCTTTATTCTCTTTATTTGGATATATTTTTAACGCTTCTTCACGTTCAGGATTTAATCCTTTGTATAAATAAAATGGTTTATTATGTAAATTTGTATTACTTTCGTTACTAGAATTCGAACTATTGTCATTATTAAGTAAAACTGAATGCAATGACATCTTATTTATTATATTGGTTGGATGTGGGTATGTTAGATTCATCATCATTCTTGAATATGTGGCAATATCGGTACGATTAGTAAATTGTAGAAAGGCTAGAAGGAAACTAGTGGATGAGAGAGAGAGAGTGAGGAAGGAAAGGAAAGAAAAGAAAGTAAAAAAGAAAGAAAGGAAAGGATGAAACAGATTACAGTATCAGAGGGGGATATTGGTTATTATATAAAGGCCTAAATAAAAAGAAAACCGGAGACAGTGAGAGGTATTATTTGATTACAAAAGGTTGGCTATTCGCAAGAGAGTTGAATAAAGGAAAGTAGAAAAGAAGGCTGCATATTGGCAAACAGAAGTTCATGCAAGTTGAAAAAAATGGAAAAAAATGGAAAATAGAAAAAGAACCCATCGGAAGCAAGAAAGTGTAAACCGTGTGTGTATCGTGTATATTGTAAATTGTATATAATAGTTGTATAGTAACAGTACAATAAACAAGACAAAACAAACCACCAATTGTAATTATACGGGTGAATAAGGGTGAACAAGGTGAATAATAGTGTGTTTGCCGAGATTTGTTAGATGTATATAGAGCCCAGCTAGCTGCAATATGTCAAACAACCTCATTTATCAGGACACAGAAGGGGTGAACCTGTCCAAGTCCCGGCGGCTCGCGCACATGTTGTTCCGGCGGGACAGCGCGCTACATGGGCCAAAACCACGGAGACGCCGAAACCGCAAAAAAATTTATTCCGGAACTCACGAGGGAGTTGCGCAGTGGCTCGATCGCGCTACAAGTTGCCGGTTACGGCCGCTCGCTGTTCCCCCCCTCTTTTGTCGTCTGGCTGCTTGCTCCTGCGCGGGGAGGGAGGCGAAGCGAAGAGAAGGGAACAGAAGAGAAGGAGCCCGCACACACACGCACATTTGTGGCTGAGCAAGCTGAGTCACGTGACACAGAAGAGGGCTGCATCACGTGACGCGCCGGTCGACGGCATTACTGTCAGTGGCTGAGCTGCTCGCAAATGATTCACTCTCTCTCTGTGGGCGCCACACGGGCTGCTCTACCTTCCACACACGTTTCTCCCTCTGCTTCACAATATCCGCTGCATGCACTGGACAGCACGCCCACATCCCTCTGCTGGCACTTCTAACCCATCCCCTACCCACCAGCATGCCACACACTCTACAGCCCCTGCTCCTGCTCCTGCTCCTGCCCCTCCGTGTGCTCAGATTACTCATCACTTGTTGATCTCGGACTCGAGTTTTCGTTTTTCTCCTGCTAGCTTGTGAATCAGAATGCGTTCGTTAAAATATCTGGTTTTTTCCATGAAAAAAACTACCGTAGAATAATTTCAAAAAAAAAAAGAAAAAGATGTGTAAAATGCAATGCTATTATCTATTTTCTTTGAACGCTTTTCTCCCAAATTTTACTTCTCCGACATCCTCTGTAATTTTCTTACTTTAATACACATCTTTCCATTAAAAAACACATATTTTTAAACACATAAAAAAAGGATTCATTCATTTGCAATTTCTTTTTTCTCCCAACACATTTCTCCAACATTAAAAGAAAAGAGGTTACAATAGGTACGTGCAAAATAATTATATATACTATATATGCAAATATAACCACCAATATAGACATCAATTCTTTTCATAATGTCAACAAATAAATCTAACAATGACAAATATGCAATGATCCCAGGAATTACAGGTGATATAAATTATGAAAATCCTTTATTTATAATGCCTGCAATAATAGCACCTTATAAAGTCGGTATACTATCTTATTCTGCTTCTTTACTTTCAACAACTGTAGGATTTCCACTTGATTCAATTAAAACTAGAATGCAAACTCATTCTTATAAAAATGCTTTAGATTGTTTTCAATCAACTATTAAAAATGAAGGTTTAAAAGGTTTATTTAGAGGTATTTTGGCTCCTTTAATTTCAACTTCATTTTCAAGATCTTTCACAGTTTCAATTTATACTAATTCAAAACCTTTAATTGCTTCAATATTACCTCAATTTCATTTAAATAATATATCAAATAATCAAACTAAAAGATTTATTCAAAATTTCCCCGTATCATTTTTATCAGGTATGGTTTCAGGTGCTGTAATTTCTTTATTTGCTTGCCCTTTTGAATTAACTAAAATTTTTCAACAAATTGTTATTGTCGTAAATCGAGATACAAATATTAATTTAAATTCTAAAAATTTACCAACAAAAGTTTTAGATGTTGCAAATAATATAATTAAGTTCGAAGGTTTAAAAGGTTTATATTCAGGTTATAGATATCATATAATTCGTGATTCAATTAGTGCAGGTTTATTTTATAGCGTTTATGAAACTGTTAAACTTCAACTTCAATTAATTAATAAAGAAAATAATTATTTTAGTGATATTAATAAATCAAGAATTGATGCTTTATGTGTACCTTTCTCTGGTGCTATAGCAGGTGGTTTAGCTTGGTTTTCAGTTTATCCTTTAGATACAATTAAATCTCAATATCAAAGAGATATTTTAAGTAATATAATTAGAGTTAAAATGGGTTTAGATAAAGAGAAAATCGTACCTAGAAAATTATGTTTACCAACAAAGGAAATGTATAGAGGTTTTGGACCTTCAATTACAAGATCAATTTGCGTTACAATGATATTCTTCTCAACTTTTGAATTCTTAATGAAAAATATAGCATAATATTAGCTTATTGCTAATTATCATTTAAAACCTTAATGTTTCCATCTATTCTTTCTTATTTATTTTATTTATTCTATTTATATATATATATATACACATACACACACTAATTTCCTCTAATGATCATGTAAATACTAAAAAAAAAAAAGAAATACCAAACACAGGTCGCCTATATATCAACTCCTCTTGTTTTTCTTACTCAGTTTTTTATCGTCTTCTTCGTTTTTCCTCTTCATTAAATTTTTCAAAAATTTGTCATCTTCAATGACTGAAAACCTTTTACTACCATCGTCTTCAATTGTTGGAAATTTACCATCAATTACATCTTTAAAACATTTAACTTCATCAAATAATACAATATCTGATAATTGTCTCTTATTAAATATTTCATAGTTCTCAGGTAGCTTATATGAATTATCAATTATATGTACAGGATACTCTGAAATTCTTAATTTGATAATCTCATTTAAATTATTAACTGTATCATTTGTTAAAATCGATTTGTTTTCAATTAATTGATGACACTTTAAAATTGTTCTATTAATAAACGATAATAAATCGGATGTAACTCTCCTTTCAATATTTTTAGTTATTTTTTTAAACCATTTCTCATCAGTTTTAGCAGAATTGAAAATTGATGTAATTATAAGTATCAATAATAACAATTCAGGTAAAATTTCACCATTCTCATAAATTTCATATTTTTCAATAACTATACCAGATTCCATATCCTCTGTTATAGTATTTAATAAATATTCAGAATCTTGAATTGTTTCAAATATAATTTCGATTAATTTATCAGATTTTAAAAATTTGAACAATTTAGAAAATTTATCTTCAAAAAATTCCATTACTAAATTCAATGAAATTTCACCAAATTCAAATTTTGATGACGGTAACTCAATATATCCATATTTACGCAAAATTTCAGAATTTGGTAATTCTCCATAAAAATTATAAATTTGTTCACCTTTTAAAATATCTTTCTCAGCTGTCATTACAAGTTTGGATTCTTCATATGTTAATCTTGCATTGAACAATGTGGTATTTGCATTAAGAGTATCCGCTAATGGTACCATTGATTTAAAATACGTATCTTGTGATATTGGTTCAGAATTTATTTCATCATCGGATTCTTCCCCTTCTTGTTCTTCCCCTGCTTGTTCTTCCCCTGATTGTTCTTCTTCTTCACCATCATTCTCTAATGCGTCAACTTCACTAGGATGATCTACATCAAATGAATAACTCATAATCAAACTTGCAACAATATGGAACCTCTCTAACGTTAAAAAGTCAGCCAACTCCTGTAGTTTTAACTTATTTGGAATTATATCACCCACTAAAATCGCATACATTTCCTCTGCTTCATTCCTACCAATTCTACTTAAAACTCCAGACGGTTTCAAATATTGTAACTCTTCATCATTCCAAAACATCAAACTTTCAAAATCACCTGTAGATAACGGTAAAACCTTGAAATAATCCTTAAACTTCGATTCATCTCCAATAAACCATTCATAAGATACACAGATAATTAATGATTGCCATTGGTTTAAACTGTTCAAAACACTCTTATTGTTATTATTATTTAGTAAAGAAATAGCTGCTGTGTCAACGTTTAAAATCGAATCACGAGGTATGTCAAATAAAATTTCACCTTTTGAAATATCCTCCTTCGCAATTAGTCCACGACCTTGGCCATTTGCACGCAAATCCTGTACTTCAAATTTATCAGAAACAAAATTGAAGTGTTCCTTGACCCAGCCCACAAACTCTTGTGTGTTTTTACTGTACTCTGCCATTGTCTCTACCGCAAACTGTAGCGGATTCAACGTCAAAACGGTTAACTGTTGCAAACAAACAAAAAAAAAAAATTTTTTTTCTGAAAATTACTTAATCAGGAAACTAATTTTTTCACACCAAGAAAAAATTCTCGAATCTTCTCTGATAAAAAAAACTGGAGAGTGGCGAATTTCAATTACAATATATTACGATGCAATCACCAACATCTACTTCACAATTTTTCTTTGCCTTTGTCTTTCCCGCTTTCCTCCTTTTCTCTTGCTGTTTTAGCCACCTTACTTTATCTACTAGTCGACAAGTATCAATTGGAACCATGTCTGCAGAAGAATTCAAACAACAAGGTAACGACGCTTTCCGTCAAAAAAATTTTGTTGAAGCTATAGGCCATTTTTCAAAAGCTATTGAAGCATCAGCTGAACCTAATCACGTTTTATTCTCTAATAGATCAGCATGTTATGCTTCATTACATAAATACATGGATGCTTTGAAAGATGCAGAAGAATGTGTTAAAATTAATCCAACTTGGGCAAAAGGTTATAATAGAGTTGGTGCAGCCGAATTTGGTTTAGGCAACTACGATGAATCAATTAAAGCATATAATAAAGCATTAGAAATTGAACCAACCAATTCAATGGCTAGTGAAGGTATCAAGTCTGCTACTGAAGCCAAAGATTCACAAGATGGTCCTGGTGCTGATATGAATGATATGTTTAGTAAAATTACTGATCCACAATTAGTTAATAAATTAAAAGCTAATCCTAAAACTAGTGATTTAATGAAAGATCCAGAATTAGTTGCAAAAGTTCAAAAAATGCAAACCAATCCTCAATCAGTTGCAGCTGATATGATGTCCGATCCAAGATTAATGACTATTATTACTACAGCTCTAGGTATTGATTTAAATCAACCACCAAATGCAGGAGATTCAAAATTTGATGATGATATTAAAATGGAAGATGCAACACCAATTAAAGAAGAATCTAAACCAAAAGAAGTGAAAAAGGAAGAACCAAAAAAAGATGATAATGTTCCAAATGAGAAATCTGAAGCAGATTCTTTTAAAGCAGAAGCTAATAAATTATATAAAGCTAGAAAATTCGATGAAGCAATTGAATTATATAATAAAGCATGGGAAACTTATAAAGATATTACATATTTAAACAATAGAGCAGCAGCAGAATTTGAGAAAAATGATTATGAAACTGCTATTAAAACATGTTTAGAAGCTGTTGAAGAAGGTAGAGAAATGAGAGCAAATTATACATTGATTGCAAAATCATTTGCAAGAATTGGTAATTGTTATTTAAAGCAAGATGATTTAAAGAAAGCAATTGAATATTTTGAAAAATCATTAACTGAACATAGAACTGCTGATACATTAAATAAATTAAGAGCTGCAGAAAAGGAATTAAAACAAAGAGAATCTGATGCATATATTGATAAAGATAAAGCAGAAGAAGCAAGATTACAAGGTAAAGAATATTTCACTAGTGGTGATTGGCCAAATGCTGTTAAATCTTATGCTGAAATGATTAAAAGAGATCCAAATGATGCAAGAGGTTATTCAAATAGAGCTGCTGCATTAGCAAAATTGATGTCATTCCCAGATGCTATAAGAGATTGTGATCAAGCAATTAAATTAGATCCTAAATTTATTAGAGCATATATTAGAAAAGCTAATGCACAATTAGCAATGAAAGATTATAAACAATGTATTGATACATTATATTCTGCAAAAGAAGTTGAAAGTAAGAATAGTAATAATCCTACAACTTTAAGGGAAATTGAAGGATTATTACAAAAAGCATTAGGTCTTAGATTCGAAAGATTAGAAGGTGAAACATATGAACAATCAGTTGCAAGATTCCAACAAGATCCTGAAGTTATTGAAATTTTACAAGATCCTGTTATGAATACCATTTTACAACAAGCACAAGGTAATCCAGCTGCATTACAAGAACATATGAAGAACCCAGATGTTTATAAGAAGATTCTTGTTTTGATGGCAGCCGGTATTATTAGAACTCGTTAGTTGACAATCTATACAAGTTATATAGTAAATATAGTAAGCTAATATACGTAAACATAAATCTTATCTAATAGTAATAAAACGGGAAAAGGCGATTTTGCGCGCATTTGCTCTGGCAACAGAAAATCATCGATTTGAAGTTGATTTTTTTTGTTGGTGGGGGGATGGCCTGGTGTTTAATGGGTTGAGTTATCTGAGCCAGGTGTCAGTGACTATGAATCAGGACACTAGTAGCAGCAACAGCAATTACAACAGCAATCACCATCATCACAGCAATAACAATGACAGCCATAACAAAAACGAATTATCTTCTTATAAAGAGTTCAATAGAATAGGTAAATACCAGATAGTTAAAACACTTGGTGAAGGTTCATTTGGTAAAGTTAAACTTGCGTATCATACAACTACCGGTCAAAGGGTTGCACTGAAAATTATCAATAGGAAAACATTGGCTAAATCTGATATGCAGGGTAGAATTGAAAGAGAAATATCATATTTAAGATTACTTAATCATCCTCATATTATTAAACTTTATGATGTTATTAAATCTAAAGAAGAGATTATAATGGTTATAGAATATGCAGGTAAAGAATTATTTGAATATATTGTTCAAAACGGTAGAATGAAAGATGACCAGGCAAGGAGATTTTTTCAACAAATAATTGCAGCAGTTGATTATTGCCATAGTCATAAAATTGTTCATCGTGATTTAAAACCTGAAAATTTATTACTTGATGATCAACTTAATATCAAAATTGCCGATTTCGGATTGTCAAATATTATGAGTGATGGTAATTTCCTTAAAACAAGTTGTGGATCACCAAATTATGCAGCTCCTGAAGTTATTTCTGGTAAATTATATGCTGGCCCTGAAGTGGATGTTTGGTCTTGTGGTGTGATACTTTACGTTATGCTTTGTGGTAGATTACCTTTTGATGATGAATCAATCCCTGCATTATTCAAAAAAATTAGTAAAGGTATTTATACTTTACCTCATGATTTATCCTCAGGTGCTAAAAATTTGTTAACTAGAATGTTAGTTGTCAATCCATTACATAGAATCACCATTCATGAAATTATGGAAGATGAATGGTTTAAAGTCGAATTCCCTGCTTATCTCATACCATCTAATAATAACGAAAATAAGATTTTAACAACTGATGATATCGATGATGATGTTGTGTTTGCTTTGAGTGTTACAATGGGTTATAATAAAGATGAAATCATTGAAGCTATTAAACTTGGTAAAACTCCAGAAACTGAAGAAATTTTAGATAGTTATGAATTAATGAGGAAAAATACTCCTTTAGTTAACTCTATGAAAAAGGAAAGACTAGAAAGCGAAGGTAAATCAATTAATGATCCAAATAATAGTAATAATAATAATAACCTTAACAATGATAATAATAACAATAGCAATTTCAGTAATCAAAATTCTAATGTTGGTTCCATGCAACAGATAATGAATCCAGACTGGAGAAGTGTGAATGGCCAACAACAAAATTTGAATACTACTGCACCAAATTCTACAATTGCAATATTACCATCATCTTTACCTCAAATCCATAAAGCTTACATGATACAGTCATATCCCGAACTGGCAAATATTCAATCAGTTTCACAAAAAAAATCCAAAACCAAATGGCACTTTGGTATTAGGTCGAGATCTTATCCATTAGATGTTATGGGAGAGATTTATCGTGCTTTAAAGAATTTAGGTGCCGAATGGCAGCGTCCATCTGAAGAAGAATTATGGACTATTAAAGTAAGGTGGAAATATGCTCCAAAAGAAGTTATCAATGAAAATGATTCTATACCAGATGTAATGAAAATGCAAATCCAATTGTTTCAATTGGAGCCAAACAATTACTTAGTTGATTTTAAATTTGATGGATGGGAAAGTAAATCAGGGAACAGCAGCAGAAGCAGTAACAGTAGCACAACAGACGAAGAACTTGTTTCATCGTTCAGTGCGTACCCTTTCTTACATTTATCAACACGTTTGATCATGGAACTTGCAGTTAATTCCCAATCCTAAATATTGTATACACACTATGTAAACTATCTCTATTATATACTACATCTACTCCATCAGTAACAGCCCCTAGCAAGAGGTTCAACCACTGGAAAAACAACTCAAAACGGACAAAATAAGAGCCCAACACAGCGATACCAAAAATAATATCGTGAGTTTGCAACAGCACAATATTACATGTTTTTCCCACTTTTGGTCCCTGTTTTTCAGCTGACAATTAGCTGATTGTCCCCTTTTCTGCAACTTTCTTCAATTTTTCTTCTATCAGAGGTTCATTTTCAGAACTACAGCCCTTTTTCCAATGAACAGACAGTCCGTTGAAGACTACTTCTCTATGACTAGGAGTCCTAGAGAGGGCTATTTAAGTCCTTATTCGGCTTCATCTATGGGCATGCCCTCTTCAGGAAACAACAATAATTCACTACATCCAACTTTATCTTGGGGTGATACACCAGACTTCCCAATATTATCAAAATCTAAATCTGCCAATAATAATATAAAGGAACAGACCAATTTTAAATTACCATCAGATAAAACAGTTCATACCTACCATACCATTCATTTATCTGTACCTGTACCTTCATATCTTAAGCCTGTGTCACCTGAAGAAGTTTTCGAAAATGTTACAGGTAAATGTATTAAATGTTGTTCAAACAATGCATCTTGCTCTCATGTATCTGATGATAATCAAAGTGCTTCCTCCTTTATTAATAATACTGACAAAATCAAATCCATTTTACACAAAAAAACTAATAAAACAACTCCAATCGATTCACATTTTTCAAATAGTGTCAGTTTCGATACTGTGAACTTAAAATATGACGATGATATAAATAATTTTCCAGCTTCTGCATTTAGTGATAATAGTTTCTCAGATGACGATTTAAGTCCAAACTCAAGACCAAATTCCAACAATAATAACGATTCAAAAAATAATAGCAATAATAATAATAATAATAATAATAATAATAGTAATAACAGCAACAACAATACTTCTAATAATGCCACTAACGAAGATGATGACAGAGGTCGTTCGAAATTTCATGCTGATTTAACAAAGCAAACATCATTATCTCCTTCTCGTAGCTTAAGTCCAAGGCCTAAACCAATAGTTTTCGATATGATGGCTCAAAAAGAAGATTCATTCACCAAAATATTTTCCATGCACTATCCTACAAGTCCAATTATTAAACATGATGCATGTGCAATAACTAGGAAACATAAATTTTTTGATGATATGTACGCAAATAGGCTGAGATCAATCAAACCCAAATTAGATAATAGAGTAATTATGTGTTATATAAGTGGAAGAAGGCATACCTGGGTAGGTATTGATTGGGCATGTAATAGATTTTTAGAAGATGGTGATACACTCGTTATTGTTGCATCGATTAAAAATCCTGCAAATTCTTTGAATATTTATCATAGAAGAGAAAGTATTGGAGTTAGTTATGACATATCAGAAAACAACGTTAGGAACTCTTCTGAGTTTGCCCAAACTACATGTGAAAATATTATGAAATATGTCTTATCACTTGTTAACCCTGATAGAGTCATCAAAATAACAGTTGAATTAGCAATTGGATCCACCAAAGATGTGTTTGAGGAAATGTTTGAACTTTACCAACCTTCATTAGTTATAACAGGCTGTAAACCTTCATATGCTGCACCGACAAAATCTTGGGCAACGAAAAGATTAACCGATAGAATTGTTCAAGCTTTACCTGTACCTACAATTATTATATCACCTGGTAATATGGGCTTATTTGAGAAAAAATTATTTAAAGTTTTAAATAAAAGAATTGGATATTTAAATAGGAATGATCCAAATACTTTTTATGAAAATGATCAAATATTGAGAGAATTGGATGACGTTGGTATATATAGTTTAGAAGATCAAGAAAATTATATTTCGGAATCGGGTTCAAATTATCCAAATATTTTAAAAGATCTGAGAAGAGTTTCTAAAAGAAGGAAAAGTCTTTCAAATGAAGAAGGCAGTATCGATAGTGATTCAAGTTCAACTGATTCAGGATTCATAGGGGATGATGATAACGGAGAGAGTGATGATGACGAAGAAGAAGAAGAAGAGAATGGAAGTGATATTGATAGTAATGATGGTGCGATATCTAGTATATCAGTTGATTCAGCCAATCCACCAGCATTTGTTGCCAATACTAATAAATCTGCTGCATATAAGCTTAAGAATTTAGAATTAGAAGCTGAAGTTTCTGTTTATAAAGCCTTCACCAAACTAGAGAAAGAACCGTTAAATGAAGATTCATTTAAGAATTTATTAACAGTTGTATCAGATACTGCACATAAATATGGTATTGAGTTAGCAGAATCTGCCAAAAATGGAGGTGAAGAGTCAAAACTTGTGCGTACTTTAACAGGTGCACCTGAACAATTAGGCAGACGTAAAAGTATGGTAAGTGAAGCATTAGAGAGTAAAGAAGATGATTTTGAAGAGAAGTTCAAGAAATTGAGAGAAAAGAATAGAAAACGTGATGAAATGTTGGCAAATGCACAGAAAGCGGCCAAAAATCCTACCAAATCTGGTAATAGTAAACTCAAATTACCTAAAATTGCAATTGAAAGTCCTACTATCAGAAACAGTAAAAATCCAGGGTTATCAGCACAGAAAAGCACGGGCTCTATTGGGTCTTTATCGATTTCAGATACCACCAAAAGTGACAGCAGCAGTGGAAGCAAGAGTTCCAAACGGAAAGGTGGGTTCTTCAAGCTCTTTGGTAGGAAGTGAAGTGTTTTGCAATACTTGTGTGTATGTGTAGAAGTTTATAAATTTTAATACTAGAAATGTAATCGAAACGAGTGGCTTTTTTCCTCTTTCAGTATTTCTGCACAGAAATTTGTGAGATGAAAATGCACATTTGTAACGTGTAGGACGGGGTGTTTGTGTCTTGTTTTTTGCAGATAACACAGGCCAGCGGCAGTAGTATAGACGATAAGAATAGGGATGCATGATTGTGGGTGTATTTCAGCACTTGTCTATGGTTTTAGACAACTTCAAGGCGCTATCAACGCAATCATAAAGAAAGTTTGGAATTACGGTAAATATTATGAAGTTCGGATAACGATTTTAGGTATGAAGAATTCTGGGAAGAGCACTTTGGTCAATGTATTGAGAGGAGAATATAGCAAGGACACTATACCGACACTAGACATCGATGTAACTAATGTGGAATTGAACAGAACTGATGACGGGAATTGGTTAGGACCCGTTCCTTATAAGAGTGATTTAGATAATGAAGCAGATCACCACAAATATATCGATGGATACATACGATCGTTAATTACAGGGAACAAAGTAAGCAAGAGTTTGAGGAGTTTGAAAAGTGCCAATACAAATGATTATGAGGAAAATAACAGTGCCGAAACAACACCGTTGATTAACAGTAAAAAAAGTAGATTTAATAATAATAACTTTCAATGCGATTCTCCTATCACTATCAACGAAAATACATTGAGTATTAAGAAAGATGAAACAGGAGAGTCCGGCGAAGATCACAATATGGACAGACTGATGGTTAAAATTTACGATTTGAGCGGACAGGCCAGGAAGCATTATTTGTGGAAAGACTTTATCAGTGAAGATAAAAGTGATTGTATAATATACGTTATCGATTTGAGTGATGAAATAACGCTTGATGCCAGCAAGAGGAAATGTGTGGAAATGTTGGAGTTCAACGAAACGCATGACAACCTACCATTTTTGGTCGTAGGGAGCAAATCAGATTTGGCAAAATGGGACAAACCCCCATTCAGTCTGAAGAGGAACAGCTGCTACAATGCTTCCTCCAAGGACTACCAGCTCCGACACTGGCTTGACCCGGACAACCATTTCCCACACACCTCTTGCTTTGCAACCGTTCTCTGTGACGATTCAGCCGGAGACGTCGCACAGAAAGTGATGGGCTGGGCCACCTCTTCTGACACCGTGTAGTTTGTGCAGAGTGTGTAGAGTGTGTAGGGGAACAGATCGTCTTCCTGGACACGGTAACATTGCAAGTGCCATCATGGATACTATCGGAAACAGGCTATGGGACACCTGGCAAGGTTCTGGGGGTGGCTCTGGGAAAAATACAGAATTACCTAAACCAGAGACCAACAGTAAAGAAAATAATCACAATATTCCAACAACAAATGATATGACATCTTCAATCGGTGCATTGTTCAATAAAGCAGTCGAGTCTGTTGAAACTTTCAACATGAGTCACTCCAATTCTGAAGTCAAGAACAATTCATCGAAACAGAAATCCATAAACAGTGATGAAGTTAAATCAAGTGTACGAATGAATAAATCTAAGAGTGTCAGCAATATAGATGAAGAAACTATATATGGGAACACCAATAACACATCAACAACCACAAGCAGTTATGCAGATAAATTCATGGAAAGAATCATTTCAATGGCTATACCGACAACTACAACTTCAAGTAAGAGGGAATTACACCGAATACTTAACAGAATTGAAATTCAAAAATCAAGGCCACAACTAAGTATGCAAACTATGTCAAAAAATTCAATTTTGTTATTACAGAGATTATCAGTTCCATTTGAGACAATTGACTGGTTTATAAATTTTTTTAATTGGGAAAATCCAATTATAACAATCATTGGTATGTTATTTTTATCTTTATGTATTTTAAAACCTATTAATTTTTTAACAATTCCATTATTCTATATATGTTTTGAAATAATAATACCTGCTTATAGTGTTCAAAATCCTAATAATGATGAAAGTGTTGAAGTTTGGGAAAACGAATTACCTAAACCTGTTAATGAATTTTCAAGAGAATTTTTATTGAATGTCACAGATTTACAAAACCATATGCTATTATATGTCAATTCATGGAATTTTGTTGTCAGCTGGTGTTATAAATTATTTTATTTTCGTGATGAAATGTTAACTTGGTTTATATTTGTTATACTATTTGTTTCTGGTTTAATAATTGAAACTTGTGGTATGAAATTAATTATTTTATTTTTCCCGTATTTGAAATTGTTATTAGTTATTAATTCTTGGATATTAATTATTTTATTACATCCTCAATATAGGCTTAAAATATTAGAAACATTTTACAGTGAAGAGTTAAGAATTAAAACAATGAGTTTAATCAATCATTTTGAATTCAAAATGGTTAAAGATTTAGATTTAAATTTTAACCATTTGGAAATTAGGCAAATTGAAATTTATGAGTTACAGTATTTTAATGATGATTTGAAAATTTGGCAATTTGTATGCTATTCAAAAGATAGTTATCCCCCAAATGATCATATTAGACTTAATAAATTACCAATTGATGGTACTTTAACTTTAGAAAGTATTATTCCACCCGATGGATGGAAATTTATTAATAATAACAATGATTTATCTAGTAAAAAATCTTCATCTAAATCGGATGATAACAATACCAATAAGAGTAATATGGATACTAATGGGAATAATGATAATAGTAATAACAATAATTATAATAGTAACAACAACAAGAACAACAATAATAATATTGATGAATCAAACAGTTATAGTAAAAATAATGATAGTTCATCACTATTATCAATTGATTACGAGAAAACGAAAATTTTAAAAGATAAGAAAAGACACCAAAAATATTTAAAGAAACAACAGCGTAAATCGAATAAGGATAAACTCAAAAATAAATACAAGAGTAAAGTTGGATATATATTAAATAAATCGTCACCCGAATTTAATAAAAGGAAGTCTAATATAAATAAAAGGAGAGCAAGCAATGATTTTAGTCAAGTTTTACTAGATCCATTAGTATTGAATAATAAATTAATCAAACAACTAGAAACAGGCATAAAACTTGATGGTTGGTATATGGATCTATCGCCCTCAAAATGGGTTAATGAGAATTATCTTGAGGGAGTTGTTGAAATAGATGAAAATTCCAAATGGGTTTATGATTTAGTTGTTATGGGTAACGGAGTTGACGCATATAGTGCAGGGTTAGGAGTTGGATTAGGTACATCTAAAGATAAATTGAAACGGAGTAGAGGAGATGTTAGACGACGTAGGTGGGTTAGATATGTTGTCCGTGAGATTGTTAGAGATGAAGGGGATACATCACAATCAGGAAATGATAGCGTATTTGTTGAAGAAAGCGAAGAAGAGGAAAGTACAAGCACAAGTACAACAGAGGATGAATCTGAATTTGAATCCGAAGAATCAGAAGGAGGAGATAAAGGAGATAAAGGGTCCAATTCTCAAGAGACTGAAACCACAGACAACCATAATCATCATAGTGATGATATCGACTATGTCGAACACATAATTTAATCTAGTTAGCCTTTTATAGATTCCGTAAAAGCAAGAAACAACACAGCAGTATTTAGCAATGCAATGCAAAGGAGAAGAAAACATCAAAAAATGTCATCAAAGAGTCATTTTTCTTGAATTTTTGACTCTTTCTTTTTTTTTTGTTCACCATTTTTTCTCCAGGTTTTTCACCACATTTTTTTTTTCACTTCCGTTTCCATTATCTGCAAGTCAGCCAATCTCCCCCATCTGATCGCATACCGTTTTATCGTTGATTAGCAATCTTAAACATGTCATCTAATAATAATAAAAATACAACACCAAAGAAACCTGATCCTTTTAAATCATTCATTGCAGGTGGTGTTGCAGGAGCAGTTGAAGGTGTAGTTACATACCCATTTGAATTTGCAAAGACGAGACTTCAATTAGTTGATAAAAGTACCAAAATGTCAAGGAATCCATTAGTTTTAATTTATACAGTAGCACGTAATCAAGGTATTAGTTCATTATATGTTGGATGTCCAGCATTTGTTGTTGGTAATACAGCCAAAGCATCTGTACGATTTCTTGGATTTGATGCAATTAAAAAAGTATTAGCAGATAAAGATGGTAAATTATCAGGACCTAGAGGAGTTTTAGCTGGTTTAGGTGCTGGTTTATTAGAAAGTATTGTTGCAGTTACACCAGCTGAAGCAATTAAAACAGGTAAAATTGATGATAAACAAAGTTTAAAACCTAAATATCAAGATGGTGTACGTGGTACATTTAGATTAATTAATAATTTAGGATTTAAAGGTTTATACGCTGGTTTAATACCTGTTGCAATGAGACAAGGTGCAAATAGTGCAGTTAGATTAGGATCATATTCTAAAATTAAAGGTGCATTACAAGATTGGAGTAATACACCAAGGGATCAACCTTTAAGTTCAGGATTAACATTTTTATTAGGTGCATTTGCAGGTGTTGTTACAGTTTATACAACTATGCCAATTGATACAGTTAAAACTCGTATGCAAGCATTAGATTCTAGTAAACAATATAATGGTACAATTGATTGTTTTGTTAAAATATTTAAAAATGAAGGTTTAATGACTTTCTGGAAAGGTGCAACTCCAAGATTAGGTAGATTAATTTTGAGTGGAGGTATCGTTTTCACCATTTATGAAAAAATGCTAGTTGTACTCGGTTGATATATATATAGATATATACATGTATGTATTAATTTATATAAAAAAGATAATATTAAATTTAATAAAATAAGGTAAAATAAAATAAAATAAAATAAAATAAGGTAAAATAAATGTTGAAGAAAAAAGTATTGAATATGTGAAATGTAAATAACAATGGATCCGATATTATTAGAAAACAAAGAAAAAGTGGAAAATGAAAACAATGGTAAACTAGAACAAAAAAAAATATAATGTTAATCTGTGATCGTATATGAGTGAGTTTGAATATATGTGTATATCGTGTAATGAAATGTAGCCGCTATGGTAAGAATAATAATAATGAAAAATTAACAAAAATATTGACATTACAGGGAAGAAAATCCAATGTAAATCATTTTTAATTTTTTATGTATTTCATTTTATATTTATATTTTAGAAAAGAGGAAATGGTAAATCTATTACTAAACGTTTTCTTCAGTTTCGGTATTTGAAGCGTTTGAAGTATTTGATATTGGGTACATTATTGAAAATTCTAAACGTTTAACTTTAATATAATCGTATACTGCTTTAAGTATAATGAAACCACCTAATATAAACAAAGTATATGCCAATAATGGTGTACCATTGAATAAACCATTATTAACATTTTTGAAATCTCCATGTCCGCTCAGAGACGAATGGAAATCGTCTACAGTACCAACAAAGTTATCATTGCCTGCACTTACATCTATTTCATTAGGATCTAGTGGAAGTTTCATATCATTTTTGGAATTTATTTCACTTCTATCTATATTTATTGGTAAAGAAGATATACCTAAATTTATAATTGTTAAACCTAAACCAACTTGTGAACCATTCTTAGCAGCATGTGAAGTATGTAATAAATAAGTTATAACAAATCCTAAAAATTGGAATAAAACACTAACCATTACACTCCAAAAGAAATTGAATATATTACCAACAGGTATACCGTCTATATAAATTTCATCAAATTCTGACATCACACTGGTTTCCCAATATGGCGGAGAAGGATCTTGTGAAGCTTCAAAATATGAGGGTAATTGATCAGGTCTAATTACTGGACTTGTGGAAGGTTTCGCAGACATGTTACTAAAGACTCCATCACTTGTTTCACCAATATGAACAACATGGCCATCGATAGTTCTTGTACGAGAAGGGTCCGATTCTGTAACTGGTACTTGGTTGTACCTATTATTTGGGTTAATGTGTCTCAGAAGGGGTGCATTGTTATAGATATTTCTCAACATGTTCCTACCTCCATCTGTCACCCTATATATGCCATCACCGATGCTGCTGAAGCCCGTCATTGTCTCTCTTGGCTCTCCAGTCTCCTTCCCTTCCTTCACTAAAACTACATCGTCAAAACAAGAAATTGCCTCTTTCCTCTTTCCTCTTTCGCCTCTGTGGCCGCGCTTATTTTACACATTTACTGCAATACAAACGATAACACCATTTTGAGTGTTTCACCTTCTACACCGTTTACAACTCGTGCACTCGCTGACAACTGGGCACCTCTCATCCTCTTCTCCCGTAACTGTCCTGCCCATTTCTTAAAAGATACTTGGTCTCTTTGTATTTGGTCCATTTCTTGCTTGTATTCAAATTCGCATTCTTTCAATTTTTTCATTTGCTCAATAGGTATCGAAACAGAAATTGGAGTGTCAATAAACTCATCTGCTTTATTATTATCGTCTATTATCGATACTGCACCTGGATAAGTTGTATTAGGTAATGGTGTCCTAAAAGTTTTAGGCATGTTATGGAAATCAGGTAAAATAAATCCACTTCTCCGCCCAGCTCTTGTAACACCTCTCTTCTTCCTACGTAATTCTCTTTCCCTTTCTTTAATTATTTTCTCAAAATTATCAACTGATAATTCACTTAAACATGGAGTAAAATCAGATAATAAATATCTAGGTAATATAACATTATTTTGATCAACTGAAGATCTTAAAAATTCTTTTAAATCATCATTAATTAATGTTGATCCATCGAATTTATATCCAATCATATATAAACTTTTCAAATAAATTTGACATTGTTCCCTAATTGAATGAGATATAGCTGTTTTAAATTCATAAGGTAATGAAAATTCATTACACAAAATTTCTGCAAATTCTTCAGGATCATTATTTTCATTCATTAAATCCCAATCAAATTTATCAATTAATTGATTATTTGATATTGTTATATCTAAAGTAATTGGAAATCTTAAATCGATATTTTTATTTATAACCATTGGATGAAAATCAGCTATTTGTTCTTTAATACTCTGGATTATTTTATTATTTATATTGATTAAATTATTTTCAATTCTATAATCTTTAATTAATTCATTAACAAAAATTTCTAATGTCTTATCATCATTATTAGAATTCCATAAAAATGTATCATTTAATTTAAATCCATCTCTATCAATATCAAACTCTAATCTAATAGGAATTAAATCACCTTCTTTAGAATTATTTTCATTTTTATTTAAATATTCAAATTTATCATATGGCATTTTAGCATCTTCTGGAAATATAAATTCAATTTTACCATTTGTAAATCCATTACCATAACCACTATAACCATCACCCCACATATTATTAGTTACATGGTTTAAATCTGATGATAAACTTGTTGAATGCATTCTAGCAGCTTTTACTTGTTGATAAAATTTGAAATCTTTGAATATTCTATCAAATATTTTCCCATTAATACCAATTTTATCATTTATTCTAAGAGGATTTGCTTTAATTGAATTAGCAATTGCTTGTGTGTGTTGTAAATAAGAATAATCTCTATTAATTATATTTTCATACATTCTCAAATCTGTATTGATTTCATTTTCTTTGTTTTCTTTAATTAATTTCTCGGACCATTCATTTGGATTTTTGATAAAATTATTGTCCATTGATAATGGTGAAGTTTCCTCTGTTGTATCATTAGAAGTTTTATCTGGTAATGAGTTAATTAAAGAAACTTGGGGATGTACGTCAGTTAGAGCTTTTTTCTTCATACTCTTTTTCTGTAATGGCTTATTGGGTATTTGATCTTTTGTGAATCCCTTGTTTAGGTTGGTATCAGAAGGATTAGATACGTGAAATTGTTGAGGAGAAGCCACATTGCTTTGCTCTTGGAAGTTTTCTGTACTTTGCTGCTGTGCTTGTTGTGTTTGTTGTGCCTGTTGTTGTGTCTGTTGCTGCTGTTGCTGCTGTTGCTGTTGCAGATGATGCTGCTGTTGCTGTTGCTGTTGTTGTTGCTGTTGTATTTTCTGTAGATGCAAACGACGCTGTTGTTCCACCTGCAGTAGGAACGCTTTGAGCTGTGGATTTTTGGCGATAACCTGGTTCCTCTGTTCAGCGTCCATCCTCATGAGGTACGAGAGCACCTGCTGTGGTGAAGGCCCTTGTCTGCCATTTGCGTTGCCGCTGTTGCTACCGTTACCGCCACCGCTACCGCTGCCATTGTTCTGCTGTTGCTGAAACAAGGGGTTGTTGCTGCCGTCCCCGTCTGCTGTGCCATCCATGCTGCTTGCTTCTCCCAACCTCAACACAGCTTGAAGCAGTGTGCAAACCTGTTTCGCCTTTTGTTGCTGGTTTTGCCTCGCGGGGGGTCCGCAGCTTACGTACACACTGCTACACAGCTACACAGCTACACAGCTACACAGCTACACAGCTACAGATCTTCATCGTCAAGCTCTTCCACGTATTCAACTTCGGCCTCGTAGTCTGAATCCTGGCCTTCCCCTTCGTCCAATCTTTCTGCCTCTTTTATGGCAGTGACTTGAAGTGACACCATGGTGAGACGGCCTTTCAATTCTAGCAATTTGCTCAAATTGTTCGCCCTTTTATTCATACTCATACTCAATAACCCTAGTTTACGACGTAGATCCAAATTGCTTTTGGAAATACTAACTAAATAAGTACCATGATAAACTAATACGTATCGTACCCATGTATTCAATCCAATACTGGAATTTCCCAGTCCGGATGCAAAACCTTCGTTGGTATTCTTGAACTTATTCTTATAAATTAACTCTGCCAATTTATCAAGTATTTTCAAAATAGATTGTTGCTCTAGTTGTGCAATCGTGTTCTTAACTATCTTTTCATCTTTAGTGTTGTTAATGATCGTATCAAACATGGAATTGTCGTTGTTACGTAATGCTTGGGTCAAATTCGTTGTAAGAGTACCAACTTCAAACTTAATTTTATTCTTTTTACTTAGATTTTTATTAATTTTATTACTATCATTGTTATTGTTACTTTCTAATCTTGAAATTAAATTTTGGAAATCGTCATTTTGATCTTCTCCTTCCTCTCCTTCATCTTCATCTTCATCTTTTCTCTCTTTTTGATCAACTATAGGATCAAGATCAATAAAATTATCACCTGTACGTATATTAATATCATCATTTTCTTGATAATTATTCAATGCTGCATCATCTTGATTTCTAATTTGTAGTTTATCAATCAATGATTTCTTTCTTGGTATTTTGATTTCAGATAAATCAAAAGTATTTTTAAACCATTCAAAATAATCAATTATAAAATAATTCTCATTCTCTAAATAACCAATTATTAAATTATCATTCTCAATAATCACATTATCAACTCTACTTGGGTTCTTGAATGATGCATCTGTGAAAATTTTTAATAATGTATTTGGTTGAATACTTTTAATATTTGATAATCCTTTCCTTCTTTTGTTTAGATTATTTTCATTGTTGTTATTTGATTTAATATGGAGTAAAGGATCCTTGAAAATTTCAACAAATCCTTCTTCATCTATTGCAATTAAAATTGATTTATTTTTATATTTTTTGAAACTGAATTGAATAATTGGATTATTTAAAACGAAAATTGTTTCAATTTTAAATTTCTCTAAATTAACTAAATTAATAAATCTATCATTAAACGATGAAACTAGCAGACGATTAGAACTCATTAATTGACAACAATTACATTTATCAATGAATAAATTCAAAGTTCTTTCAATAGTTCCACTGTTTAAATCATATTCATATAATGCATTAGAAATCAAATACAATTTATCATTGTTATTACCTACAAGGAAAATTTGTGAAATAGATTCTGTTAAATCATTGATCACAAAATCGTTGATTAAACTTATTTTCAAACCAGATGAATATGGATCAAATGAATAAACATATAATCTGTTTTGTGAATCTAATAAATATAATTGATTATTAGCTTTATTGTAAACAGCACATGAACATGATGATGTATTTATAGAAATCGATAAACTGATTTTTTGGTCTATCTTTGATAAATTATTAGTTGAATTAATTAAATCGAAATATGGTTTATTACTGTATAAAACTATGAAATATGTTTCATCCAACCAAATGATTCTATCTGGTTTGGATGTATCGTCTAAAGGAATAGGACTGATGGAATCGGTTGAGTTATCATTATTGAAAGGTTGAAATTTTAAAATTGGTGTATTCAATGAAATACTAGTATATGCAATACCTGTCAAAGGCAAGTTCGAAAACTTCGAAGTTATAAGTGAATTGGCCATTCCTGTTCTCCTTCGACTGTTCTGGTTGCACCTCTGTGTTTACTCTGCCCTAACTTGAACAGATGGAAACAAACACAAAGTCACAGGATTTGTGAAATAAAAACTGAAAAATTTTCCTAAACAGTGAAAGAAAAAATTTTTTTTTTTCTTCTTCATGTCTCTGCAAAAATACTGCGCACTATAAAAGAAAGACGTTTCGCTCACGAAATCCATGTTTTTGCGTTTCAGACACAAACAATCAATGCAGATTGGCAAAGTATAGACACCGCTGGAATGTCTGAGTCTGAAGATTTATCACTACCTAGAGCCACCGTACAGAAAATACTTACAGAAATACTACCCAATGATACGATTTTCTCAAAAGAGGCAAAAGAAGCTTTGATAGAATGCTGCATAAACTTTATAATGATTGTTGCAACTGAGTCAAACGATATAGCTGAACAAGATTTAAAGAAAACAATATCAACGGATCATGTTATACGCTCAATGGAAAATTTAGGGTTTGACCATTATATACCGATATTGAATGAATTCGTCGAATCTTGCAGGAATAACGCCAAAATTAAAGAGAAACGCAAAGAAAGTAAGTTTGTTAAATCCGGCCTGACAGAAGAAGAATTGTTGGCTAAACAACAGGAATTGTTTAGAGCTAGTAGAGATAGATTGAATAGATAACATTCAAATCGGCTGTATACATATATATACATATATATATGTATTTATTTTTATTTATGTAAACTAATTTACTGTATAAAACAATGATCTCCCCCCGCGTGTGTTAATTAATATACTTTTCTAATTCATCAATCACATTGATACCATCCAACACGCTAACTTTATTTAATTCTTCAAACTCATCATCTAATTCAATATCAACATTTTCTTCAATCTCATTAAAATTTTCATTTTCTCCATTATCAATTGTAAATTTCAGCAACTTGGTCCTATGCTCAATTGCTCCATTAAATTTATTACACATATCTGATATTAAATTCATAATTAAACTTTTGATTTCTTCGTTTGGATTTCTTTTAAATACTTCTAGTAATCCTAACATACCTAATTTTAAATCATATACTGTACACCAAACTTCATCCTCTATCAATTTTTTGAATCTGATTAGTATTTCTTTTATTTTATCATCTCCAAATATACTAATTAAAATATCAAATTTATTTAAAAATCCTCCTAGTAATATTCTGAAAGTAATTTTGTTATACCAGAAATCTTCTTTATCTTCAAAAGAATTAAATCTTAAATCAATAACTTTTGAAAAAATCTCATTACTTAATCTTAAATTGTTTTCATCTTTATCTTCATTTAAAACAATCATCTCAGAAACTAGTATGCTTAAAAATTCAATAAATTCTATATCGTTAGCTATTTCAATACTTGATAAAATAACTTCGTTGTCATTTAATATCCAATAAATCAACTCATTTAGTGAATTACATTGGTTCAAATTTCCATATGAGTAAACAATTTTAAAGAATGACAGGTAATAATCATAAAAATCAAATCCATAATTTTTGAAACTATTTATAACAATATCTAAATTTAATATCATTTTAGAATTTAAGCATAGTTCTTCGATTAGCTCCATTATACTTTCTAATAAATCCAATAGTCCATTGTCTAATACAATTTGAATTATTTGATATAAATTTTCATTCATTTTAATTATATTTTCTTTGTCATTATTTGACATTATTATTGTAATCATATTATTTATAAATCCAATCAATTTATCTTCTTTAGAATCATCTAATTCGTTATTACTATTATTAATGGAATTTTCTTCTTCGATTGTATTTAAAAATAATGAACATAAACTTGAGATTAATTCATTACTATAAGGCCCTAATTCTTTTGAATATTTTTCAACTAATAAATCGATTAAATCTCTTATAATTTCTAAATTCTCATTCTCATTTAATTGTAATAATATTTGCATTAATTCAATTGGATTAATATTATTAGAATTCGATTTTATAATTAATAATTTAATACTAGTTAATAATAATGGTAATGGTTGGCTAAATTCTAATGAAATCATTAAGTTGTTTTCAATCGGATCTAAATTCATATAATTAATGTTTAAATCTGATAAAAATTGATAAATCAAACAACGTAACCATAAATCATCCGTGTTTAAATCCTTATTGATCTCAATTAATCTATTAACAACTGCAATAATAGTTTCTTTATCAAGATTATTTTGAACCAATTTCAATATATTGATTGCACAAGAATAGGATAATAAATCTTTTGATGATAATATTTGATAAATTAATGAAGTTAAAGGATTCACAATATCTGGTTTAATTTTAATTAGCTTTATTAAAAATGTTGAGCTAATTAAATTTATATCATTATTAGATATATCAAATAGTGAATAATTGGAATTAGTATAAATTAAATTTGAATTCAAATTTGAATTTATAAATTCATTTGGATCAATCTCAAAATTTTCAATATCTTCTCTATTAATTGATAATGTTGGTATTAAAATGTTTGAAATTATAAGTTCTAAATTGTTTTCAATGTTTTCAAATGTTATAGGTATCAAACATTTGTTCAAATATGATATGAAATAATATAAAATACGAGATTTTTCAATATCATTTCTGAAACTGACCAAATTATTTAAAAATTCATTGGAGGTTAATAAATAAGTTGTAATAGAATTCAGATTTGATTTTAATATATTTTCGTTTAAGTAAGTAACGAATCCATCAGAATAGTTCAAATTTTCAAACTTGAGTTTATTTTTGTTTAAACTTAACTGTGATTTTAATTGTTCATATTGTGATACTCTAGTGTGAAGTTTAATGAAAAATTTCAAAATCCATTTACTATTTTTTACATCATTAGTTTTCAAAATTGTTAAATATAAAATCTCCGATAATAATTTACAGTAATTAGATAATGAGTTAGAGTTAATATCTTGAAAATAACTTGAAATTCTAGTATTTATTATATAATTTAAATTTTTAATTATCTTATAAGATATCAATAGTTTAAATTTATCAATTGAATTGTTGATTTTTAAATCATCATTTAAGGATTTTAAAAACTCATAATAGTAAGGTAAAAAATTGCTGGATATGTTATCCTGTAATACAAAAGAATTCAAATTTCTATTACGTTTTGAAACTTGACAGACCAATAAAACTGATATATAAAACTGTTCAATTGTTTTATTGTTTGAAGAAATTAAATCATTTGAAAATTTAAGTAAATCTAATTGGAAACTAGAATCATCATGCAGTAAAATTATATCAACAATTTTTAAACTCATATTAATCAAGATGTTGTTGTAGCTATTAAATGGATCATGGAAATTTATTAAGTATTCAATTATTTGAGATTTAACTAAATTTTTAAGATTTGAATCTGTATGGTTTTTGATAAAATCAGAATAAATTCTATTTTTGATCATTGTTAACCCAATTAATTGAATTTCTGGTGATAAATTATTTCTTTCTTTCGTTATAAGCAAGAGAATCTCGGAGACGACATTGAAATCTGAATTTATCAGTAATTTTTCAGAGTTTTTTCTGATTTGATTATCAGTAGAGAGAGTATTCTCTAAATGTGAAATGAGTGAAGCGGTATCCATAATTATTTGGTTAGGCTTGAAAATATATATACGTGTAGCCTAGTTGGCGGTCACAATGGCACTAGCTGCAAATCTCAAGTAGCAAACTCCTGGTTGCACAAGTCCTTGCTTGCAACCTCTTCTTCATGTCTCTTTTTTCAACAACTGTTGCTGTGAAAAAAAATTTTTACAAGAAAAACAGGTGGCGCAGACATACATGTGTGTGTCGTGGCGCAGTAATTATATTTTTCGATTTTGAATTTGATACAAAATATATATATTAATGATATATGAACAGGAATGTAGTTGAAGTAAAGAAGTGTACTAGCTTATAAAATTAATTCTTCTTTTCACCGTTTCCTTCACCTTCGCCTTCACCCATTTGAGCTTTGAAGGCTTGCATTAACCATCCAACATCTTCTTTGGCAATATTAACGTTTTCTTCTTTCATAACTTCAGAAAGTTTGATCATTTCAGTACGAACCTCAACATCACTTAATAATTTTAATTGTTGTACTAAAGATGGTGGTTCATCTGAATTAGTTTCGACTTTACTTGCAATAACTAATTGAACGCTTTTAAGTTGTTCACGAATTTTATCACTTGCACGAATTTGTTCAAGGAACGATTTAAGTCTTAATGCACGTTCATGAGCTGGATCTTCTTCAGCTAAAACTTTGCATGATTTGCTAAATGTTCTGATACTTAATCTAGCTGATTTTTTAAACAGTTGTAAACCAGTTTGTCTAAACATACTTTTTTATCTTGTTTCGTTGCCAAAGAAAACCCTGTTGATGTTGTAACAACCATTTGCGAATCTCGGAAATTTTGACACAAGTTTTGAAAATAATGAACCAGTTTTGTGAGGGGACGCTTTATTTTCTTCTTTTTTTAGACCATATACATACAAGCATGCATATACACTCATACTTACTTGTAGATTTTTATATGGCACTGAGTTGGGATTAGAATCACTTGATTTATGCCGTGGATATTGTAATTAATACTGTACATTCACATGGTAAGTAAAACATGGCTATTGGGTTAATGCGTCGATCGGCTCCGAAATTCGCATAGCAAGTTTTTCAAATTTAATAACGAAAATGGATTTGAAAATTATTAATATTATTGCATAATATAAAAGAACGTGATATACAATAATTATAAAAAAAAATTGATGGGGAATACAACAAAACAACCAATAGTTTTGTTCAATTTATTAAATTATGTAGGATATCTAAAATTATTATTATTATTGACCGTTTGTTTTCATTTAAGCAGAACAGACTTCATTGTTAGCTTCTTCTGCAGAGATGATCCATTTAGACCAATCATCAGCAATATATTCACCATTTGGAGTAACCATGGACATATTCAAAACGGAATCACCATACCAGTTAACTAAAACAACTCTAATTGGGTAGTAGTAACCTTTGTTTAAGTGAACGTAACCGTTAACAGCTTCTTCATCTTTTGCAAAGAATAATGCACCTTCATCGGAATTGTATGGAATAACATCTGGTTGACAACATGAGAATGCATCATTAGTACCAATCCAGACCATTGAACCATCATCTGAATAGTCAATTGAGAACTGATAAAGGCCTGATTCTTGTGCATAAATGTAACCAGTTAATTGTGCAACATAACCTTTCCATGAATCTAATTTAGCACCATAAATAGTATTAGTTTGACCTAAGATTGCATGAACTGAGAAATTTGGTGATGTAATATTGTGTGCAGTACCAATAGTTAATTCAGTAGTATATTGATTTGCGTAATAAGTTGGTTCAAGGAAACCGAAACAACCATCATATTTGAAAAGAGTTGCATGGAAACCTGGGTTAACGGTAGCAACAGCGGTATCAATTTCACAACCTGTAGCAAAAGGAACGGTTTTACCTGTAACGGTAGCGGTAACAGCAATTGGTTTAGTACCTTGTAATAAAGATTCTTCAACAGAGACTTGATCAACAACAACGACAACTGGAGTTTCAGCATCACCATCAGTTTTAATTGAAGTAATAGTAGTAGTTGCAGCAAATGAGTTAGTAATAGTAGTAGTAATAGTACCAGTTGCTTCTGGGTAGTAAATGTTTTCAACTAAACCAGTTGAAGTGTTAGCATCGATAACTTGATTCCATTGAGTTGAAGCAGTTGTGTAAGAAGAACCGTAAACAATATTAGTACTAACTGAAACTTTTTGACCATAGTTAACATGAGCACAAGCTTCAATATCGGATTTATCAAAATTAATAACGGTATCATCGAAATTATTAATGACTCTACCAGATGGGGTAACGACTTCAAATTGGAAGACAGCACCAAAGTAAATATTAATATAAGTTGTTCTCATTGGGTAGAACATACCAGCATCTAAATGAATGTAAGAAGAATACGTATCAGAACCACGAGCAGCAACAAGAACTTGATCAAATGAGTTTTGATTTGAATCTTGAGAACAACAACTGAAAGCACCATCACCAAGCCAAATGAAAGCACCATCATTTGCTTTTTGAATAGTAACTTTATAAAGACCAGTTTCTGGCGCAACAAAGTAACCTTTTAATTCGATTAAAACATTCCACATATCGATATTGTACATTGAGTAAATATGTTTACCACCAATACCGTTACCGAAATTGAAATTTGGTTCAGTAACACCACTAGTAGAAGTTCTAATTTGACCGAGTGCATAATCATCAGCAACGTAGCCGTTATCATTAAATTTGATTAAATCACCACCACAATAATCGAAGAATCTAGCATTAAAACCAGTGGAGTATGATTTTAAACCTGCAGTACAACCAACACCATCGGCGGTTGTATCATAGACATTACGAGTAGCTTGAGCTGAAGTTGTAAGAGCTAAAACAACGGAAACGAGTGAAAAAATGTTCTTAAACATTGGTATAAAAGTGTTTATTAGCTTGCTTGAGAAAATATAAAGAAGCAAAGAATTTTATAACAAATATAATACAAAGACAGATCTAGCATCATGTGTGGAAGAAAAGGAGGGGGAATAGACCTATTTAAATAGCTAAAGTTTTTTTTGGAAGGGCAAGAATTGAATATTATTATTTGTTTTTTTTCTACACAACAATAAATCAATAAACTTATTGTTTTGAAAAAAGTTTAAAATAATGGGAACTTTTTGTTGCATGAAAAATTTTTGATGTAAATAAAACGATTTTATGGTTAAATAATAATTAATTGTACCTTAATTTTTGATGCATATAAGATGTACTAGAAAGTTAGTATTATTTTATTTACTATAAGTGGTAAGAGCTTAAATACTGGAATTACTAGTTATACAGTAAATAAGCAAGAATTAGTAAGTAAATAAAAGGCTGCTGGATTAAGTTGTGTGAATTATGGGATGATGCCAACGCGATCGGTGTGCAACATGCTGTACCTGATGTTCAGGGAGCTACGCGGTTTTGTTTTGTTGGTTTTCATGCAGGCCATACAAGAATTGTGTAACGTATGAGGTTTGGCATATAAGCTGGGTAACCTACAAGATGGATGGAGACCTGTAATGTATACTGCATTGGCTAATGTGTGTGTGTGTGTGTGTGTATATTTATATATAACTTGATAATAAGTTAAGTGAGGGGCCATCTATTCTTGGATTTTGGAAACAGTTAGGGTGAACACCAATCTACGCGTTTTTTTGGATGATCATAAACGTTTTAAGGGTACACTTGGGATATAATTTTGAAAAGAATTCACAAAAGATGCGTTTTTTGAACGTGATTTGTTTGTTGCCATGAGATTTTCACAAAGGATAATTAAGAAGGATGGGTTTAAAATATTTAGTAAACAGATCATTACACCGGAAACAATAAACGAGAGCGAGAAAAGATCAACGTTTCTAGGAAATGGAGGATCGGTAACGATCGCGTTTGCTTGAAACTATAAAGCTTGGCGGAAATTAGTGCCGAGATCTAACTTGCCACGATTTTGCACAGGTTCAACGGTGTTTAAGTTTCAGATGAACGTTGTATTATATTTACAGAAAATATATGCTGTTTCAGTAAATGTATTTGAAATAAGCGTGTATAGCTAAGTGCACTAAATGCGTGTGAAAGTCAGGGGGTCAGGTAGAAAGATCAGGAATCTTGAGCTACATGTAGGTTAAATGCACGAAAATTACATAAACAATTCGTGTGTGTTGACATCGAGTCACTGCAGTCACAAAAAAAAAAAAATTTTAAATGTTACAATTGTATATGTTGTTGTGTACACTTTGGTTTAAGGTTTACTTTGCGTGAGGCATTTGTAACATTTTTGTGTATTTCACCGTCATCCTTGTAGCAATAATAGCTTATGAGGGTGTTGTGTATAAGAAAAGCGTCGAAAAGGCAATTCAGTATCCATGAAATATCAATACTAGTTGCAAAAAAACATATTACTAAGGCAAGTTTATATGTAGCTTGGTGCAACAGCAAAAGTAAAGTATATGTTGACGTAATTTTCTAAGCCATTATGTGTAATAGCAAATATATATGGATTTGAGTTAATTTTTACAGTTAAATGAGGGCGAATACTCACATACCAAAACAGTGTTGCTGTAATCTGATCTTGATCTTGGTGTAATGGATGGAGGGAAGCTGCTTTCATATTTACCCGTGACCCATGACACGTGACTACATTGTGAAACAATTGCGAAAAGAGATACCATCGGGTATAGGTGTATGACCGTGTACCAAGATAGTGATGGATGAAGGTGGATAGTATGATGATTACATGATAGTTGCTGTAGAGACAGCCTGAAGGCATCAGTTGAGGGTAGCAGGTGTAGTCTCTAGCGCCAAAAACCCAGCACTTACACACACACTCCCACACACACCTAGAGGAAGACTATGTGAAGTGGTAATCAACTGTTTGCACAACGACCAAACCCGTGCACCTACGCTTTTGCTGCCTCAGCTAGCCTTTTCAGCATTTTTGCGGCGGTTCCTCGGAATCAGCGGCCACACTCTGCAGCCAGTCACGTGACTCAATGTGTATTGCGCGTTAAATAGTGCGTATTGCCGAATACAGCAGCTGCGGAAGATTTGGGCGGGTTTCCGCTTACGGGGGTCATTGGGTGTGTGTGTGTTGTGTGTCTGTTCATGTATTCCGCTAAATCTTATTTTTATTTTACTTGTCTGTTTGTCTACTTGCTTCTCTCAAAGCGTGTTTGGTGTTGAGATCAGAGAATAAAATAAAGGCTGGTTCGGTGCATGTGAGCTTGCAGCAGCGATTATGACTTTGTAAACACATAAACAGGATGCAGTGTATGGTTGTGCACACACACACAGCAAGGCAGCTGCGACAGGCAACTGATCGTTCAAAGCGCTGGCTTCCGGCATGCAAGTAAAACTGTCGCTAAATGATCTTGACAAATTTAATTTAAGGAACTGGTTTTAGATGCTGTAGCTTGACAGCCAGATCCGGGAAAGCAAACAATCCAGTTGTGTCTGAATTATATACGTGCACAGCTACAGGCCTTATTTACCACACTTTCTTGAAACAATAGGGGAAATTTTGTATTGTTTTTTCTTTTATTGCTTTTTTTGGCGGTTTTTTGCAGTTGTTGCGTTTGTTTGCTGTTTTTCTTTTTTTTGCTTTCCTGTTTTCCTTGTTAACAATAAACCGCAATGTTTGCTGTGCTACGCATTGCATCGTAATCAGTTAATGATTTTTATTTCCCTCCTTATTAAGCTCTCCCAAACCACATATATATTCCGAAAACATAAACGGAAACTCTACAAACGGTATGTTTGTTTCACTTTTTTCGTTTTTTTTTTTTGGCCGAGCGCATTGGTTCGGTTGACCAACTAATACAATAAAAATCCAGCTAGGAAACTACAACCTCTAACCTACCCTTACAAATTAGTTCAATATGATCGATTGAGCCTGTGATCCCTTGATGGCTTCCTTACACTCCACCGCAGATTCCTTCGTCTGTGTCCTATCCGTTTACTTCAATAAAGGCCTATCTGCCTCCCCCCTCCAAAACGCAAAAAAAAAGAAAAGAAAAGAAACGAGACGGAACATAACGTAACGAAGTAACCCCTCTTAACACATGCACCCCCCGAGCTGCATAGTGCCAATAAGTGTAATCTAGAGCAATTCAAAACTGCATACTAATTTACTATAGCTTGCAGTAGTTCAAGGGCTACACCCGTATATTGCAGTATTATAATCTAAATATTTGAGACTAAAATTTACGTTGACGTTTCACCTATATTATGGTGCTATTTCACATATAACCTGTTTGCAAACTCACTTAAACAAACATCTTACATTACGTGAAATACATCATAGATATTGGAGAACTCTGAGTATCTGTCCAAGTTCTTTCCAAACTTTAATTCACCCTAGGAAAGCTTAGCGTAGTAATTGTCGATAAATTGTGCGTCTGCAATATTTTTTTGTTTTTCTGTATCGGGTGGGCCGATACATTTTCCTAGATATGGTGTACAATGCATTGTGGATTATTTATTAGCACAATGTCTGTACTGCCTCCGATAGATCATCCACAATGTGTGCTATTCGCAGTTACTACAACTATATATATGTATAGTTACTTATTAGTAATACTGAAGGAAACAGGGGGGGGAAGAAGAAGACAGAAGATTTGAATGAGACAAAGCAACCATTCGGACATGTCTGCAAACGATTTTATGTTTAGTGTGTAGACACAATAATTGAACTGTACTGTATGTACAGAGAGATCGAGAAATGCTGTTACTCACAGACAACCGAGTTTCACGTATTAGAACGCAAACTGTGCATTGTTGCAATGAAATGTATTGGTTTCTATTAGAGTGAGTGACATATGATGGCAGAAACTGTGGGAAAAACAAAAAAAAATCTGGCTGGCAGGCTGGCTGGCTGGGGGGTCTGATATGGGGGGCCTATTAATCTGCATCATGCGGCATGTATGCTTTAGAGCTATAATGCTGCAGAAAAGCTATTGACTTAAGCCATTAAAGCCAAATTGTACTGATACAATAAAGCTAATTGATCGACATGTTTCATACATTTCCCTTTATACTTGTTAATTAATTTTCTTCTTGTAAGACCAGTTTCGATTTTTTTTATGTATTTTCGAAATCTTAAAAAAATAAGAAAAATTAAACAAATAAAGAGGTTATTCCACAATTGGTCTTTGTTTCAAACCGTCTTATTTAATCTTTGACTATATATATATTTTCTTTTCCTTCCTATTTTCTTAGTTATTTTCCTAGCCCCATTTATTTTAGTTGGAAATTTTATATTCTTCCCCTTTTTCCCTTTTTTTTATTTGATGCCAAAGAGAGCATCTTGAATTCTTTACATTTTACTACTCAAATATACACGCATAACTTATATTTATGTCAACCATTTAAATCTATCAGTACTTTTTAAAAATCTTTGAAATATCCCATTCACTTGCAACCGTCAATATCTTGATTATAGCAATTTGGAAAAATACAAAAACGTTGAACTTAAATGAGTCGTGAACAACTACATAACGAGGTAGTTGCCAATCCGGTTGACAATACTGATAGAAGTATACATAATACTGATAAAAGAAACTCAATAAATAACTTATTAAATGATAAATCTGATGATCTCAATAATAACCACAATAAAACACCACAGAATTTGAACGTATCATTCAAGCTAACGACACCACCACCGTCAGCAGGTGAGTTTCTTAATAGCAAAAACCTGAATCATGAAAGCACTTTTAATCTACCAAATTTCTCTTCCATAATAGGAAATAATAATATTAATAATAATAATAACAGTAATAGTAATTTAAGTAATATGAATAATTATCCTAATTTAATGCCGTCATCACAAAATTTGCAGTATCAGTCTTATCAATCATATCCTTATCAGTCTCCTACATATCCTTATCAATCACAACAAATTGGCTATCAATATCCACCAAATACAAGATTTTATCATCAGCCAATTAATCAAAATAATTTCAATATGCCATATCAACCCGAATATAATGGTTATCCAATGCAGCAGAGGCTTTCACTGCCCACACCATTCCCATTATCGTTACCACTTCAATTTCAACAACAACAACATCAGCAGCAGCTGCAACAACAACATCAGCAATTTCAGCAACACCAGATGGCATCATCACAATTGCCTCAATTTCAACTTCCTCAGTATCAACAACAACAACCATATATGGTCCAACCTAATTATAATCAATCCTCACCTGCTACTGAAATATTAGAGAAAAATCAAAATATCAATATATTCAATAATAATAACACTGATAATATTAATAATCAAGAAGATAATAAAAATAGCATGGTTACAAGTATACCACAATCTACAAATGATCTATCTGTCATAACACCAATACCCGGATGTATGGCTTATAGACATCCATTAATACCTATAATACCATCAGCTAGTGGTAATACAAGGAAACAAAGTAGAAATTCCATTTCTAAAGAACATGGAGTTGGTAAAAATGACTTAATAAACAATTCATTAAAAAGTATTGAAGAGCGTATTTCAATTAATGATAATGTAGTAACGAAGAAAAATAATAAAAGTGATGATGAAAATGCAATAATACAAGAGAATAGACAAGAAGCTGAAGAAATTGAACAAGTTTGTTCAAATAGTGAAACTGATGAAAGCAGGAATAGAAACGATAACGAAAACGATAACGAAAATGACAATGAAAGTAGAAATGGAAATGAAAATGGAAACAAAGACAAAGACAAAGATAATAACGCAAATACGGATACAGACAGAAAAAGTAAAGATACCGATACAGATACGGAAAATGGATCTAGTAGACGTATGGCCTTCGGATCTCCCACCTGGAGTGAAAAAGACGATAAGCTGTTGAGGTACCTCAAAGAAAAGGAGAAAATCGGATGGAGAGACATTTCCATGTACTTCCCAACCAGGACAATCAACGCATGCCAGTTTCGGTGGAGAAGGTTGATTATGAAAGAAGAAAACAAACGTAAACGGGAACTCCATAAGCAGGCGATCAAGGAGAGACTGCTGCTGAATGATCTGGCAGTAAACGACACCGCAAATGGTAATCCTGCGCAGGAAGTTCATCCGTCACAGCATGTGTAGCACTCGTACTAAATTTGTGTAATCACCCAGCAATCAGCACAGCAACCACGCTATAAAATATACGCTAATTCCCCGGGCACAACCGAGTTTACATATACATATACATATACATATACATATACATATATATTACACCAAGTTTCAGGCAACAAGACACAATGTTTGGATTCTCATACCCTGAAATCCCCTTTGAACCTTACTGGGGGACTCCATCAGCTACAATAGATTGGTGTGAAGAGAATTATCTGTTTTCACCGTACGTAGCTGAGTTAATTAATGCATTTACAAATGTAGGTTTTGTGTTATTGGCTTGTCATCACATATATTCAACTTTCAAAAACAAGCATGGTATGCTGTATGTGTTTATATCAATGGGTTTTGCATCTGTCGGTTTAGGTAGTTTTATGTTCCATTCAACGCTTTGGTATGAACATCAATTAATGGACGAATTGCCAATGGTCTGGGTTACAGCAATTCCTTTTGGTTATATTTGGGGTTGGAATAAACCGGAACCTTGGAACTTTTTATGGAACTTCGGTACTTTATTCATAACAAGTTTATTCACTTACGTTTACATCTATGTTTACAGAGATCCAATCTTCCATCAAATTTTCTATGCCTTACTAAATTTCGGAGTTATTTATAAAACTGTGAAAACTATAAAATTAGTTATAAAAGACGATAAGGTTAGGAAACTTGAATATAAAATGTTGATTTTCTCTTTCAGTTTATTCGCTTTTGGTTTCTTTATTTGGAACTTAGATAATTTCTACTGTAAGAATTTAATCAGTTGGAGAAGAAATTATCTTGGTTGGCCTCTAGGTTTCTTAATTGAAGGTCACGGTTGGTGGCACGTTTTCACCGGTTTAGGTATTTATTATTTCATCATTTATAATATGATATTATCAACATATATGAAAGGCGAAGGTGATAAATATCGTATTGTTAGATATTTCGGTTTCTTGGTGGAAGTCAGAAGAGTTCACGATAAATCTTTATAGTATTTTTGTACATTCAAAATACACATATACACCATACACACACACATACACATGTGCACTTGTACATATTATCCGATATTTAATCTATATACCTGCTTACAGTTATATATATATATATATTTGACATGGTCCTATTTGAAATCTCCAAACAGGTTTCACATATGTTCCTTTCAAAGTTTTCTCAAACGTTATTATTATTCGAAATTATCGTAGCAGTGTATTTAATATTGTTGCTCAACAAAGTCCATGCTTGTTGTTCGCCTTTATTAAGAATGTTCACATCTTTATTAGCACTTGAAGCCAACACCAACTCTTCATATTTCTGAAATTCATCCGTAAACCATTTTTCATTTTTGTATAAATTGGAGTAGAACCCGTAAATTTTACTTAACTCAATCAAGTATTTAAACTCAATTTTCTCTTTATTTTTTATACAATCATTCAAAATCTCATTACTCTCATATATTATACCTTCAAGAAATTTCCTTTTATTAGTGCCATTCTTATTCATAAATTGATCATCATCTTTGATATGGCTCAAATATGGATATACAATCATGTTGAAATTTTGTTTAAATTCATTAGGAAATTTGTTGTACTCATTAGAAATCCTCAAATTATATAAGAATTCGATTACCACATTCTCAAGTCTCTCATTATCAACAAAACTTAATAACAGCTTACCTAAAAATTTTATTTGTAAATTCACAAGCTCCTTATTTATTTGGATTAAACTTGGATTCAGTAAGGAACTTAATTTATTCATATAGCTGATTAAACTTTCATATTCAATTTTAATTAATGTGTCTGGTATCTTGTTAAAAAATACAATACTCTGTAATTCATACATTTTTTGCATTGTTAATTTAGGATAAACTTTGTTAAAATATTCATTTATTAACGTTTTTGTAGATATTCTATTGAATATGATATTTTTATTTTCTTCTGATATAATACAATTGGACAAAATTATTAAAAACATTGGTAGTTGTTGTAAATTTTTCAACTCACCATTTTTGTCAAATAAATAATCCAAAAATAATTTCAAAAATCTAACAGAATTCAAATTCATTTCATATGATAGATTCAAAAATATTTTCTCGTCATTATATTCAGTAGTGTCTTCTAATAATTCAAAGAAAACCTCAATCAATTCATCTTCTTTCAAATCAATCTTCAAGTCAACGGAATATTTATTAATTATCTCATAAAATTTCTCAACATTTTCTATATTTCCTTCACTTAAACTAGTTTCTTTAAATGTTAATAACATTTTCCTCAATATTAGAAATCTAGATAACTCTATGCCTTTAACAACATCGTATAACTCATCAATTATGTCAATAATCAATTCTGAATCAATTTCAATCCCTTCACTTTCAACCATAGTAAATACATAAAATATATTATCCAATATGTTCAAAGCTTCTTGCTCTTTGATTATATCTTTCTTTGTAATTATTATATTATTTAATAGGATTAACTGAATTTTAATGAATAAGTTGACTAAATTGTAATCAATATTAATCAAACTCTTACATGATATATTGGGTATCCTATTTTTGATAAGTTCATATATAAATTCACTGTTTTCTGGTATATCGGATACATAATTGGTTATCACTTTTAAACATAGTATTTTAGAATTGACCATTTCATTATTGTTTGCTTGCGTTTCCATTAGCTGTTTCAGTATCTGTAAAATATCATTTCTAGGGAAATTCGCCCTATTGTTAACATCTCTAAGTTTAATTGATATAGCTTCTACCTCAGTATCTGTAAAATGCATATTCTATATCTATATATATCTATGTATAAATATATATAAGCCTTATATCTTTTAAAAGATGAAAAAAAATACTGTCTAAGGGGAAAAAAGATCAAAGCAGATCATTTTCCTCGTGTGTGGAAAAAAAGCACTCCATGTTACTGTTGTCTTCCCAGTATCCGGTTTTAAACGTCTTTACATGGTTACCTAGTAGCTAAATATTACATAAAAAAAGGGTGATTACACAGTATATTTTTAACAATGCTTCTTGACTTCTTTATACCATCCTTCACCAATCTCTCCACCTGTTGATCCCAACTTGATATCAACATTACCTTCGATTTTACAATCTTTTAACCATGGATGATTGGATAATCCACCTGCATCTAGTCTTTTCTCAGGATCTAAAATTAGCATTCCTTGTAAAAACTCTGCAATTTCATGACTATCAGATTCATTAAACTTATATTTTTTCAACAAAATACTTTCTAATGGCCAAGGCTTCAAATTCTGGATTCTTTTCAAAGTTTTCAAATCGTTTTCAAAATATTTCAATCCATACTTGCTGTTCATAATCATTTTTTTAGGCAAGTATCCTAATAATTCAATTATTTGGGCCAAGTGGTCGTCATTTTTGCTAAATGATTCAGCTTTAGTAGGCTCAAATAAAAAATCTCCTGTTAATAATTCGAAAACTAAACATCCTACGGACCAAATATCCGATGAACAACCCCATTCACCACTTAGTATAACTTCCGGTGATCTATATTGTCTTGTTTGAATATCATTTGTAAAATGTTTAAATGACCAACAAGCATTACCCAAATCTGCTATTTTAATATTTAGAATATCGAATTCATCAATTTCATCAGCGTTTGGTGGTACATAATCATAAAATGCCCTCTCACTTTCTTTGGTTTCTTGTAACATAGTTTTCAATATTTCATATGGTATTCTTTCTGATGTCATATTAATAGATAATGGCGATGGTGGTATGGAATAATCGTTTTCTGAATAATTTGATGTGATTAGATTATTTCCACTTCTGAAATCATTCCTGCTGTTATTATTATTATTATTATTGTTATTGTTATTAGGAATCGAGTTTACAGAAGGTGAAGACACTAAATTATTTCTTGATGCTAAGGAGCCACTTAATGGAGATGCAAATGAATGAGTTCTTAAAGGTGATGGTAAAGGTTGGGATCCAACAATTGCGAATGACGGTGATCTATTAACACCATATCTTGAATTACCAAAATTTGACCTTTTCTTAGAAACCGATAAATGTTGAGCTTTAGTAAAACTATGTTTATCGATTGATCCTGTATGATTTGATAATGCCTTACTTGATATTTTTTTCAATATTTTTTTATCTTTTTGGATTTGCTCAAGATTATCTAAAACTTGTTCAACATTATTAATTTCAACTAATATATTCTCAGGTTTAATATCTGTATGAATTATATTACATTTTCTATGCAAAAAATCTAGTGCAAGTAAAATTTCTTTCGTTATTTGTTTAACAAATCTAATAGGTAGGCCTTTATATTTATATCTTTTTATTAATCCCAATAAACTTTCACCTAGAACTTCGAAAACAATACAGATATGGTCACCGTGTGGTCCTTTATGTATAAAAGAATCAAACAACTGTAAAATGAATTTATTGCCTGGATGTGATCTATCTGTTTCATTAACAGTTTCTAACAACTTGATTTCATCTTTTGCTGTTTCAGTATATCCATGAGCACTTTTCACAACTTTTAAGGCAACATGGATATTTTTTACTGTATCCTTAGCTAGCCAAACAGTTGAAAAATGACCCCAGCCTAACTTCCTAACTAATATATATCTGCCCGATTTATAAGGCTCACCAACATATGCGGGATGATAACCTCCAGGTTGATAATCTCCTTCATCCTCTTCCGCTTTTTTATTTGTAAGATTTATTTCATCTTCATCATTTTCTTCTTCATCCTCTATATCGAAATCAACAAACTCTTCATCAATATCAGATTCATTTTTTAGTGGTATATTAACAGCTGCAGTTATTGAATTGGAAGAACCAAGTTCAAATATTGCATTATGATGTGGAATTTGATCTGAATTGGTATTACTGGTATTACTAGTATTACTAGTATTACTAAAATTTCTTTGATTGTAATTAGTTTTGGTATCGTTTAATCCTTGCAAAGTTTTCTGTATACCTTCATTGATTGTGACAACATTTGAACCAACTGCATCTGCGTGTGCAACATTATCATTGATTTCAGTAGAAGGTACATTAATAGAAGTTATAACGCTTAATCCGTGATTTGTTTGACCATTTAAACAAGAATTAGTTAGTATATTATTACTACTGTTATTACTGTGTAGTGGTGGTAATTGGTGAATTGTTATATTTGAATCTTTCTGGTTATCAGATGAATTGTTTTTAAAAGCTTTCGATAAATTTGATTTGGTTGGTATGTTTAAATGATGATCTTGTGGAATTTTATCGAAAGATTGCGGTTCATTGTTTAGATTTAAGTTTCCTTCTTTATTGTCATCGTTCTCATCTTTTAATATAGGAGAAAGTTGATTATCATTGATTATCAGATTAGGCGTTTTTGAAAGATCTATAGGATCGCCACCGGGTTTAGCATTACTATTTGAGCCCATTGCTGTCCTTGTGCATTCAACTGCAAACAGAAGAACACAGAGTGCTTCTGCAACAGGAATCTGCAGTGAGCAGCTTTGATCATCTGCAACCTGCGCGCAGCAATTACGTAGTGCTAAGTTGACCATCTTACATGTTTTTTGTAGTTTTTAATTTTCATTTAAAAAAGAATCAGTTATAAAAGAGATATATGTTATATATATATATATATATATATATATATATTATATACTATACATTATATAAACGCTAGATTTATACGATATTTGATTAATTCATTTTAGCATCACCATCTGCATCAGTAGTGTTTCTTTGTGCTTTGATCTTAGCAAAGATATCATTAGCTATGGAAGATTCTTTCTTTGCAGATGCTGCTTGTTTAAGTTCATTTTGTTTAGCAGTATATCTAGCTTTGATTAAATTACCAACAGATGCTAATTCTTCGTATTTAGCAATATATTTACCTTTAGTAGAATCGTAACCATCATCGTATAACCATTCTTCGGTATCTGCTAATTTTTTCAATAAACTTTCCTTTTCTGAATCACTTGCAAAATCTTTATATTCTTCATCTAATTTACTTCTTAATGAATAAATGTATTCTTCTAAAGAGTTCTTTCTTTCTTCAGTTTCTGCAACTAATTTATCATTAGCAACCATACTACCTTCCTTTTCAACGAAATCAGAGAAAACTGATTCAGGAATGGTTTGACCGAAATATTCAACATTTAAGTCTTTAACTTTAACTTGTTTCTTAACGATTTTATATTCTGGTTCTTTTGGTTCAGCTTCTTCTTCTTCTTCTTCGCCTTCTTCACCTTCTTTCTTTTCAGCTTCTGGTTGTTCGATAATTTCTTTGAATTCCTTTTCTGCTGTAATATATGCTTCACTAATTGTGTAGAAACCAGAAGGATCTTGTCTAATCATAATTTTACAAGAAGCAGATTCTTCATTTTCTGGAATTTCAACACCAGTAATTGCCCATTTTGCAATAGTTTCTTTAGTACCTTCTGGTAAATCTTTAATATCAGTATATTTAGCAACCATTTCAAAATCTTTAGTTCTGTTTAAGGTAAGAGATTTAGTTGATGGGTATAATGCACCAGTTGGGAAAACTTCTAAATGATCAGAATCTGCATCTTCTTTACTCCAGAAGTAAGTAACTGAATGTAAGTTAATATCTTCGAATTTGAATGGTTTAACTCTTAAAGTTGGAGAATGCATTGCACAAATGAATGCTGCACCTCTAGCAATTGATTCATCTTGATTTAAAGTGGTTGAGAATGGTTTACCGAAAACTTCAGTAATGGTATTTTTCAAACATGGGATTCTTGAAGTACCACCAATTAGTTCAACTGAATCGATTTCATCAATGGATAAACCTGCCATTGCTAATGCTTCTTTAGCTGGAATTTCAGCTCTTTTCAATAAAGGTTGAACTAATTCTTCTAATTCTTCTCTAGTTAATTGGGATGAGACATCAACATCATTCATAACAGATTCGATATTAATTGGAGCTGCAGTGTTAGCAGAAAGGACTTTCTTTAATTTTTCTGCTGCAGCTAAAACTCTTGAATAAGCTTTTGGATTTGTTCTAATATCAATCTTATATTTTTCTTTAAATTCATCTGCAAAATGTTCAGTAATTGCTCTATCGAAATCTCTACCACCAAAATGTTTATCATAACCAACACCTAAAACTTTCATATTACCCTTTTTAACAGCAGCAATAGTACAAGTGTAAGATGAGTGACCAATATCAATGAATGCAACTTTTCTTGGTTCATCTTCTGGTAAATCGGTTTTGAAAACACCATAACCAACAGCTGCAGCGGTAACTTCATTGACAATTCTAACAGGGTTTAAACCAGCAATTTTACAAGCATCAGCAGCTGCTCTTCTTTGAGTTTCGGTGTACCAAACTGGAACAGCTAAACAAATATCTTTAATATTTGATTTAGTTTCCTTTTCAGCAGTTTGTTTTAATTTGTTTAAATACATACTAACCAGTTGTAAAGAAGTGAAATCTTGTTGTTCACCTTGGTATCTAACTTTAACAGCAATTGAACCATCTTTATCAACTAATTGAACATTTGAGAATTGTTGTTCAATTTTAGAATCTGGAGATTCAGTTGATAAACCTAATAATCTTTTTAAACCTGTGACAGTATTTTTAATGTTTGAAGTTTCTTGAGTTTTACCAGCTTCACCAATTGATCTGTTTTTCATACCAAAACCGATAACTGAAGGAGTAGCTCTATTTGAGACTTCATTGACTACAACGTCAATACCTCTGTTTCTTGCGACTGCAATAACGGAATTGTTGTTACCTAAATCGACACCAAATGGAGTAGACATGTTTCGTTTATTGTTTATAGAATAAATTCAACTTACAGAAAGAAAGAAGAAGCAAATGCGAAAGAAAGGAGAAGAGGAAGACCCGGTACCCTTAGTCTTGGTCACTTAATTTTGTCGTCCACCGGTGTTCTCATCAACTGAAAATTTTTTTCCTTTTTTTTTCAACTTTTTCCCTTTTTTGACACGTGAACTGCTTTTTTTCCGTCTGGAAGCTTCTACACAAAACTACCTGTTTTTTTATAAAAAAATTACACCATGCCAGCAACGGTCTGGAGTGTTTGCCACGATGCAGAGTGCATAATGGAGCTTGCCGATACTTGGTCTTGGGTTCTAACCGCCTTTAATATCTCTTTTACTAGCTCCTTACTTATTAAATCGTTACCGCTGTTAACAACTTCATTACAAAGATACAATAGGAAATGGAAATTACTTATTTCATTCAAAAACAATTCTGGATCTCCGCTGATGTAGTTATTTATATCTTTCAATGTAGCTTTTTCCCCAATATATTCTCTGTTTTCAATTGTAAATTTCTGTTTATCTGTAAATAATCCGTTGGAATTCTCTGGAAATCCATGTGTAAGAGATACTAATAAATATTCAACTGGAAATGAAGGTTTGGCATTGTTTTTTATCTGTAATCCATATTCGTTAATCATTTGATAAAATATTTCAGGTACATATCTTTCATTTGTTTGCTCTTTAATAAACATTTGATTTGGATGAGTAGATGCACATATTAAATCAGATTTAACTAATCCTTCTGCTGGTTCAGATGCTTGGTATGCAGAAATATCAATTTCTCCATTGGAATTACCACTTACAACACATGTAACAAATTTTGATGAAAATTTACCTGTCTCACTCCATTTACAAAGATTTGGAAATTTAAGTTGCCATTTAACTGCAAAAATTATTTCTAGAGATGAAAGGAAAAATGAATTAACATGCCTTTTGCAAATTACGCTACCATCTCCTTTACCTGAATCTGATAAATCTGTAAAAATAATACCAATTGGTTTTAACCCTAAACTATTAGATATTTCAAGAATTTCATTCTCATCTGTCCAATTTTCCAATACAATTCCATCGTCTTGATCGATTTGTGGTAATTCGTATATTGCTTCAACTTGACATTTTATACCTAAAGGAATTTTATCGTATCTATCATATTTACCAAACATTAAACCAATTCTTTGTTTACCACTTAATCTCCAAGAATTAATGAACTCATTGATTATCTCACTGTTCATGAATTCCACATGATCCACCATTCTGAAATTTTGTCTTTGTAATGTGATTGCTGATGGTTGGCATTTTGAACAAATTCCCTTAGGCCACGGTTCATGACCTGAAGGACATTTTTTATTTATTGCAAAATTACTTGGTTTCAAAGGTGGTATATAACTTGATCCACTTTCCTTTTTATTAATTTTACTATTCAATTCATCAATATATGCATGGAATGATATATGTTTGATATTATTATCTGCTTGATATTCCTTATCCCATGGAGGTAACGGAGAGCAATATTCACACATACCTTTATCTGAATGCTTACATAATGAACTTTTCGTTCTTGGAATCAAACCTGGATCTTTGTCTAATTCATCATCTAGTTTAGATTGTTTCTCATTGCTAATGTCAAAATTTATTGCAACAGAACCAGGCATTGTGTTTTTATCATTATTGTTTGATAATGTATGATCTTTTGATATATTTTCTTTCTCATAATCCAATTGTAACATTTCACCATTACGGAAGCCCAATTCTGATATTGTCTTATTCTCTAACGTTTTAGCATGCTCAGTTATATTTTTTGATAAAAGCTTAACTGTCAAAGATTGCGAATCAATCGGTGGTAGTTTAGTTAAAATTAACTCGTTCAGCAATTCACTAAATACTGTAGATTCATCACAGTTTAGTCTATATTGGCCATCTTTTGAACGGAACCTGATAATCATCGCCGCTGTATACTCCCCTTGGCAGTGAATGGTACCAACAAAGAAGAAAAGCATACTACAAAACGAAGACACCAGAGTTTGCCCTTGCTCATGGCTATGCTCAGAATCAGAATCTCGGATTCGCTGTGCTCTGTGGAGTAGTTATTATTTAGGCCATCTGTGTGTGAACACACTTTGTCCCCTTTTTTTCCCTTCCGTTTTTCTACTCTGCTGGACGGTATAGCAGACGGAGGAGCCGAAAGATGCAAAGGATAAACTTCTGTAGGAATTTACATACCACCAATCGGTGCTTGAAAAAATCATTTGGCAAATATGCATTTTATGATTCAGTTAATGAAATTTCAGATTTGAATTTCGTTAGAAGTGATTCATATTATATCTCAAGACAGAAAAGAAGGTTGAAAATAAACGATGGTACCAATGATAGTAAAATTGAAAATAACGACAAAACAGAAAAAAGGAATAATACTCTGATATTCGATACAACTGTTTCAAAGAAAAGTCCAAGTTTTAGTGAAGTGTTCGGTGGTTCAAGTAAAACGGCTACAAAATCTTCAAGACGAGATTTATCCTACAGAAATAAATATAAATTGATCTCTGGTATTAAAGTCCCTGCTAGACCTATAGAGCCAGATAACTGCTGTATGAGTGGATGTATCAATTGTGTCTGGGAATTATTTAATGAAGATTTAGAAGAATGGAAAACTAAGCGTGTTGAAGCTGCTCAAAATTTAATGAAACAAAATAATAGACAAGACATAGAAAAATGGCCAAAAGACTGGGAAGAACCTCCTAAAACTCTGGACTCTAAATTTATAGCTTCACAGAAACATGCAGAAGCAATACAGAAAGGTAGTAAAGTCGAAGAAATTCAAGGTATGCCTGTAGGATTACAAGTGTTTGCTCTTTTCGAAAAGAAAAAGAAGGCTCAAAGAGAACATAAAAACAACTAGAACTGCAAAAAGACAGAAAAAAGCGTATATATATATATATATATCTATGTTTATTGTTAATATTATTCATGAAAAGAAAACAATTGTTAATGAACACTTATACCTCTATATATTATACTATATTATATAAAGATAATGAAATTAACTGTATAAAAATTATTTAGAGAATCCTTTATGCAACATCCACACCTTTTGCTTTTAAGAATGTCTTCGCTTCAACGATTTGTTCTTTTAATTCAATGTATTTGTCCTTTTTATCCTGCAATGTGAAAACTCCATAACCTAATTCAAATAATGCATAACAACCAAATGAAACTAATGCCCACCATGGTATAACCGGTAAAATTGTATTTTGAAATATTTCTGGAGTTGGAATAGCACCTACACTTAAAGAGAAATAAATGGCAGATAATGTAATTGCATAAACTATAGTTTCATATGCCTTGGTCATTGTAGTGTAGCTTATTGCAAGAAAAAAATCCCCATTGTGATACAAACATGTTGTCAGAACTTATCCAGACACGTATTATATGAAAAAAAAATGCGCTCCAAGCTTCTGTTTTACGCTGTAAAAATTTGTGTTGTGAAGTTGTTTTACATAATTACATATAAATTTTTATATATAGTGTTAAGTGTCTAGTGTGTCTAGTGTGTCTAGTGTAGCATGATGTGTGAACGATATAGAAGTGGCTTAAACCAAAAAAAATAGTAATAATAGTAATAAAAAGGACAAAAAGAAATGAAGGGTTGGAAAAAAAAATACGTGTAATAATTATTTCAAAAAAAGAAAGAAACAATAACCTCATAGATTAAGCTTAAATAAGAGCCATTACAACACCGAAAGCACCTGCAGCCCAGTTAGCAGCTTGTAAGTTACCTGCATCATTCTTATGTGTAGAAGAAATAGAAGAAACAGAGGAACTTGAAGATGATGAAGAGGAGGAGGAAGTTGTTGATGGTTCTGCAGATGAAGATTTAGAGCTGCCTGAAGTAGATAGAGAGTTAACTAAATTACTCTTATCAACAGTAAGATAGATATCAGTTGTTAAAGTTTTAGAATTAGATGTGTAACTGAATTCAGCTTTTGTTAAGTTGGTACCAACTGTACCACCAGAAACGTACATAGTAACATATTTATCAACATTGACAAAAGAACCTGTATGAGAAATGTCAACACCATTTTCAATCATCCACCTAGTATCTTTATTTGCAGCAGGTAAAGTGAAGTTTGCATTAAATGCGCTATCATGAGATTCAATTAAAGTTGCATTACATTTAGGAGGAGTATAATCTTCTACGTCATCTTCAGAAATTGTTGGAATATCAGATTTCTTAAGTTGATCTTTAAAGTTGAAATAATCTTGTAATAAAACAATAGAATCTTTATCTTCGATATCAACTAAACCGTAATTAGATTCTTCATTTGAATATTCATAAACTAAACCACCATCTAAAACGTCGATTAATCCATCATAAATACCTCCACTAATTTCATCAAAAGTACGAGGAGATTTAGTATTACAACCATATTCAGAGAAGAAAACAGGAACTGAGGAATTCTTAAAAGTTGATCCAATATCAGCATAACCAGAATTTTGCCAATTATTAACACCAGAACACCATTCATAAGTGTTTAAACCGAAAAATTCAACACTTGAAATATCTTCATTGTCATCACCATCTAAAGCACAAGTTAAATATTCAAAAGTTGGTAATCTTAATTTAACATCATCAGCTGCAGAATAACCAATAAAGATATCTCTTGCATCTGTGTCGTTGACCATACGAGTTTCAATATATTCTCTTGCATCTCTTGTAACGGCACGTAAATAAGCAGGATCAATCTTAGCAGATTTTGAATCATTAATGACTTCATTACCAATGAAGAAACCTAAAACATTTGAATAAGTTCTAAAACTTTCAATGACTTTGAAAACTCTGCTCATATACCAAGCATTATAAGTACTTTCTGGGTCATATCTATTGATAGATTGGCCACCTAAAGGAGAGTTAACATCCAAAATAACATAAATACCTGCTTCGTTAAAGATTGACATACATTCATCATGGTTTAATTCGGGATCAATAGTATAGATTCTGATTGTGTTAGCACCTAGATTTTGAATCAAAGTTGCATCTCTTGCACAAACTTCAGGATCTGTTAAAACATCAGAAGTCATGTCATCTGAATAGTCGGATGATCCACCAGGTTGATAATCGACACCATTTACAAAGAAAACAGTACCTGCATCGTCAGGGTTTGTTGAAGGACGAATAAATCTGTTACCTTTTAAAGTAAGAGGTAACATAGCAGTTACAGGTTGTAGGGCAGTTAAAAAGCATAAAACTGAGGTTATAGCAGTGGACTTGAGCAACATAGTGAGTGGCAGTTGGTGTTGTCCAAAGAAGAAGAGAAAAGAAATGGGAAAAAAGGGGAAAGAAGAGAAAAGTATCACCACATGGTAAACAAATGGACCCCCCGCTCACCAAACACAAACAAAAAACACAAAACACAAACATTAGGGTCCCACGCTAGCAATTAGCGCGTCGGTTTCCATCCAACACACAAGCTAATTGCAGCATCGTCCAGTTACCGACTTCTTCTGCTTCTTCCTTCACCACATAATGCAGTTGTCTTCACTGTTTGGTATATTCCGTACAATACTACACTCTGGTTTGTTGATTTTCACTTCTATTTCAGTCCTTTCTTTGGCTGCCCTTTATCTCTTTCAGCGTAAATTGGTGTATCCCTCTTCTCTCAACAATGCTAGATCTATAGTTGATACTCCTACTACTTTCAATTTACCTTATAAGGACTTGAAAATCAAAACGGATGATGGTGAAACTCTACATGCATATCTCTTATTGCATAACCAAAATGATCCAGATTATTCAAATAAAACAATTTTGATTTTGTCTCCAAATGCTGGTAATATCGGAATGTTTTTACCTGTTGTTCATCACATTTTCAAAAATTTAAACTATAACGTCCTGATATACTCTTATCGTGGTTACGGCCTGTCAACAGGACATGCCTCCGAGTCCGGTTTGAAAACCGATGCCGATGCTGTAATGAAATTCATATCTACGAATCAACAATTATCACAAAGTTCAATAATTCCTTATGGAAGATCTTTAGGAGGCGCTGTTGCAATCTATATAGCCGCCAACTATAGTAACCAAATATCTGGTTTGATTCTGGAGAATACTTTCCTCAATATACCTAAAGTTATACCACACATTTTCCCATTTTTAAGTCCTGTTAGTTTCCTATGTTCTGAAATTTGGAATAGTGAAGATGAAGTTAAAAAAATTAGCCCTAATATACCATGTTTGTTCTTATCAGGTCTTGAAGATGAAATCGTGCCACCAGTGCACATGAAAATTCTTTTTGATAATATAAGTTCTTCTTTTGGTGCTAATGAAAGATCGGCGACTAAAATTTGGAGAGATTTCAAATCAAACCATAATAATACAATTGTGGCGCCTGGTTACTGGGATACTTGGGGACAATTTACCAAAGAATTGGTGGTTCCAATAGGTAAATAGGAAAAATACATTTGGTTTAAGTAATACTAAGTAGGATGTACTAATTTTATAGATATTATAGTAATAATCCTAAATATTTGTCAGTAAAACGAAGAAGAAAAAACTTTTATATTTTTACAAACAGACTTCTAAATAAATATATATATATATATATATATGCACTAATTCTTGGTAATATTATTAAAAAAATGTATTAATCTCTTTTATGAAAATACCCTTTATCCATAAACTGCATCTATTAAAAAACATACCCATCCACCCCATGTAATCATTTCGACAACTTTACGTATGTATCTATTTTGGATATGGGTATATAAGTGTCCACAACTATTGTTTCCTTCTTGGTCAAAAACTCCTTGACCATACTTTATATATCTCCTTACATTACATCCATCCCAAAAATTCCACCATTTAGCTCTTTGGCATGCACTTATACGTACTAAATTTTTCGTTAAAGGTCCTGTGGGACCATCAATATATTTCCATTCAAATGGTGACCATATTTGTCTCGGATCCGATGGATCGAGTTTAGGATCTCCCCATGCTCCATTATATTCTAGCCATTTACCATATTTGGCTTCCCTAAAAGGTTCAGACCCATTTCCTAAACCAATCTCCATGTCATTACTGTCTTCAATCGGTAAATAAGTATATGCAAGATAGTTCATTGAAGGATTCCACAATCCTCCACGATCTGTAAAATCACTTAAAATTGAATACGGTAAATCATGATTATGTTGTCCGGTACTTGGATAGTTTGCATGTGTACCACGAGCTGAGAATATAACTGGTTGTAATTCCGTACCAACACTGATCCCTGATTTATCAATCGATTCTTTCTCCATATAATCATAAAAATAAGCACCTCCGCCTCCGTGAGCAGACATCCAAACCATTACAGGTTCACCATTGTAAAATCTCATTACTGAATGCTCCCAATCTCCTATATGATCACCAAATGGTCCAAATCCCATTACAAAAGGTCCTAAATTAAACGAATAAAAGTAAAACCAAAATGCATCAACCCAACCATTACCTTTATCTGTCACAATTAAAACTGCGGGAGCATCTTTAATCTCCCCTGTATAATAATTTGGTTTATTGTGTTTACCTGTAATCCATTCTGGATCAGTATCAAAATCACTTAAAGAAGTTAGAAAGACTAATTCTTCTTTAGTTGATTTCGGTAGATTCTCAAGATCTGATAATTCTAATGTTTGGTTCTCATACAATGGATCATTTTTATTCTTATTCTTCAAATGGATTGTACTCCCATTTCTCCATGTTGGTCTAAAATTTGATACATATTTTTCAATGTCATATGGTAAGTATTTCTCTTCGGAATATAAATAAACTAACGGTGTATATTTAATAACATAATCGGGTATCTCTCCTGTATTTATTGTTCTATGTGATTCTTTCGGATATGATTCAAGCTCGGGTAGATTTTTATATGATGACCTACTATGCAAAAATTTATTAAATTCATCATCATTTTCATATTCAAGATTAACCTTGGTTAAAAGAGGTGAGCAATTACTCCACACTATAAGCCCCAGTATATATAATACATTTGATACTAATTTGTGTATCAACATAATTATTCCTAACAAATTAACTGTGTGGGTTTTAACGTTGGCCTTTGGGTTTCCTTGGCTTCCGAAAGTTAATCGTAGGAGAGTAGTGACAGAATTTGCAAGTTAATCAAACGTCACAGGACTTATCCTAGTATAAGTATACAGACGATCGACGCAAACATGAATTTTTCTGTCTGTGTTTGTGTATGTGAAGAGATGGCTTGTTTGTTGGAGTAATGGACAATACAGAGGCCTCAGATACAATTCAAATTAGGCTGTTTAAAAAGATTTTAGTTGATGACTGCTGGTGAAAAAAGGTTGCAATGCCAAGCAATAACTAAAAGGGGAAACAGGTGCAAACTTTACGCTTTACCAAATGAAAAGGTGTGTCATGTGCACATCAAAAAACCAAAAACAGACAATGAAAATAATAACGGTTATAGGTTAAATGTCAATAATGTACTACCAGAAAAGGGTATTAAGGGAAATATATACGTTTTCACACATGCTCATATGATGAGTTTAGCACCTTCGAAAAAATCGTATCTGCATCTGGCTGATCCAACGGATAATAAATGGATTGATTATAACAAAACTAATGTATTTAATCCAACAGACAAAATACTAATTAAAGTAGGCTATACAAGAAAAAGACCTGAAAATAGAGTAAAAGAGTGGAGAGATCAATGCGGCCATTCTGAATACATTTTGTTATATCCTGGCTGTTTGGTGCCTATATACAATAATGATAAAAAGATGATTTTAAAATTGAGCAAATTGTTCAAAGCTATGAGTATTAGCAAGAAGACTGAACATATTGTTAAAACACATACGGCCCGTGAGTATAGTCATTTAAATAACGAACACACGTGCTTTGTTTCAAGTGAAGCTTATCAAACAGAGCAGAAAATTCACAGAATTCTTAGACAGAGATACGGATCAGGTAAAATGTTTTGTGAAGGTTGCGCAAAACACAAAATTAATGCAGCTAATCAGGAAATAACGAAAATTATTGGTGTTCATACTGAGTGGTTTCTAGTGCCTAGGGGAGAAATGGGAACAATCTGGGATATTATTGAAAGCCAGTGTGTGTGAAAAAGAAAGATTAGCCAGAGGAATCTCGTTTCTTTTTCCAATCTTTCCAAGCGCCTTTATTTTCTGCTCCTGTACCACAAATAATTGCATTGGACTTATCTGATAACAGGCATCGTGGTCTCTTATTGGTAGAATTTTGTAAAATGGAGAATTTTTGTTATTTGGATTTGGGTTTAAATAGCACATAATAAGGCAAATTATTTTCTTTCGAAATAAAGATGAAAATAATATTATAAAGCAATTCTAATAAAGATCTGTGAAGCCAAAGAAAATGAAATTTTCAACATTACATTATTTTTTAGTTTTATCGTCAGTAGGATCAACACTCCCAATCAAAAACTCTTCATTTCTATCAACAGCTAGCAAAGATATAACATCAGTTTTGCATTCTTTAAATGACACCAACTATGAACCTATGCAATTTTTGAATGGTAGCATCCCTATACCACAAAATGCAGATCCATTTGATATTAGCGGAATTTCAAGTGACTTATTTGATAACATTACAAAATATGCTTCGCTAGTTTCATTGGTTGACTGTGTTAAAAATGGAACAGTTAGTGCTGGTAAAGAAATATTCCATGTTTTGGCAGGTGATATATCTGGCTATTTTATGAAAGATAATACTAACAAACAATTATGGGCAGTTTTTGGTACAAATCCAAGCATTAGTACAACAACAAATCTTGTTAATTATATTCCGAAAATTGTCTTTGATGGATTAAATAAGGTAGATTTTAGCTGTTTGAATTGTATGGTACAAGAAGGTGAGATGTTGGCAATGGATATTGTGTTGAAAGATTTACCAATTTTTTTGAGAGAAGTTGCAATTAATCCAAATTATTCAATCTATATTGCAGGTAATGCATTTGGTGCAGGTCTTGCAGCTTTAAGTGGAAATGAAGTGACCCTTGCAGGTAACATTGTCAATATCATTACATTTGGAGGTGCTAAATTTGCGGATATTGCATTGGCAGAATATATGGATCAGCATTATGGGAAAACTATTCCAGAAGATTTGGCTACATACAACAATAATACATATTTAAGAGTTACTGCAGATAATGATCCAACACCGTTGTTTCCAATTTCTTTAACAAATTTTGCACACTCAGGAGCAAATATTCATATCAAGAATGATATTAAAACTATTGCAGATACTGTTTTAAGGGGTACTTGGACACCGGCTAATGATGGTTTGATTGTCAAAAGTTTAAATGATGTTATTAGAAATACATTAAAAGCCACATCTAATTTTGTTGAAAGTCTTATTCCAAGTATGGCCATTTTCACAGGAAACTTATTATGTCCTGTAAATACATACATTTAATTTTTTTAGCTTTTTTTTCGGTTCTTGTTAATGTAGCTGCTATTAAATATCTATGTATGCATTTTTAGTTTTTTTGTTTGTTATATAGGTAAACACTTATTATATACATGTGAAAAAAAGACCTGATCTTTTTGGTTTATACTTCTTTTTTGAAAGAAAGAATAAAAATACAAAAGTTGCGAGCATAGTATTGTAAAGATCATTGATTGTTTTAACTTTAAAAAGTCTTAAAAAAATATTTATTGTTTTCCTTGTAAAAAAATTTTTTTGAAATAAAATTTACTTTAATAGATTTTGAAAAAGGGCATTTTTTTCTTTTTACTCCAAAAACGAAATGTAAACAAAAGTTTTAAATTTGTATAATTTCCAAATAAAGCTTAAAAAGGTAACACAATTGGTTGATTACTACGGTCCAACAAATCTGTCTTTCCAGGAGAGAAACTCAGCTGCCTGTGTCTACAACATGGTTAGGTGTCGCAGCATATCTCTCAACGCTAAAGAAACAGCTGTTCTATATTGTTACAAAGTGTGCTCACACAATATAGAGCTCGCTGCATGAAAACCGAGCCAACAGAAAATAAAAAATAAAAGTTACTTGAAAAGGTGTCCTTGCAAAGTGAATTCAATGATGTGGATTGTTTGCTGTGCTGTGTATGGGCTTGCCATATATATCCGGAGTTTTGTTGTAAAAAAACAACACAGAATGTGCTGCAAAGAGCATATTAAAATGAGCTAGTAGCCGATATGTTTTTTATATTTGATATCAATACTGCTTCGGATCTGGAAAGTCTAGTAATTCTCCTCGAGAGTTATTATTCACTACAAGAATTGAATTATTAGGGTTTTTTTTCACCAATGCAGAAATTTCCTGAACTGGGTATGGCCTACAAGGGAAGTATATGTCTTACAGCTTGAATTGCTTCATTCAAATAATGTCAGAGATTATAAAAATAAGGGAGTAATAGATGCGGCACAGAATGATTTTCAAACTAGCAACAGGTTTCCCTTCTGCTTATTGATTACGGACAATTTTATTTCCAAAATTATATACGCTTCCAGATGTTGAAATAACAATTCGTTTCACCAAAATTGTTTTGGCTCTAAGAGATTTGTTAGCTACATTCTATGATCATTGACGAGTGGAAAAGAATCAGTTGCTAAAACAGTAACACCGGTCCAGTTACCCACGTTAGCTTATCTTCCTTCTTCCCTGGTCCTGTTTCGGAGTTGAAAGAAGAGGATATGACAGAACAGGACTCCAGCTTTTATACTTTTTAAGGTTACATGCACTATACAACATGAGCGGCTGTGCACATGTATACACAATTGGAGTCGATCGACCGGATATACTGTGTCCCTTGGAGGTTTCCCCAGTGAGTGGACGCTGACTATATCGATTGACTGGACAACCAGAGCATGTATATATAGATTAGATAGATATATAAAAGAGAGTCCTTTAGACATTCGTATAACACAAAATACTCTAACCCCTATAATTAGAATATTTAGCTATCTATAACAGATATATATCTCTACGTGCAGAAATATTTATTAGATAGACAAACAACAGTCACTGATAAGAAAATCTCAGCTTCAACAACAATCAACTTAAATACGAAAAATTCAAGGATTTTGTTCAAGCAAAGCATATATATATTTAATTAAAAAAAATGGCTTCATTAGTTCCTGAATCTTATAATATTACAATCCTCGGTGCAGGTGTTATGGGATCTGCTGTGTTATCAGCAATTTTAAAATCCAAACCAACTCCATTTCCAGCTAAGATCAACTGTTGTACAGGTTCTTCAAGCTCCGCTGAACGTTTGAAAGAAACCTATGGAGAAAAAATTTCTACTTTTTATGGTGAGCAAAATGCAGAAGCTGTAAAATCTGCTGATATTATTATTTTGGGTTGTAAACCATACATGTGTCAAACAGTTTTAGACAGCGTTAAAGATTCATTAAATGAAAAACAAATTATAATTTCTTTATTAGCAGGTTGGACAATTTCACAACTTTCCAATGCTGCAGGAACTCCATATATTGCACGTGTTATGACAAATACACCAGCAAAATACGGATGTGGTACAGCAATTGTTTCCTTTTCATCTGAATTCAGTGATGCAAAGTTTGATGAAGACAGGAAAATTATTATGACATTAGTTGATACTGTTGGTATGGCATTAGAATTACCAGAAAAAAATATGGATGCTGCAACTTCCTTAGTTGGATCAGGTCCTGCATTTGTTTTACTTATGATGCAAGCATTAGCAGAAGGTGGTGTTCGTATGGGTATTCCATATGAAGTTGCTAAAAAATGTGCAGCAAAAGTTATGGAAGGTACATCCAAAATGGTAATGGAAAGTGGTATGCATCCTGAAGCTTTGAAAAGTATGGTTTGTACACCGGGTGGTACTACAATTGGTGGTCTTATGGTTTTAGAAGATAAAGGTGTTAGAGGTGCAATTTCAAGATCAGTTGAAGAAGCCGCTGATATTGCCGCAAAGCTTGGAAAGAAATAGACAATATTTATATATTCACTGACTTCATAATTTTGAAATAGATATATGAGAAGTAGAGTTTTCCTTCCTGATATATATATACAGTGCATGTGAATTTAATTTAATTTTATAGAAATGACGTATACATGTGTGTATATATCTATATATATGTGATGTATTTATTTTATACCGTGTAACTGATAATCAGATTATATTTTCTTCTTTATAATAGGATTTGCAAATTCAGACATGATTTTTTCATATTCTTCCTTGTCAACTTTATCTTTATATGACTCTTCGTCTTCAGGAGATAATTCACCTCTATCAAATTTAGCTCTATAATCAGCTTCTTTAGCAACAAAATCTTTTATCCTATTTTGTTTCTCTTCTTTTAAAGTTGAAAAAGTTAATATTCCAAACCAAACTTCCAAGAAACTATAAGCAAAGACTATACTGTTTGAAAGAACGACCCAAGTACCAAGGAAACAATAAACACATAAGCCTAAAAAGAATGTTAGTCTGATAAAAATTGCAGTTTCAAAATATGCTACATTATTATCTAACAAAGCTCCTAAATCTGATATAATTAAAGAAATCATAACAACACCGATAGAGCCATAAATTGGTGATTTATCATTAACCATCAACATTGGTAAATTCATTGAAGAAGCTAAAACCATCACACCTGAATATTCGATAATTGTTCTTGGAGATACCAATAAATGGTATGCAATAAAAGAAAACAGCACAATACGTGCTGTAATCAATGTTCTAGATGAAAATAATGCCATCTTGCTTATAGTCGATAACCTATATACAGACAAACTCCGTTCTTATACTGAAGGCAATTTAGTTTGATCTCTTACAAATCAGAGTTTGGTGAAAAATTATCGTTTGGTGCGTCTTTTGGCGTTTCTTAGAGAATTGTCAAATATACGGATGTAGTGTAAACTCCCTGTGAATCTGCTTCTAGAAGGATAATGCTGTCCAAAAAATCTGTATTACAGTTTGTACTTACATATAGATATAAATCATGGACTAAGTCAGTTTGAATGTGAACCGGAATCGTAGTGCCGGATACTTTAAAATACGCTCACAAGCCTTCATAGCACATGTACATGTTATATACATGTGTATGCTATGATATTACTCCTCTCATCTTCCTGGCTGTAGTTACTATTATACAAGTTTTTTTTGTTAAAACTGGAGGCACAGTAGTAAAAACAAGGAAAATAGCAGATTGGCCGATGAAGAACAAGAATATAAACTTTATTCATGGAGATAAGGTATGGACGATTCACGCTTTTCCACGCTACAGGAAGGCTGAGATAGTATAGGTAAAGCACAAACATAAGAAACACCGCAGCTACAAAGTTAAGACCAAAAGCACTCACATCTGTAGTGGCAAAAGGCATCCAGATGATATCAAAGGTGGTGCATGCACCAATATGTCAAACCGTCTACGCAGCATGTATGTATGGCTTATCATGTTAAGCGAAATATTTTTGCAGTATGGGCAGATCCCCGAAGTTCAACTGTTATTACTATCATACACTGAAATTACATGCATTTTCAGTAGAATCTGCTGCGTTCACTTAATAGGATTTGACATTACTTTTCTGCTTTGGTTTTTTTTCTTCCTTCCCTCTTACGTACTTGCACACTTTCTTTCCTTCATTTTTTTTTCTTGCTCCTTTGTTCACAAAACGTTGCTACTTGAAGCTGAGAAAATATGCCCGATATAACAGAATCTGCTCAAAGGACTTTACAGAAAGCTCCCGAATTACATCCTACGAACGAAGAATTTGTGCATCCTATTAAATATTTGTCAAAACCCGAAATAGTTGAGCTTGGTGAAAAATATGGTATTTTAAAAGTTATACCACCTGAAAACTGGGATCCCAAATTTGCTTTAGATTGGAACTCATTCAAATTTCATACAAGAATTCAAAATCTACACGAGCTCAATTTAAGAAATAGGTCAAGAGCTTGTTTTATTGAAGGTTTTAATTGTTTCTTATTATCCAAGAATTTGGATCCATTACCAACAACTGATGATTTATGTTTTGGTACTTCTGATTATTTTAAGCTAACTAAAAAAAATTTATTTGATCATTTAAATGGTTGGATATTACTTAAAAATAATCAAAAAATTCATGTTCATGAAATTTTTATAAGTAAAGAATACAGGAAATGGTTTTATAAAATTAATGATAGTGATAAAAGTTTATTAAAACATTTAACTGAATATTCTAAATACTTATTGAAAGTGCTTGGTTTGACAGATGATTTGAAAAAAAATGATGATATAGATAATATAGTTATATCACCAGAGCTTACCAATACAACTTTACATAGAATGATGCTTTCACCTGCTTCATTACTTGCACAACCAAATAATATAAAACAACTGATGAGAATGAAGACCAAAACTTTGAAAAATAAAAGGAAAAGAGGTATAATATCAACTAAAACCAATAAATTGGCCAATATTCCATCATCGATTTTAACACCTCCGATAGACTCATTTCAATTTAAGAAACAAAAATTAGAAGATGACAAAAAATCTATAACGTATAATCCTATAACACCTGAACTATTATCTCCTGAAATTTTAGATGAAACTTGTGTAATTTGTCATGATTCAAGATCCCCTGAGACAACTTTACTGTGTGATAATTGTTCACGTGGATTTCATATGAAATGTTTACCAAAACCTTTTGAAAAAATACCTAAAAATGATTGGTTTTGTGATGATTGTTTAGTTGGGTCAACAGGAGTTTATGGAGAATACGGATTTGAAGAAGAGCTTGAAAATAAATTTAGTTTAAACGATTTTAAAAAATATTGTGAAGATTGGGAAAATGAATTAATTAATATAATTAAAGCAGGTAAACTAGGAGATAAATTTATTTCATTAGTTGATTCAAATAACAAGTTATCTGAAGATTCAAAAGAGAAACTTTTCTGGTATATGACCAATGGTGAAATTATGTTACCAATTGAAGAAAATGATGAAGAATCTGAAAAATTGAAAATAAGATATGGAGCAGATATTCATAGTGATTTACCAGGAGAAGTTTCTGGATTTCCTACATGGGATAATCCAAGAGTTACAAAAGATGAAGCTAAAATTATTGAAAGTGAATGGAATTTAACAAAATTACCATTTGCTCAAGGTAGTTTATTAGAATATGTTTGTCAAAATAATGAAAATGGAGATGAAATAAATAATAAAGAACAAATTTCAGGTATGTCAATTCCTTGGATTTATATTGGTGGTACGATGTCAACATTTTGTTGGCATAAAGAAGATCATTTTACTTTATCAGCCAATTATTCACATTTAGGAGCACCTAAAAAATGGTATGGTATTCCAGCTCGTTGTTGTAAAGATTTTGAAAAAATTATAAATGATATAGCACCAGAATATGAAGCAAAACAGAAAGATTTATTACATCAATTAGTTAGTATGGTTTCACCTGATGAATTAAAAAATAATGAAAATTTTAAAAATGTTAAAAATTTAGAAATTTTTGAAGCTATTCAAAGGCCTGGAGAATTTATAATTACATTTCCAAAAGTTTATCATTCTGGATTTAATTATGGATTTAATGTTAATGAAGCAGTTAATTTTACATTACCTTTATGGGTACCATATAGTGTTTCAGCAGTTGAAGAATATGAAAATGTTGGTAAAGAATGTGTTTTTGATACATTTGCTTTATTGAAAAAAATAGTTGGAGATTTAATAACTGAAGAAGGTAGGAATAAATGGATTGAAGAAACAGGTATAAGTGAATTAGAAACTTTTAATATAATGAAATGGGGATATGATAAATATCGAGAAGAAATTTTGAAGTTTTTGAAAATATTTGAAGACGATGAGATATTCAAAGAAGATTTTGACAAATTGGAGAAAATAAATATTAAGGAATATTTAATTGAGAAGAATAATATATTCAAAAATAGTAAAGGATTACATAAACACGATTTGAATAAAAATAATGAAGAAGATGAAGAGAATGATGAAAATGAAAATGAAATTGAAATTGATGATAAATTATGTACAGATTGTAAAACAAGGGTACATTTTCAATGGGTTTTGATTAATTTGTATGACGACTCAATACGTGAAGCAAATAAAGTATTAATTGAAAATGGGAAAAATGAAAAGGAAATAAATGGATTGGGAATTAAAATTGAAAATAATCATATAAAGGAAGAAGGTAAATTGTACAAAGATTTTTCAAGTGAAATAAATGATATAATAAATAAAGCAAAAGAGGAAGAATTGAATGTAAATAGCAATAACAACGAGAAAGAAGTTAAGCGTAGACAGAGCAGACGTATAATTAAGAAGCGTAAATTTGGAGAATCCGATGATAATGAAAATGATAATAAAAACAACCAAGATATTATTAAAACTACGAAGGAAATTATTGATTCTTTGAAGATATTAAAAGAAGAGAATGGATTTTTTGGTACATCGGTAATGTGTGTTAAGTGTTTTAGGAAAGAATTGAAAGAACTGAGTAAAGAAGAGAAAATGCGTATATTGAACGATATCCGAGTTGTTGAAGAGTATGAAATGAAGGTGTTGAAATTGTATAAGTAGTGAATAAGCAACCAGCCGTTATTCTGTAACTCTAAACTTTGTGTGTATATTCCATATCTATTTTTATATGCTAATACGCTTTAATGGTAAATGCATGCTGTGCAAGAAATATCCAGCATCTCGCCGATCGACGCGCCGCTTTTTTTTCCACACAGTTTTTTTCTCGTAGCGGTTTGGCAGCATTTGCTGTTTCTCGCTTTGCTTGAGACAGAGGTTGTGCGTTAAGTGCGCGCGGGATGCAACCAATGAAAAGCGAGAACGAGGGTGCCCGAGGAGAGAAATGGCAGACAGTTGGGAGAGAAGTGTGTGAAGCGAAGGAGCGAGGGCAAATATTTGTGAAGTGAGTGTGCGTTAAGATTGATTCACGTTTTCTTCCTTCTTGCTGTTGTTCTACGTTGTTCTGCTTCTTAAATTCTAATTCTTTTGTCAAGCTCTCATACAAGATGGTTGCTAGATTATTTGCTACTTCTACAAGATCTGCCCTTAAGGCTGCAAAAGCTAACCTTGCTTTAAACAGAGGTTTAGCTACCGCTGCTCCAGCTGTCGGTAAAGTTAAGTACGTATATCCTATAACCACTTTACGTTTTCTTTTGATATGAAATACACTTATTCACTAGATTCTATCATCTAATGATCCAATAGCCCATCAATTGTTTATCACTATTCAATCACTATATCCAATTACTCGATTATTACATTTCTGAAAATCTTGTTTTCTTTTTCTTTTCTTTTTTTAACAAAAAAAATGAATTTTTTAGCCTTTGGGAAGAAAATGGAAAATACATTGGCATAATACCTACACAATTATTGAATAATCATATAGTAATAGTTCACAATGATGCATTCCTTGTTCAATCTTGTATCCACTGAAATTAGAAAATTTGCCACCTAAATATTTCGTCCAATTAATCGATTTTAAACGGGTTTGGGAAAAATTCCCTCGCGCTTTCAGGAGATAAATCAAAAAATTGATGAAAGTTTCTCAATTGGTTATTGCTTGAAATGCTTTAGTCTGTTTTGAATCGTTACGTCTTATTAAATGTTGTTTCATATTCTTAGATATAAAAATAAAATGTTTTATTTATCGATTATCATGTTTACTAACAATTTTATTTCTCTCACTTTCATTTTATTTTCTTTTATTTTTAATATAGGTCCGTTATTGGTGCCGTTGTCGATGTCCAATTCGAACAAGGTCAATTACCTCCAATTTTAAACGCTTTAGTTATGGATAACGGTGGTTCTAAATTAGTTTTAGAAGTTTCCCAACATTTAGGTGAAAACACTGTCAGAACTATTGCTATGGATGGTACCGAAGGTTTAGTCAGAGGTCAACCAGTTAACGATACTGGTGCTCCAATTTCCGTCCCAGTCGGTAGAGGTACTTTAGGTAGAATTTTAAACGTTATTGGTGATCCAGTCGATGAAAGAGGTCCAGTTGATTGTAAAGAAAGAAGACCAATTCATCAAGATCCACCTGCTTTCGTTGATCAATCCACTGAAGCTGAAGTTTTAGAAACCGGTATTAAAGTTGTCGATTTATTAGCTCCATACGCTAGAGGTGGTAAGATTGGTTTATTCGGTGGTGCTGGTGTCGGTAAAACCGTTTTCATCCAAGAATTAATTAACAATGTTGCTAAAGCTCATGGTGGTTTCTCAGTTTTCACTGGTGTCGGTGAAAGAACCAGAGAAGGTAACGATTTATACAGAGAAATGAAAGAAACTGGTGTTATTAACTTAGAAGGTGAATCTAAGGTCGCCTTAGTTTTCGGTCAAATGAATGAACCTCCAGGAGCAAGAGCTAGAGTTGCTTTAACCGGTTTAACCATTGCTGAATATTTCAGAGATGAAGAAGGTCAAGATGTCTTACTTTTCATTGATAACATTTTCAGATTTACCCAAGCTGGTTCCGAAGTTTCTGCTTTATTAGGTAGAATTCCATCCGCTGTCGGTTATCAACCAACTTTAGCAACTGATATGGGTCTTTTACAAGAAAGAATTACCACTACTAAAAAAGGTTCCGTTACCTCTGTCCAAGCTGTCTATGTCCCAGCCGATGATTTAACTGATCCTGCTCCAGCTACTACTTTCGCTCATTTAGATGCTACTACTGTCTTATCTAGAGGTATTTCCGAATTAGGTATTTACCCAGCTGTCGATCCATTAGATTCTAAATCCAGATTATTAGATGTTGCTGTTGTTGGTCAAGAACATTATGATGTTGCTACCCAAGTCCAAGAAACTTTACAAGCTTATAAATCTTTACAAGATATTATTGCTATTTTAGGTATGGATGAATTATCTGAACAAGATAAATTAACCGTCGAAAGAGCAAGAAAGATCCAAAGATTCTTATCTCAACCTTTCTCAGTTGCAGAAGTTTTCACTGGTATCCCAGGTAAGCTTGTTAGATTAGAAGAAACTATTACATCTTTCAGAGATGTCCTTGCAGGTAAATACGATCACTTACCAGAAAACGCTTTCTATATGGTTGGTGGTATTGAAGATGTTATTGCTAAGGCTGAAAAATTAGCTGCTGAAGCTAATTAAGCAACCAATCTGTGATTTCATTGTATGAATTGAAAAAAAAAATCAAATTGATTTTTTTGTTAAATTCTTAAATAACGTTTATCTATGATTTTTATTTATTTATGATTATTTATTCCTATATTCCTAGTGATTTATCTCTAAGTTTCTCTTTTTTAATAAAAAGATTTATTTATTTGTATTAGATTCCGATTTTAAAAGTTATTTGAAACTTGTTTATAAATTAATTTGAATATACTATTTATTTAATAAAATTATTTCCAAGTTTAGAGTATTGTAACTTTTTCGCAAATTTGACAGAAAAAAAAGCAAAAATAAAAACGGAAAGTAAAGTGCGAGGGCAAAACGCGTCGCCTTGAAGGATTGTCCATTTTGCTAACAATGTAGAAGCTGGTTTCTTCTTTTCACTGACAGACAAACCATGAGCTCTTTTATCGAATCAGCTAAAAACTTTATGGATATTCCTGGCTTTAATTGGAAATCCTTAGTCATTGGATTTACTGTTTCCAATTACTTATTTGATTCTTATGTTACATATCGTCAAATTAAATGTGTTGAATCTAACGGTGACAAAATTCCAAAAGAACTTTCAGAATATGATATTGATTCAGCAACTGTTATTAAGTCAAGTAAATATAGTCTTTCAAAATTAAAATTTTCCATCTTTGCTAATACTTATAGTCTTTTAGAAAATATTGCATTTTATCAATTTGATGTTCTTCCTTTGATTTGGAATAAAGCTGCTTGTATTTTAACTTCATTATCATCATTTTTACCATGGATTGGCGCAGGTGTTATTTCTCAAAGTTTGGTATTTATGGGTTTATTCACATGTATTTCAATAATTACCAGTATTCCAATTAAATATTATCAAAATTTTGTTCTTGAAGAATCTTATGGTTTCAACAAACTTACAATTAAATTATGGATTTCTGATACTATTAAACAATTATTATTAACATTTGTTTTAGGTGGTCCAATTTTAGCTGCTTTCTTGAAAATTATGGATGTTTATGGTGATTTATTCATGTATTATTTATCAGTCTTCTTATTTGTTGTTCAAATCTTCTTCATAATTGTTTATCCTAAATTTATTCAACCATTGTTTAACAAGCTAACTCCATTAGAGGATGGTGAATTGAAAAATCAAATTGAAGATTTAGCTAAAAGAAATGAATTTCCTTTAGATAAGTTATATGTCATCGATGGTTCAAAACGTTCTAGTCATTCTAATGCTTATTTTATGGGCTTACCATGGGGTTCTAAACAAATTGTTTTATATGATACTTTAATTCATCATTCAACAGTACCTGAAGTTGTTTCTGTTTTAGGTCATGAAATTGGACATTGGAAATTAAATCATACTACTAAATTAATGACTATCGGTGAATTACACTTATTTATGATTTTCTCAATCTTTTCAGTTTTCATCAAAAATAAATCATTCTACAACTCATTTGGTTTTGGTTTACCAAATGGTATAACTGAAATGCCAGCTATGATTGGTTTCCTATTATTTGGTGATGTTTTAAAACCACTTGATGCAGTTATGGAATTCGTTATGAATTTAATTACACGTACATATGAATACCAAGCAGATAAATACGCAGCTGAACAAGATTTATCAACTGACTTAAAAACAGCATTAGTCAATTTACATAAAGAAAACTTATCCAGTTTAGTTGTTGATCCGCTTTATTCTGCTAAAGAATATAACCATCCAACATTGGGTGAAAGAATCTCTGCAATTGATGCATATCTTGCAGAAAAGAAGAAGGAATAATTGTACAATCTTCAAAGTGCAATTGTTTAATGTATAAAATGTATATAGTCAATGATTATATAACTCTGTACAGGGCCGTTAATTTCTCTAATGTCTCCACTTTCCTGAATAGGTGCTGACCGAAAATTACTTAATCTGGTTAACCGCGCTTTATATAGCTGGGGAGATCAACAACAGTATGCCGCTAATTTTGAAATATTTCAAAATTTTCATGGAAACTTTCTTTGTGGTTTGAAGTTTTTTTTCCCACTTTTCTTTCTCTGTTTAATATTCTACCAATTTTTTTATATATATTCTCAAGAATATGTATAAATACAATGTTAATCATATACTGAAAAATGTTATAAAACCAACGCCCAGTTTAAATAATAAACTGGGGAAAAGATTCCAACATCAAAATAATTCATTATCACTATTGGATTTTGACAGCAATTCGATTTTACTAAAACAACAAGAAATTTTTGAGGCGAAGCATGATTTAATTTTAACGATTTTAAACTCTACAGCAACGAAAAGGGAAGCTAGATCATACCTTTCAAAATATAGACTTCTAGAAGAAAATGACATTTACAAGAACAAACAGAAAATTATTGATTTTGATCAATCCGACGTTAAAACACCTTTAGTTATTAACAAAAAATATTCTTCGTATATTGAGAAATTACTAGATAAATATAAGGAAACAGATAATAACTCTTTGGAATTAGATGATGAAAAATACAAGACGTCCGAATCACCTGTGATTATGACTTCACCTAATACTCCGCATAGTAGAATTAATGGTGCTTCAAATGAAATAAAGCTTACTAAGACCATTCGTTCTTTTATTTTGCGAATATCAAGATTAGATAAATGGGATAGAAAGACAATGAATAATCTAGGGGTTGTTTTGAGAAAGGCTATGAGTTTAGGTGCAAGTCCTATAATTATAATTGATGGGAATATCATAGATGGATGCGATAAACTACTCAAAAAAGAGAAAGAAAATTATTTAGATGCTCAATTAGAAACATTTACAAATGAGTTGAGAGGGCTATTACCATGCCGTGTGGTTCAAGGATGTTTTGATTTACAAGATGATGGATCATTAGTAACAGTAATTCCTGAAATGATAGGTGTGCCGATTTTTTCAGGAATTGTACCAATAATTTCTCCTTGTGTCATTAGAAGTGGATCATTAATAAAAGATTTTGTTGACGGAATTGAACTTACTAGGGAAATAGTTGACTGTTTAGAACATGAAGAAATCAACGATATTTTATCAGTAGAGAAGGTTGTATTAGTCGACGAAGTTGGAGGTTTTCCAAGTGTTGAACGATCAGACGGTAGTCATGTTTTGATCAATCTTTTACAAGAATATGATGATATTGAAGATGAATTGGCTAACAAATTGAAAATATCTGAATTTGATAGGCAAATCCATTTAAGCCATTTACACGAGATGAAAAATCTCTTGGACAAACATCCATCAATCACGGGTATATTGACAACACCTGTTATGGCTACAACTGAAGAAGAAAAGCAAGTGGGAAAAGAAACAAATCCTATAATATATAATATATTAACAGACCGTCCAACAATATCATCCTCTCTTCCAGTTTCTTTACGTCGAACACCTCAATTAAATACTACTGTTGTTAAACACGGTATGGAAGTTTCTGTTTTTTTGGCAAATAATCAAAATGAAGGCCTTGATCTCATTGAAATGGAAAAAGAAGGGAAAATTAGTTTAGATAAACTGAAACATTTGATCGATGATTCATTTGGAAGAAACCTTAACATGAATCATTATTTAACACGTATAAATAAGAAAGTTGCTGGATTGATTATTGCAGGAGATTACGAAGGATGTGCTATTATAACATGGGAAGATACAGGCGACAGAGTTGTGGCGTATCTTGACAAATTTGCTGTCATAAAAAAACTACAAGGCATTCCAGGAATTGCTGATGTTGTATTTAAAGCCATGACAACAAATTTTAGTGATGAGCTTTTATGGAGATCAAGAAAAAACAATCCAGTAAATAAGTGGTATTTTGAAAGATCTAATGGTAACCACTCTATAAAAGGAACTCAGTGGAGATTATTTATTGCAGGAAAAAAAATGCTCACAACTGAAAACCTAGAAGGTTATGTTAAAGTTTGTAGTTCTATTGAACCATCTTTTGATGTTTGAAAAAGTAAATAGATTTATAAAATATAAACATGCATACATGCGGTTCCTGAAAACTTGAAGTTTTGCGATTATATATAATATGATACACCTTGTAATTTTATAAATTTGTGATTAAATAGTTTTAGACATATAAACACCATCTAATTCATAGCCCAATCTTCTGTAATAATTCCTAACACCTACACCAGAAATAACACTTATCTTAGAAGATCCATGCTCTTCTTTGGCAATTCTTTCAGCTTCTTCCATTAATAAAGTACCAAAACCTTGATGCTGGAATTTTCTTGGATCTCTGGAGTGTAGTGGAACAACAGATCCATAAACATGTAATTCTCTAACAATACTTGTTTGCTGGCCTGTAAACTCTTTTCTGTATGTATATTTTTCAGATGCTTTTCTTAGTCGAAGTAAACCAATTAAAATATCTTGTTTTGGGTCTTCATATGAAAGGAATGTTTCCCATCCACCATTGGCATAGTAGTCTCTTCTTATTAATTCAACTTGATCAGGCTGTATTTTGTGATGAACTTCTTGAATACCAACCTCTCTAGTTCTAACATCTCTACAACTTGTACCAAAATCTTTCATTCTAGCCAAAGCTAACTCTCTTAAATTACCATTCTCAACACCAGAAGTAACTAATGGCATAGGTATATCTCTTTGAACTCTATAAATTCTGGTCCATGGTGGAACCAATGCCATAATTCTTGCAACCAAATCAATCAACATGTTAGCATTGTAAGATTTATATAGTCCATTCTTCCATAATTCATACAAACCTGTACCCCTAATGACCAAAGTTGGATATATTTTCAAACCATCTGTTCTGAACGCAGGATTCTCAAAATATTCCTTGAATTGCTCTAAATCTCTTTCCATTCCAACATTTGGTAAATCGGGCATCATATGTGAAACGACTTTATAACCTGCATCTTTGGCATAGCCAAAAGTTTCACAAACTGCCTTAACAGTGTGACCTCTATTTGTATCTCTTGCGACATCTTCATATACTGATTGAACACCAAGTTCTAATCTGGTACAACCATAACGCAACATATCGTCTAGATGAGTTTCTGTACAATAATCTGGTCTTGTTTCAATGGTAATACCAACACATTTAGTCTGTGATTGTTGAGAAAAAGCAACAGCTTCGTCCAAATCTGTACCGTTATAACCAGTAAGTGCATTATGTAATTGAACTATAAAATCTTCTCTATAATCTTTAGGCAATGACATAAATGTACCACCCATAACAATATATTCAACTTTATCAATACTATGACCCAATTGTCTTAATTGTTCAATACGACCTCTCGCTTGTTCATATGGATCATATCTAGCTCTAATTGCTCTCATAGAAGTTGGCTCATAACCAGTATAAGACTGTGTAGAATATTCAAAATCGGAATCAGGTCCACCGGGACAATAGACACAAATGTTACCTGTGTAAGCAATATGTGGACATCTATGCGGTTTAGACATAACCGCAACAACTGCAACACCAGATGCAGTACGCACAGGTTTTGCTTTCAGTTTTGGTAAAAGATATTTCTTATATTGATCAGGAATTGAACTGATAACATCAGTTAAACGAGGTTGTTGTTTAAGTTTATATTTTTTGGAATATTTGATGATGACTCCATTAAGATTAACTTCTTTAGAAGTACCTAAAGAAGCAACAAGTTCTAATGAGATATCACCACAACATTGAATAAATCTTTCTTTTTCAGAAGGTAGCTTCTGATGAGTTTTAGGGCCTTTTGCCATTATGAGGTTGCTTAACAAATAAGTGACATCTCAACAGTAACGGATAGGTTGTACAATTGTAATAATTTTTCAGTGAAAAAAATTTTTTTTTTTCAGAATCATGTTCTTGTTATTACGTAACAAACGCCAGTGCACCGGATTTCTTGAAATCGACAACTGTCGCTTACCTTGCGAAATGCGTTGTTCTCTTGGTGTTTTAATAACAATCCTGATAATATACGTTTCAGAAATAGTCCTAAAAGAATTTTCAAGGTTCTTTTCTTGAATCAACTATTTACCTTTAATTTAGAAATTGCATAAAAATCTGCAATGGCGAAACCTAAGGGAAAAAAATCCCAAAAAAACAAATCAAAAAACAAAAACAAGAAGTCTGATTCAAAAACTAGTACTAATCAGACCGATAATAGTAATGCGATTTTAGAACAACTAGATTTAAAAGATCAACCTGAAGTTGAAAATACTGTTGGAGAAGAATTGTCTGCTAAAACTGATGAAATTCCAGAAACAAGTGAAAATGTCGTACAAAACCAACCAACTCCTGTAGAGAACGTCATATCTAATGAAAAATCTACAACAACTGAAAATGTCAATGATGATCTCATTAGTGAAAAGACAGAACCTAACTTTGTTGAGCATTTAGTGAATGAAATTGTTGAAGAAGAAAATGAAATAAGAACAGAAGATTCCGGAGCAGAGGCAACTGATCAACCTGTTGATCAAAAAACTGATTCGTGCAATTATTCCACTCCCAATGAGCTACAAACTATAGACTCTGTCGAAAATGAATTTCCAATGGAAGGTCCTGCTAAAAATTCCATTAGTATTACTGAAAATAAAAATGAACCTATTAGTGTCATCAAAACCTCAACAGCAAACATTGAAACAGATGAAAAATTTCTTAAAGAACCCGAGCTTAAACAGAATCACACAGTGAATCCAGAGTTTGAATCCACTTCAGCATTAAACGAGGAAAAAGGAGATGTAGATATGAAAACTTCTGATAATTTAAGTAACTTAAACTTGCAAAATAATGAACCTTTTGGCGACAACGTCATCCAAGAGCCCGAATTTGTTGAGTCTATTTTAAATATCAATAAGGTTAATGATACCGTTAATACAAGTCATGACCAAACCCCATGGGATTATACTGCAGAAGAAGATGTGATGCCATGGAATAGTTCATCTCAAAAAAAGGAAAACTCTAGCTTCTTAAACCAAACAACATCCTGTGCTACAGGAAAACTTGATACATCCACTAACAAAGAATTTTGGGATAATGTTACTACAGATGAAAAAAAAGAAACTGATATGCCATGGGAGATTACAGGAAATACTCAACCTGATGCTTCTGATTTTGTTTATGAAACAGAAACGAAAGCTCAACCACAGAAACCTTTGCAATTAGAAGAAGAAAATGAATTATTCACAAATGATTCTTTAATTATAAATAACGATCAAACTTCGGTTAATAAAGAGGATGAAGATTTTTTGAATAGTCTTTCAAAAGCTGATGAGAAAAACAATGATACTACTTTTGACTTTCTTGAGGAAGAGGATAACAACGATACGCAGATATACCAACCTGAAATGGAATCTAAAAATGATAACACCGACAAATTTGATTTCCTTGAAGATGACGATGAAATTTTATTTGATGATATCATGGACGATGATTTATTAGATGATAATGACAACAATGCTGAGCAAGTACCAGTAGTGGATGAACCGAAACCAACTAATAACAAAAATCGTTATCAACCCCAAAGCCAAACACCTGTTCCAGTCCAGCCAAACTTTCTTCCAAACATCATAAACTCAAGTACTCCGTTAAACAACGCTGGAAGACAAACAACAAATTTTCAAACAGTAGATCCATCAAACTCAAGTTTCCTCAAGGTTGATTCTAAAGTTGTGGAATTGCAACAACAGAAAAAAAAGAAAGATGCATATGATTTCCCTCAAGATTTGTTGGCCAAAACAAAACCAAAAGCACCTAAAATTGTGAAGGATAATATTTATACAAAACTTGAAAATTCTCCAAATTTATCACAGGCAAATTTTTCTGTACTTGGAAAATCAACTACAAATAATTCAGAAACATCATTTTTACCACCAACAGCATTAAATACTGCAACCAAAAAGTTTTCAAGATCCAGTTCAATTGCCAGCAATACAACAAACCAGTCTTTTTTTGCAGAACTTCCTGTATCAAAAGCTCATCAAAAGCCGGCATTACATTTGAAAAATCCATACGAATCCATCGAACTACACCAAGAAATACCTCCGGTATCACACGTTGCTCCATCAGCTGCTAAAAAGAATCCTTATGCAGTCCCTACAACGCCTTTGGTAGTACAGTCTCCAAATTCTTCTGGTCCAATTATAAATCCTAAAAAAAGTAATCCATATTCACCATCATTGGAAAATGGACCAAACAACTCCAATAAGTATTCTTTTCCTGTCGGTAACCAACTTCCTGTCAATGATCAACCAAATTTGTTTGTACCTACAACCATCAAATCATCAATCAAAAGAGTGTCAAATCCGTTTGCACCTGCTGAGGCTGGCGGTCATATCAGAAAATTGTCTACAGTTGTCCCAGACCCAAATCAACAGAAACCAAATATTGTACCTGTGCCAATGAAATCTCCAATTGGTATTACTAACAATTTACCTACTTCTCAAAATTTTTCCAGGCCACTTGCGAATCAACTCTCTTATCCAAATGATCAGAATGATACATTCAATAGTATAAATGATGAATTAGCAGGAACTTTAAACAACCCACCATCCCGTTATGCACCTCAAAACATTCAAAGTAAATATGAACCACAATCATATAACCCTGTAGATGGAAACGCTTACAATCCAGGCCATAGAAAAATAAATTCTGTCAATCAAATCAAGGCATCTGGAAGAGCCCGCCAATCGTCATCAATTGCAGAAGTATATGGCTCAAATATTGTCACAAGTAGTGCGACCTCTACCAATACCAGAAAAACGTCAGTGCTTCCTCCAACTCCAATTGGAAAACCGTCCAATTCAAACTCAAACAACATAATTCCTGCACCTGTTGTTATCAACCCAGAAAATTTGGTAAAGAGGCAATGGCCGCTTTTCAGTTTTTCAGGTAAGGGAAATACAGCATCTGTGATTCCTTCTTATGGTATGTACGGCCAAGTAATCTGCAATATTAATGTTACTGATATTTCATCAATTTTGAAAGCCGATAGTTTAGTTGTTTCTTTTCCAGGCCCTTTATCTAAAGTTAAAACCAAGAAGAAAGATTTGATCAAATGGTTGGATGAAAAAATAGATACCATGAGTAATGGATCTAATGTTCCTTCTTTGGCCGAAGACCTAATCTGGAAATGCTTACGAGTAATGCTAGAAAAGATTGAAAAACCTAACGATTTTGAAGACGAAAATTATATTAAATCAATAGTTAATATTATGAACCCGTCTTTAGATGTTACAAACTCAATGAACAATTCTTTTGACATTGTTGCTTTAACTAGATCAAGCCAAAATATTTCACATGAAAAACCGTTTAACGCTTATTCTTTAGACTCTCGAGATCTTGCTACAGTGCACGATTTACTAGAAAAAGGTAACAAAAAGGCCGCTTTAGAATTAGCTATTGATCTTGGTGATTGGGCCATGGCTTTGTTAATTTCAAACTTAATGGGATCCATGTCATTTAATCAAACTATTAAATTGTATACAACTACACATTTTGAGAGCAATACCATTGGCCAAAATTTGAGTTTTTTCATTGAATCAAAATCTCAAGGAGGTATTACAGCTGAGCAGTTGAAAGGTAAAGAAAGCTGGTTAACAGAGCACTTTAAAATGGTTGTTCCCTTTATCATAATGGATAATCCAGATTATGGTAAAACTTTAATGCAGATTGGTGACGCATTATATAAAGCAGGATATATCATATACGCAAAATTATCTTATATCCTTTCAGGTTTACCTATGATTCCAAAAACATTATCAGAGTTACCAGATTCCATTTATGGCATGATTATTGAAGAGATTTATGATTATATTTTGACTTCTTCGTCCAGCATTCCCCAAACTTTTTCAAATGGTTTTCCTCATATGATTCCATTGAAAATCAGACACGCAGGTTATCTAGCAGATACGGGATCATTTGCTGATGCTAAAAGATATTGTGATTTTACCCAATCTGAAATTGGTTCAAAACAGCTATTCTGTGAGCCAGCCACGATGATAGCTCAAAATAACCTATCTGATAGATTGTCGCAAGTTGGGTCTAGTTGGTTGACATCAAAATTATCTAGACCACAATTTGAAAGAGTCTGGACAACAATAGACAAATCTTTCAACAAGTTTGTTGCAGGTGAAGACGTACCACAAATAGAAAAACCAACAGATGGTGTTTTTTCAAAATTTACATCTCCTGTTTCTCTTTCAAGAAACCCATCTACATTAGATTTAGCAGATGTAAAAAATCATATTTCGAAGCATGTCAACACCTACTCTAACTCGCCAAAGCGTGGAATTCAAAATATCAAAATGTCTAACCTTGATCAATTGAATACACTGCATAACAACTTGAATTCTGTTACACAAACAAGACCTTTATATGCACCACCAACAATTGGACACGAACTGAGACCACGTGAAAAGTCATTTGATAGCATAAGCTCACACTCCACTGCTCAGATTGTACCAAACAAGTATGCACCACCTTCATTTGCAAATTTTTCTTCTGAATCTTTACACTCCATTACAAGTCAAATCAATATTAGTACTACGCAAACTCCAGGTAACTATAAAAATTATGGATCTGCTCCACTCCAAAAATTACAAAAACGTACAACAAATTATCAACAAAACCCATATGCCCCAACTTCAAATACCACTAACAATATTTCTCCTCTCAACCAAAATGTACCATTAGCAAACAATAAAAATGTATACGACCCATCTGTACAATCTGAAGAAAACAAGATGAACCAACCACACGTTCCTTTCAATGATACTACAATTTCTGATAACTTTAGGGATACTGACGATTTGAATAGCTCACTTACCAGAGAATCTGTTGCACAGATTGAAACCGAGAAGCTAGATATTGTAAATCAAATTAACCAAGTTCCTCAATTCACAAGAAATTTGTCTCAAGAAATTTCCCCTAAACTGAATCCTGTTGATCGTATTCCTCCTCTTTCTGACATTAATACTATTACCAATAGAGAGAATCAGGATGGTATAATAAAAGATTCTGTGAACATAAGTCAGACATCCAGTTATACAAGCCGTATTGAAAATTTACACACCATAAGTGATTTCAATTCAGTGGCAGCTGAAGCTGATAGCAATGCTGAATTTATAAATCACTCACTTGTGCAAAATATGGAAACCAGTTTGGATCATAATATTGAAGAAGCTACTGAGACCATTAATCCCGTCGGGACTGTTAAGCCTGTTGATAATACCAACACTCTAATTGAAAATACGGGAAAAGAAAATGTTGAAGAAGTTGAAGAAATTGGATCAGAAAATATAATTGATAATCCTGCCGATAAGTATCCTGTTACATCTCCAAATGTAAGTTCAGCATTTACTAACTCATTAACTGAAACGGACCCTGAGGAAAGTCATATTTCTGCAACTTTAAATTATTTGAAAGAAGAAGAACATGAAGCATTCAACACTAAAATGGACAACCAATCTGATAAATCCAATTATAAGCAACCTGTTATTTCTGAAACTGAGAAAAAAACAGAATCCCCAGTTGACGTTGATAATTCACCAATTAAAAAAGAAACCGAGTTGCAAATCTCTTCACCTAAACCTCTAGTTCCGAAGGCTGCCCCAAGAAAAATCAATAGATATGGTCCACCAGGAACTACAAATATTAATAGGAAGAAACCTAAAAATCCATATGCTTCAGTTTATGCCCCAAAAGCTAATCATGATAATGTTACTTCAATGTACTCACCAAATCCGGAAACAATAGAAATGTCTAATAATCTCAACAATGAAAACATATCCAATCAACAAGTAGCTGGTGAAGATATTGATATGTTTAGTTTTGGTGGCTATAGTGTTCCAGCTCCTACACCGCAGCAAGAATCTAATAACAATTTAGACAATGAAGAAACTGAAAAGGAGAAACCAGGTATTTTAGATGCCAATGAAACAATGAAAAAAGAGCAAAATGTTGATGAAACTGATAGCGATGCTCAACTCGACACCCAATCAAATTTTAGTATTCCTACTTTCCGCCCACCAACCCAAGCAGGTGTTAAAAGTATAAAGGATACTAAAAGTACACAATTAAATGAAATATTTACACCTCCAGCTCAAAAATTTGCAGAGCTTTCTACAAAATCTATTGGATCACCAATTCACCAATTCACCGAAGAGAAGAAATTCTATGCTGCAGATACAGGTGAATTTTATGATGATGTTGTAAGTGATTCTGATGATGATGGTACTGATAAGACTGAAAAACAAAAAGAAGAGGAAAAAAGGAAGGCTAGAATAGAGGCTGAAAAGAAGAAAGCTGAGGAAGAAGAGAAAGCTAGAAAAAAGAAGGAAGAACAATCGAAAAAAGATTCCAAAGGCGATAGCAATGGATGGTTTGGATGGTTAGGAAAAGGTAAAAATGATGATAAACCAAAACCGATCAAAGCAAAACTTGGTGAAGAAAATGCGTTTTATTATGACGAAAAATTGAAGAGATGGATCAATTCAAAAGTTCCATTAGAAGAACAAATAGAAGCAACTAAACCTCCTCCTCCACCAACTATGAAAAAACCAGTGACTACTGCGCCTGGTTCTACCTCAGCTTTGAACAGCTCATCCAATTCAGAATCATCCATCCCAACACCAATACCTAAGATGATGAATTCCAGTTCTGCTCCACCATTAAATAAAAAGGAAAGTATTGACGACTTATTAAAAATGAAAAGTAGCACCGGAGCCAAGAGGGGTGGAAGAAGAGGTCCACGGAGAGGGTATGTTGATGTTATGGGCCAGCAGTAGTGTATAGTTATAGCTTATACTGATAAAATCCAAAATTTATAAAAAGTACTAGTATAAAAAGTTATTTAGAAAGATGTTTATGTATTTATATATACTATATAATATGTTTTATGAGGCTAGACGTTTAGCAAAATCATACATCGTTAAATTTGGTCGTAATAGATTAATCATCAATGCTTTCGCCAAAAATATCATCAACTTGGGAAGGATCAATGTTTCTGTGTTTACTATCAAAATTATCTGTTATATTATCTGAATTATTTATACTTGAAGGACTGTGTAAAGACATTTCATTATCTTCGTAATCTTCAACCGCTGAGGAGCTTTCATCAAGAAAATTATGAGATACTGATAAAACCAAAGGAGTTATTGGTGGTAGTGTTGTTGAAACAGGTGCAAGCTCTGGTGACCTACCACCAACAGAATCTGGAATAGAGTCTGATCTGCTGATGGGAACAGCAAATTGAGGTAGCTGTATTGGATTTTGATTTTGATCCAATGAGTTTTTATTTATATAAAATTTTCCACTGTTTAAATTCAACGTAGTTAGGTTATTTCTAGATCCTGGTCTAATAGGTCGTTGTGTAGTTGAGAGCAAAGGAGATGATTTATATGAATTAGGAGGTGAAGAATGTGACAATAAAAAATTTGATGGAGATTCCGAAAGTGAAATAGGGCCCAATGACGGAGAATCGGGATCGGCCAAGCTTTTATCTATACTAGAGTGTCTTTGAATTATCTGAATTGGTTGTTTCTGTTGTGGGTGTTGATATGCATTCGAGCTTGATCTTCTTAAATTGATACTTCTTGGGAAAATTTGAGTGCCTTGTAAAGTTGGTGAATTGAATGATGATTTCCTACTATTTCCAATAGTAAATTGTGTATGTGGATGTGCAATGGTGAATGTGTTATTATTATTTGGACCTCTATGCCTTTGAATTGTGTTAGCATATCTTAAACTAGTATCATGAGGATTATATATAACATCGGTGGTATTTAATTCAGTAGTATTATTTATATTATTGTGATTTAGTTGCTGATTTAAAGATAATAGAGAAATGTTGGAAGTAGAGGGTACTAACAAACCACTAATATCATTGTTTCCGTCATTTACTGAAGTTGCTAATAGTTGAGGAGAATTTTCAACGTTGTGATTCAGTGTTTCATATCTGATCTCTTGTGGCTTAGACAGGTTGAGATTTAGATGCGGCACTTGTCCGTGTGGTGTGGTTCTGTTCATACTTGGAGACTTATTAGTCAACTCCAGTAATGAAGCTGAAGCTGAAGATACCGAGCTTTTCTGCGATATTTGTTGGGGAGATAAGGATAGTCGGTGCAAACGACTATCCATTTGAAGAGAGGAAGATCCCGGATGCAAGTCAAAGGTTGGCGACTGTGGTACCGAGCTAACCGACATGATTTAGTATACTGCAGCACTATAAGCCAAAGGTCAGAAGACTACAAGAGATGACAAATCTAGTTCAGTATTTAAAAGATAAAAAAATTTTTCTGTTAACATCACCACATCACAATTTTTCAAGTGTGCCTCGAAACGAGACTCTCTTTACAAACGACGTTACACAACAGAAGACTAGTCGGACCCCTGCGGTGGGTGCTGTAGCAGCCCGTTGACGTCTTCCTTTATGTCTTCTATGGCATCACCGACACTCTCTGCCAAATGCTCCCACCAAGAGAGTCTGCGTGGAGGTTCGGTGTCGGATCCATCTGCATCGTCTGCGGCATTCGAGCTGCCTCCAGCAGTGTCGTCACTATAGCCAGCTTCAGCTGTGGAAGGTGCAGTTCCGATTGGCATATTTGTTGATGTAGTAATTATCCCTTCAACGGTATTGATTTCATTGGCATTATCTGTAGATGTGCTCTCAATTATGCCTTCCGCCGAATCTTCTAGATCGTCTTCGCCTTTATTGTCATTGCTATCGTTCTCTTGTTCGTCATACGGAATAGATACAATAGGCTCAAGTGGATTGATTAAACGATGAACAGGCTTTGCACCAAATTTGCTTTCAAGCCACGATTCTTCTTGGAGTATTTCAATGTTAAAATCAACTCCAGGATAGGGGTGTAGATCTTTCCAATCGTAATCAATTAGATTTTCTGTGTTTTCTGCAAAAGTGACCGATGCAATTTCACTGGATTCTACAATGTCTTTCACTATGCTAAAAATGTGAATGTTTTCAAACGGTTTTAAAATTAACCCTGTTTTAAAAGAAGGCCCGGTTCCCATGAATACGTTTCTATTTAATACCTCATTATTTGGATAACCTGTAATATAATCTGATTTATTATGTTCATGCAAATAGTTTCTGTATTTACTCTGATCTGAATAGAAATAATATCCAGCTTTTGGAACAATTAAGAGTGAAGGACCCATGTTTGCTTCATAGTCAAACAATATGTCTGATATTTCATCTTTCCTGTAGACACTAAACTTTTCTTTTAGTGGGTGTTTCTCCCAGTTATCGAAAACATCGTTTGTGAATGTTTCGATATCAAACTCAATAATCGGATACAAACCAAGAACAGTGCTACCTACAATACGATCAATATCATTGATGTTTACGAGGTCATCCAGTAATATACCCCTTTCATTAGAAATCGGAACTAAATCACCGTCCGATACAATAATGACATTTGTTTTGTTTGTTCTATCATTCTGACTAATAGTATCCATAGTTTTTTTTATGAAACTATCTATTTCACCTAATGTTTTTTTGAGATTTTCCCCTGATAAACCATTTTCTTTAATAGTTTCTGCTAATTCAAAGACGTATGACAACAATAACACAGGGCTAGTATTTTCCTTATCAGTTTGAACTATTTCCTTTATTTGTTCTAGTTGACTGGATATAGGCTTGTATTTGATTTCCTGGTTTGGATTGTTGCTCTGAGGCCAGTTTATAGCTACAGTATCAGCATGATCCCAAATTTTTGTTATGTTTTCATACGATTTGTCAATTGGAGTATAATCTAAATATGATTTTTTCAATGTATCACCTTTATCGTAATCGTCACCGCTAATAACCCCATGTTGGCCATTTTTTAAACCTGTTGAAATCGACCACAAATCAGTTGAATGAGATGATGGATTACTCGGTATCATATAAGGAGAATATGCAAATGAAGAAGAGTTAAGCATATTGGCTAGAAAAGGTGTATTTTCATATGAAATGAAATGTGGATGCAATGAACCAATTGATATTAATATCGTAAACAAATCATTTTGACGATCACTTATCAAATGCTCAATACTGTCTAAACTTTTAATTGGTTTATTATTTTTCTTTTGTTTAGATACCAATACTATCAAGGTTATCAATAGAGATATGATTATTAAAGAAAATGTAAACGATATTAACCTGGATTTGTAAATAGCTTTCAAGTATCTATAAAATTTATTCTGTTTATTCTTGTTAAAATCAAAATCTACACCAAAATCGTAATCGCTATCATTATTATGACCCCTATTTATTAACTCAATATCATCTGCATATCTATTATCAAATGTATTGAAATGGTTAAACCGAGTATCCTTTGAAAATAATTTGTTGAAAGATCGCCAAGTTCTCTGGAATACATTTGGACCGTTATCAAAATCTAAATTGTTCAAATCAATTGATCTGTTATCCTCATCATAGCCCGAGGAAATTCCAGTTGTATGATTATCATCTGTACTTCCTGGTTCCTCAAAGTTGAAATCAAAATCATCTACTTCATCATCCAAATCGGTCACCGGGACATCGATTGCAAAACCAGATTTACTATTCATTCTTCAATATCCCTATAATAAGTTTATTCAGTAATATTTCACAGATATTTTTTGCTTCCCAAAAAAAAAAAAAAATCAATATGGGGCTTATTTTGGTTTATCTATAGTGAAGCAACAGTTTCTCCAGTTATTAATAACAGTTGAAGCGAATTTCATCACGAAAAATGATGGCGTTTTCTTCGTTTTTTTACGTTTTTTTGTTCCTTTCAGCTTTTCCTGTGTTGCACTCCTTTCAGATTTCTGTTCGAGTTACCAGAGATCAAGATGGGAAGAAATAAAATTGATATCAAACCATTAGAGGACGGTAGAAATAGGACAGTAACATTTACCAAAAGAAAAGCTGGATTGTTCAAAAAAGCCCACGAACTAGCTATCTTATGTAGTGTTGACATCTCAGTTATTATAATAGGTAGAAACAACAAAATATATGAATATTCTTCAAATGACATTGATGAAATATTAAATATGTATCATACAGAAGGAATGAACTTGTTTGAAAGCAAAACTCCTATTGATTATGGGGATTACGAATTTAAAAGTAGACTACCACAAAATAAGCATAAGCATTCGAGTTCACTAAATTCCATAAATCAATCAAGATCTTTAATTAATAAGAACCACCACAGGTCAAGAAGCGATATGGTTCACAACTCTTATCGTATCAATGACGATTCCACACATTTAGACGATACAGTAGAAGACAGTCTTGATATAAGCAATGAAGATGAAGAAGACGATAGTAATTTAGAAGAAGCAGATGATGATGATGATGATAATAATGCAGTGACTGAAGGAACTATGAAAAACAGGAATGTTAAGAATAAAATTATTAGGGGCAATAAAATCAATAAAGTACGAAGAAAAAGAACTCAAGACAATTTGAATAATACTCAATTTGATATGAATAAAAGGCATAAAGTTGAATCTCCATCACCTATAAATTTTTCTCCTTTACAGCCTCAAACACCTGAAAATACTAATCAGTATTATAATCAGACTTCAACTGTTACACCTTATAATTCATCTGCTTATAAAAGGTCTAAAAATAGCAAAGGCCCACCTTTAAGTTTACAAATACCTTTAATGGATGATTCGAAGAAGGTATTATCCAATTCATCAACTATAACTGTTGCAGAATCGTCTAATAAATCGAATCAAAGTATTAATATTTTAAGCTCAAATAAGGATAGTAGTTTAGATAAAATAGATGAAGTGAAACTGAATCTTGATACTCAAAATGTTGAAAAAAACAATGAAAGTACTAGTACCACCTTGCCAAGTCCTATAGGCAATTTGATGAATAGCAGTTTAAATCTAAGTAATAAAAGCCAATTAAATGCAGTTGCAAATTTTAGATCAGGAAATAATAATGATAATAATAATCATTTAAGTTTCAAAAAAGCCACATTTACACCAAATAATGCTAATTTTATGAATATAAACTTTTCCAATCCAGTTGAAACTCCATTAAGTGGTACATTTACATTTAATGCGATTTCTCCACAAATAACTACTCCTTCGATACCATTCCCTTCAATGAATTCAGATCTTAATCAGCAAATGAGCAGTTTAAACGACGGTAGAAATCAGTTAGATTTTCGAGGCCGTATTCAAACTATGATACAACCATCCTCTAATGCTAGAAATTCTGCTACAACTAAATTTTTTCCTCCAATACCAACATCAAATAATTTACAAAGATTGTCATCATTTAATAACAATATTAATCATAATAATAATAGTAAAAGGCATAAAACTAAAATAAGAGGTTTAACTATAAATACCAATACAGAAGATACCAATAATAATAATCCTAGCAGTACTACAGAATTCCCTAAAATTCAAGTGCCAAGTGGAGGGATCACGGACTTATCATCTTTACCATCTAGATTTGCAGAGACCCAATCACCGAGTTCATTATTCCCTCCCGATTGGGCAATTAGCACAGGTCTTACACCAATTACCCAGCTTAGACCAGTATTTCCTACAAATAATTTAAGTAGCAAAAACATTAATGATACCATTGAAAACAAAAAGAAATAATAAACTAAAATAAAATAAAAAAAAAGTACATATTATAAAATAAAACAAATCTAAAGTCTAAAAAACAAGAAAAGCAAAGCAAATCTCTGGCAACACTTAAAACGGAAGCATTTATATTTTTTAAAAGTCATTTGCATCATTTACATTTATATATATTTAATACCTTTATATATATATGCGTGTGTGTGTGTGTATTCTTCCACCCATGCATGTTTCATAATTTATATACACTATTCAATCATTTCGTTAACAGCAAACTAAACCAGCCGTATCACGTGAACATGTCTACACAGTCACGTGCTTTGGTTCAGGGTTTTGTTTTTGTCCCCACCCCTCGCACCACTTGCATTGTATTCTGCTTTCGAAAAAAAAAGGAAGCAGTCCAAACATCTATTTTGGCTAAAATACAGCGAAAACTGTGCGCGTGTGCTTGGTTTCCGCAAAAAAAATTGGTGTGTGTGGGAATCACTGTACGGTATGCGAGTCGAGCGTGAAAATTCATGAAATATCACAAAACGAAAATTTAATCAATTTTTTCAAAATTTGTTGAATCTTTAACATCATTTCAAAGATCGTCAAAGCCAGTTTAGCACACAACAACCATGAAGGTATGTTAAAAACATATAATAACAATGATAACAAACTGTATATTAAATTATGGGACATCCTTTACTGAACTTATCCATTCAACTTGTATTATTGAAAAAGTTTTATACATTAAACATAATTGACAATAAACATAAATTATTGAAAACAATATATCACAAAATTCTATCATACCAAATGAAATACATGTATGAGTTTTACATAAATGAATATGTTTAATAAAAATAATTAGGAAATAAACGAATATGATACAAACAACTTATACAGCAGATTTTTCTTTTCTGTTATTTAGCTAGACCAAGAAAAAATAACCAACCAACACATGAACCTTAATACAAAATATACTAAGTTTTTTATTAGATAATACATTGATTATTCTGATTGAATACTAACATTTTCTTATTGAAAATTTTTTTCTTTTACGATTTTTTATTTTTATTTTAGTTAAACATTGCATACCCACCAAACGGTACCCAAAAATGTATCGATATTGATGATGAACAAAAATTAAGAGTTTTCTACGAAAAGAGAATGGGTCAAGAAGTTGATGGTGATTCCGTTTCTGAAGAATTCAAAGGTTACGTTTTCAAGATTACCGGTGGTAATGATAAACAAGGTTTCCCAATGAAACAAGGTGTTATGATCCCAAACAGAGTTAAATTATTATTATCTAAAGGTCACTCATGTTACAGATCAAGAAGAACTGGTGAAAGAAAGAGAAAGTCTGTTAGAGGTTGTATTGTTGGTAACGACTTATCAGTTTTAGCTTTAACCGTTGTTAAACAAGGTGAACAAGAAATTGAAGGTTTAACTGACTCTCAAGTTCCAAAGAGATTAGGTCCAAAGAGAGCTAACAACATTAGAAAATTCTTTGGTTTATCTAAAGAAGATGATGTTACTCAATTCGTCATTAGAAGAGAAGTTGTTAAAGGTGAAAAGACTTACACTAAGGCTCCAAAAGTCCAAAGATTAGTCACTCCACAAAGATTACAAAGAAAGAGAGCTGTTAAAACTCTTAAAATTAGAAATGCTCAAGCTCAAAGAGAAGCTGCTGCTGAATACACTCAATTATTAGCACAAAAATTACATGAAAAGAAAGCTGAAAAAGCTGAAATCAGAAAGAGAAGAGCTTCTTCTTTAAAGAACTAAGTCTTTCCCTAGGTGAATGTTGTTAATATGAATTCAAAAATTTGTATAAAAAACTCTTTATATTTTTAAAGTATTTTTGTTTAGTTTCTATATTATAAAAAAAAACTAATCTTCTAATTATAGTTATCTCCGATCAATATTTTAACTTATATATGTGTAAATTTACTTATAATTCTACATAATTTAAGCTCACTTGTTTTTTGGCTTTTTGGTGGTTTCAAATAGACCCTTGATGTTTTCATATATTTGTATTCCACTCACATCATTAACATATTTAAATTTAGATTCATACCTTGCTTTCTCTTCTTCGAATTTTGGATCACGGAGTAGTTTACTAATATGTGCTTGAAATTTACTTTCAGGAATTGGCTTATGAGTAATAGGACATGTAAGTAGTTTCTCTTTGGTAACTGGATCAACCATGATCTCATTGTCGGTATTCTGATAACGTCTTTTAAGTAACCTTGATTCTCCAGCTGCTTTAATTTTCATTCCTTTTGGAAGTTTCTTGGTGATCTTTTTAGGTTTCTGTTCCTCAATGCCATTTTCCTGTTTATTATCATCAGAATCAGCTTCTTCGACATCTTGATACACTGGTACTCCCTGATCATTATCTCCATCCTGTATTATTTCAAAATTCTCTTCTTCTCTATCTTCTTCCCTGTCTTCTTCATAATCATCATTAGCATGAATATATTCATCTAAAAATAAGTCATTGGTTCCTTTTTCAACTAATGATCGATATTCTAATTCCGATTTTACCAAAGGTTTATGCAACTGAGCTATATTGTCAAATTCATCAAAATTCACCGTCTCCAAAACTACAAACTGTTGCCAGTCAATTCCTCCAATAATTATATTTTCCTTTACTTTGTTCTCTTGTGTAGATTTTGTATATATTCTTTGTTTTTCTAAGTATTCAGCTCTTTGGAAGCACATGTCTAAAATTTTGGTTTTATTTAAAGGTTCTCTGTACAATTCAATCAATTTTTCTTTTTCATTCTTTATTTTATTATATATATTGTAGTATTTTGTATATATTTTATTCATCGAATGTTTAGGTTTCAAAAACTCAAATTGTGTAGAAATTTTAACGTTAGATGAAACTTTTGATTGAAATGCATGGAAAGTCTCTTCGGTGTTCAAAACTGTAAACTGTGCAACTGATTTTATTACTTCTAAATCTTGATATGATATTTTATCTTCGGTATACATTATTGTATGTTCATTTAGTTCTAAGAAGCTATAATCATTTGGAGCAACAATGGAATCAAGACGTTTAATATCATCACTAGATGAAGTTATTGGTTCAGTACCTCCATTTAAATTAGTATCATTTGATTCAACAGCTGGTGGTTTACCCGTTTTTTTGATAGTATCTAATGCAAATTTATAGTATGGGTTGTATGGGTCATTCTGACTCAAAAAGAAAAATTTAGGATTGTTATTTTCTTTTGTTTTTAGTTTATTCTCAAAGGCTTCACCGTTTTTATTAACATAAACAGCGGTTTTACCAATTAGTGTTCGTATTTCAACAGGTGGTAGCACAATGTCTAAAACATTCTTGTCATCACTCATTTGTAAAACTCTGGCTAAGGATTATTAGATAAAAATATCTTTACTCAAAACCTTATAACAACTTACTAGAAAATTTAACATTAACTTAGAGTGTGAGATTTTTCAAGAAAAAACATGTTAACCTAAACATTCTTTTTTTTTTTTGCTTGAAAAAAACACCTTCTTATTACTAGACTATCAAGAGGAAAATGAAACGTACTTTGAATGATGGACTGGTTGAAGATAACTTAAGATTAATCAAAGATTCCAAAAAGATCATTGATTATTACAGTTTTATGATTAAAGAATTTGAATTATATTATAAAGACCAGTCACACGAATTGTGTCAGTTACAACTAACGTCTACTAGAACTGAACAAAATGATAAGCTTCAAGAGTTTAATACAATAGAAAGTAATGCTACTAATAGCAATACTAATAAAAGAATACATATTTAATGTTCATCTTTGGATAATTACATACACTGGTACATAGTAGAATATATACAAAACAAAATGTTTAGCTGGCTAAAATATGTTATTTTGATAAGGGATAGTAGAGCAAGTATTGATTTTTATAATTGTCAAATATGGATGTTGCGATTTGCTTTCTAGTTTCATCATCAAATTCATCATATAATTTCTCGACTTTTGGAGGTATAGATTCATCTTGAATGGCGGTTTGGCCGTTTATTAAATATTTAGTGAAAAGATAATCTGAAAAAGTTAGTAACAATAAGTCATTTGATTTGAAATCTTCCAAATGTTCTGTAAGGAACACTTCGAAACCATTTATTATTGATGATAAGATACTTTTTCTGATTTCTTCAAACTCGTTTAAAGAAAACAAATATGCAAAATCGTTATTGTTAGTTTTCATAAGATCACCACATAAATTTAATAACAGGCCAGAATACTCAAAAGAAAACACATTTGGGATTTTTCTATCCTCGATAACATTCCATAAAAATATCTCATTATAGTCATCATCGGAATCCCTTAGTCTTTTTACCAGTAAATCGTTAATTTTTCCCTGATAATTATTTTCAAAAATATTTTCCACTAAAATATTAAACGATTTGTTTAACAATGGCTCAAAAAGGCTGTTAAGTTTAATCTCATTTTCAATTTTCACATCAAGATAAGTCTTAAATTTTTCATAAATATTATCAAGTTGAATTTTTTCTTCAAGCTGAACTAATATATGGATCAAATAGAAAATTCTTAATTGGGAAATTTTGCTATTTTCTTTTTGTAGTATGTTTAAAACATTTTCAAAAAATGTTTGTATAGAATTATTTAGATTTGTAATACTTTGAATAACGTTTTCATTCAATATTTCTTTTAGCTCTTTAGATATATTCATCCAAAAATCATCATCTTCAAAATCATCTATTGTTATAATAGGTTTCAAAACCATGCCAGATAAATTTTTCAACAATTCAACAGAGATATTAGCAGATTTTAAGTCTTGCTTAAAATTATTTAATGCAGCTAAAATTTTATCATCATTATCATCTGATTTGCTTAAAAATTTAGGTAAAAACTCATTTATATCGTTATCTTGGGAAAAGTCATATAGAGGAACATTTTTGTTTAGATTATCTAAGATTAGTTCCTCATTTTTAAAAATGTTTAAAATCAGACTACCAATATCACTAAATTCTCCTAATTTTGATTCAAGTTTATTCAAATATTGACTACTCCATATATTCATTATATGTGAAATTAATTTTGAACTATTATAAGGTAAATCTGACAAAGAAGTAAAGTGTTTAAATGAAATTAAAACATATTTTAGTAAAACTACTAAATCTGAAAGATTTCCAGAAGCTTTATTAAACCTTGTATTAAAATCAGCCAATAACAAATTACTTACTTTTATTTTCCACTCCTTCAATATGTTATCTAATTGTTCTGAAGAAAGTTTGTAATCACCAAGATTTGAAAATAAATCAGATTTCGTATTAGATTTACTAACAAACCATTGATGCCATTTTTGGAAACTTGTTTGTTTAATCCATCCAGAAATATCTGACGTTGATTTATAACGAGAAATTAATATCGGTATACGTGATTGTAACGATTTGACAAATGTTATAGTAATAAATAAATAATTCAATAATGCTTGAAATGGAGTTTTCGATTCAGTCATTTTTTCAAAAGTGCCCAATCTCTTGTTTAATACCAGATGAACAATGTCATCGAGTTTATATTTGTTTGCAATAATATATGATAATGATAAATTTATTATAAGTTGAGAATCAACTTCATGTTTTAATCGTATAATCTGAGACACTATCAATTCATTAAACTCATTGCAAAGTTGATTAAATTTAATAACTGAAAATAAATTGGGATTTTGTTCTATTTCATCTGAGAAGTGAAGTTTTATCAAGTAAATAAATTTTGACAAAAGAATGAAATTATTAGAAATGGTTGTTGGAATAGGCTGATAATAATCAAGATTTTCAGTGATTTGAGTTGATTGTATTGTAGATGACTTTTCACTATTGTAATCATCAGAGATATTATTGTTAGTATTGTTATTAGTTTCTTCACTCAATTCTTTGTTAAGTGAGTGCTTTAAAATAATTAAAGAGTAGTTCAAGTCGTGAATTATATTTCTTAAAATGATTGGTCTATTTTTCAATTGCACGTTTTCAACTTTAGATGTTTCAATAACCAAATTGAATTTGGATATGTTTGATAAAGATTTTGTATTATAATTAGACTTTTTATATGCTAAACTGATTAATTCATCATTCTCAATAGATGAAATTTTATTCATTTCAATTATATCATCAGCAACATGTAATAAATCTCTATATTTATTACCAACCAATAGTTTCAATTCTTTTCTTTTGGTGTCAACTTCAGCTGATAATTTATAAGCAAGTTTCTGGATCTCTTCTACAGGATAATTCGTAAACAAATCATCTGCAGATTTATCTAAATTTTCTTCAAATTTTGCAACAGACATTCGGTTGTTTTACAAACGCTGTAGCACTCCCCTATCAATTCCAACGCCAGTAAAAAGCGTCAATAATGAATGTTTTGCAAGATTCGTCAAGCGTTCTTCTCAAATATTAACAGCGAAAACCTTTGATTTTACCAAATCTTCTAATATACAAAAATTATTTACGTCTACTACACATTTCAATTAAGAGTGATCCTCCCTTTTACTTTTATTATCTATATTTCTATAGTACTCTCTTTGACTAGCATATAGCATTTGTTTGATCTCTCTGTTAGGTTTCCTTAAATGCATTAAATTGCATTGATCACCTCTTGCACATCTTTGTACTCCATTAAATTCTCTACACGAAGAATCATCAAAATTTGAAACTGGTGAAAATTCACAATAAATTGGTTTATCGTTATACCATCTATTATTACAATCTTCAATACATTTAGCTGCACTTAATTCATTTCTAAATTTAACGTAAACGTTACCTCCGAGATGTGGATTAAAATTTCCACAAATGGCAATATCATCAATCTCACCAAATTTTAATGATAATTCAACAAATAAATCTTGATATAGATCACTGGCTATTTCACGTAATTTCTTTTCATCTATTTCAACATCATTTTGTACAAAAATTCCTTGATTTTTACTATTGTTAGAATCATCACCATGTAAATCATTATTTGGCCTTTTAAAATATGTTCTTACAGGATTAGGATATAATTTCCAGAAAACTACCGTTTTGGAAATACTTGGTTTTGTATGTTTTCGAACACAGTTGTGTCCATGTCTACAAGCGCCTACTTTCTCCCAAAATGGGCACAATTCTTGATTCGATCTATCATAATTTTGTCTTTGAGTTGGCCTATGCACTATCTCTCTTTTAGGCCTATTTTGATCAGGTAAGTTTGGCAACCTTGGTAACGAATGAGGAATAACCATGCCTTTTTCAATAAACTATGAACGTGTGTTGCAGGCTCTGGAGTGGAAATAGGGAAGCTAGATACTAAAAAAACACATAATAAAATACAGTAAAATGAAAATATTCAAAAAAAAATTATACAAGCTTATAATGTAAGGCGCACAGCTATTTTTTTGTCAACTATTTCTATTTTACTGTATTTTGTTCTAAAAGGATGTTTTTTTTTATTAAAAGTACATGCGTATCTATATATCAATGAATAAATAAATAATGTAAACAAACACACATTGTATAAATTTATCTATGTGTTTGTGTGTCTAAAGTAGTGAAATGAAACTAAAAATGTTAACCAAACAGTTTGTTATTTGGGAAACATGAGAAAAAAAAGATGAAAAAGGAAATAAAATATATATATGTTTAGAATAAGAAAAATTTGAAATAAAGATGACCCGAAAAAAGTATATTCCCCAAAAAAAATTAAACCATGTTGCTTGCTCCTTCGTTGTATGAAGAAGGAACGTCATGAATTTCACTGTTTTCTTCCTTCTTACGTAAGCTTCTTTTAGTCATATCAATTTCACCATGTAATTCTTCTGATAATTGTTCTAATGTCTTTCTCTTGGTTTCTGGAATACATAATGATGTGAAAATACCTAATAACATGAAAAGTGCAAAAATTTCCATAACGTGATTTAACCAACAACCTTTCTTTAAACCTTTTGCTGCACAACCTCTATCTTTTAATGTACCGATACAAGATTGTGCAATAATGGCACCAACTTTACCTGAAGCAGCTGACATACCATGAGCTGTAGATCTATATCTAGTTGGATAACATTCACCAGGAACAATGAAAGTAGTAGTATTTGGACCGAAATTTTGGAAAAATTGTGCAATAATATAAAGAGCCAATCTACCTTTTGAACCAATTTTATAATAACCAAAACCGATGACACAGAAAAGAATTGTTAAAATAATGAAACCACCGATTTGAATAGGTTTTCTACCAATTGTATCAACAGTTGCAACAGTAAACCAATAACCTGGAATAGTACCTGCACAAACTAAAATTAAATTACCAGCTGCTTGATTATATAATGTTTTATAAACATTATCATCTGCAGCAAAACCAATACTTTCTAAAATTGATGCAGTATTTAAACCTAGACCATAATATGCAACATCCAACATGAACCAAGAACCTGCAGTACCTAATAAAATCTTACCATGTTTCCATTGTTTGAAATGATTAATAAAATCTTTGAATGAAGCTTTTGGTGGACCTTCCATAACAATATCTTCACTAGAAATTTCTTTCTCTTGTTCAATAGTATCAAGATGTTTTAAAGCATTAATATCACCTTCACTTGCATTACCAAATTCACCGCTGGTGAATTTAGCGGCATCAGCTGTTGCTTTATCTAAATCATCTGCAACGTCCATAGTATATCTTGGAGATTCTGGGATAGTTAATCTGAAATACAAAGCAATCATACCTGGGACGGCACCAAAACCGATAACAATTCTCCAAATTTGATCACAAGCTTTAATACAAACGGTACCACAATCAGCTGCTGTAGCAACATCTAAATGAGATTTATAACCAGCAACACAAATCATTGTAACAACACCGGCTAAAAATTGGCCCCAACCTTGATTTGCGAAAACTGCACCCATAATTGCACCTCTCCATTTAGTGGTAGCAAATTCAGATGTGATAATTGAAGATAAAGGATAATCAGCACCAATACCAATACCCATAATGATTCTATAAAATGTTAAGATAGCAGGGAATGAAATAGCAGGAGAATGGGCAGCAGTACATTGTAAAATAGTTGCAGCAATCATAATCATTAATTCGATACCGTAAACAGATTTTCTACCAACTGCATCAGCCAAATAACCAAAACCCAATTGACCAATAACTGTACCAACAGAAGTTGAAACTTTAATCAAAGTTTCAGTAGATGAAGGGATATTACCACCCCAAAAAGCGTAAGACATATATGAAATACCTAAATTAACAGAGAAAATATCATATGCATCAGTCATAAAACCGACACCACCAACCATAATAGTTCTAACATGATACCAACTAAAGGCTGCATTATCAATAGCTTCTAAAGCCAATCTTTTTCTTTCTAAAGGATCTTCAACATCAACGAAATCATTCATAAAATTATGGAAAGCGGCATTACCACCCTCTGTTTTTCTAGCCATGATTAAATGTGTATATTAATGTGTGTTTATTTTAAAAATATTTTTTAAATATCGTAAATATCAAATTAAATTGACTGTGTATTAAAATGACTGTGTATATTAGTTTGTGAATGTGTTGTTGTTTGTTTTGAAGAAGAGGAAAAAACTTCTATAACAAGTGTAAGTTCAGTTTATTGAAGCTCAAGTATAAGAGACTGTGAATCTTGTAGAAATAAATAAAGGGAAAGAAAAAAAGGGAAAAAAAAGGAATCTAAAGAAAGAAAAAAAGACGAAAAGCTATCCAAGAAAAAAAAACAGGGAAAACAACAGGAATTGCAACCAGTTAAATACTATAAGGTCTAAAAGAAACGAGGAAAAAAAGGAAAACGGTTTGCAAAAAAATTTTCTGCAATAGTTTGGGCTAATTTCCCACATTATAGACTCAAAGCTCGGGATGACAAAATAAAACCATTGTGCGGCTTGCTTGCGGCTTTTTTCCTCTTTTTTTTTTCTTTTTTTCTTCTGTTCCTCAACAAAGACTGCCACACGGTATGCAGTGAGCTATCATAGAACGGGTTTTATAGTGTTTAGCCAGCTCCCAGGTATCTGATATGGCCCTGTAATATAGAAGAATTTGGTAGAACAGTATAAAAATGGCGAAAACACGACGGAAAACAGATATGTGTCAAAATTCGAAGATATGGGGGCTCAACACATAGATTCGATAAAATCTACTAAAATTGACATATAACCGTTACAAGATACCCTTTCGGAGACGTTATTTATAAGCCGCTAGATTCTAACCGAATCGGAGTTTTAAGTAAAGTTAAGGAAAGTTGGTAAATTTATCATAAAAGAATATATTAAAAACGGTAAAAAAATTATAAACTATATATTTATTTATATATAAAACTAAGAATTTCAAAATGTAATATAAACGAATTGAAGAATTGAATAACAAAAATCAAATATAAAATAATTTCGGAAAAATTATAAACTGAAAAAAATATTTAAAAACAAAATTAGACGGATTCAGCAATTTTATCTTCATCTTCAGAGTGAATTGTTTGAACTCTTTGTTTAGTGATATCAACTTCACCGTGTAATTCTTCTGATAATTCTTCTAATGTCTTTCTCTTAGTTTCTGGAATACATAATGTAGTACCCATACCTAACAACATGAAAAGTGCAAAAATTTCCATAACGTGATTTAACCAACAACCTTTCTTTAAACCTTTTGCTGCACAACCTCTATCTTGTAAAGTACCAATACAGGTTTGAGCAATAATAGCACCAATTTTACCTGAAGCAGCTGACATACCATGAGCTGTAGATCTATATCTAGTTGGGAAACATTCACCAGGAACAATGAAAGTAGTAGTATTTGGACCGAAATTTTGGAATAATTGACAAAGAATGTAAAGAGCTAATAAACCTCCTTCTGGTAATTTATGGTAAGCAAAACCAATAATACAGAAAAGAACAGTTAAAATTGCAAAACCCCAAAATTGAACAAATTTTCTACCTAAAGTATCAAGAGTTGCAACGGATAACCAATAACCTGGAATAGTACCTGCACAAACTAAAATTAAATTACCAGCAGCTTTATTGTATAATGATTTGTAAACATTTTTATCACTTGCAAAACCAATAGTAGTTAAAATGGAAGCAGAGTTTAAACCTAAACCATAATAAGCAACATCCAACATGAACCAAGAACCTGCAGTACCTAATAAAATCTTACCATATCTCCATTGACCAAAATGAGCCCAGAAATCTTTGAATGAAGCTTTTGGTGGTTGGTAGTTAACGTTAGCATCTCTAGTTTCAGTTTGTTCTAAGTATTCAATATCACCTTCTTCTGCATCACCGAGTTTACCTGAAACAAATTTACCTGTATCTGCAGCAGCTTTTTCAACTTCATTAGCAACATCAAAAGTATATCTTGGGGATTCAGGAATGGTTAATCTGAAATATAACGCAATCATACCTGGGACGGCACCAAAACCGATAACAATTCTCCACATTTGATCACAAGCTTTAATACAAGCAGGACCACAATCAGCACTTGTTGCAACATTAAGATCATTTTTATAACCTGCAATACAAATGATAGCAACAATACCACCCAATAATTGACCCCAACCTTGATTTGCGAAAACTGCTGCCATAATTGCACCTCTCCATTTAGTGGTAGCAAATTCAGATGTGATAATTGAAGATAAAGGATAATCACCACCGATACCGATACCCATAATAATTCTATAAAATGTTAAAACTGCAGGGAATGAAATAGCAGCAGAGTGACCAGCAGTACATTGTAAAATAGTTGCAGCAATCATAATCATTAATTCAACACCATAAATAGCTTTTCTACCAACGACATCGGCTAACCAACCGAAACCAACTTGACCGATAACGGTACCAACAGAAGTTGAAACTTTTAATAAAGTTTCAGTTGAAGATGGAATATGACCACCCCAGAAAACGTAATTCATCATTGGGACACCCATATTAATAGCAAAAATATCATAAGAATCAGTCATGAAACCGACACCGGCAACAGTAATTGCTCTAACATGATACCAACTGAAAGCAGCGTTATCAATTTTTTCTAAAGCTAATCTTTTTCTTTCTAAAGGATCTTCGACATCAGCAAAATCGTTAATAAAATTGTGGAAAGCAGCGTTACCACCTTTTGTCATATGACCAGGAGCAGGAGCGGAAGCCATTTTTGTAGTATTTAGTTATTAAAAATTAATTTATTTGTTTGATTTATTAAGTTTTTCAAAATTATTGAAATGTAATATTAATTTATAAAGTAAAGTTGAGTAAAGTAAAGTTGAAAAAAAAATCTTTTATTTTTTGATTCTATAAGTACCAGTTAATTAGATAATAATTTTATTTCCAAAGAAAAGATTAATTGCGTATATATATAAATGTTTTGAAAATATACTGAGAAGTAAATAGGATGCTATTGCTCTACAGAAAGAAAATAAAAGAAGTAAAAAGGAAAAAGTAAAAAGTAAGAGCAGAAAAGAGTAAGGAAGACAGATGGATTAATAATCTCTGAAACAGAAAGAAAGCAGAATCGTTTTTATAAAAAGGAATGCAATTAGGAGAAGAGGGAAAACGAGAAACGGAAAAGACCAAATGCTATTACAGAAAATAGCAAACGTGCTGCAATCTAAACAGGAAGCTACAACGTGGGCGGGCCCGGACAATTTGTCTGCCAACAACGTGGTTCAGTGGAGCTGCAATTTTTTTTTTTGATTCCACCCCCCGGCTACTCACCGAATGGGGATGTCTTATCGACTTTCTTCATGCAAACCTTCTTTTTGCTATCATTTTTAATATGCCGCACTTATAGTAAAATAAAATTGCCACACAAAACTTTAAACAATTTGGACCCTTAAAATAAAAAAGGGGGTCCCACGTGGCCGCGAATTACTGCTAATTAGATGAATTGCTCGTGTGCGCACCCACGTGGCCACTTTACAGAGAAATTGGGGGGCAAGCCTTTGCTCAGACACGTTTATCGAATACGTCAATTTTCATCCAGATATGGAGTGTCACGTCCAGTACTAGGAGGTTTTACATCTTTTTCGCAGCTAAATTGGTGTCAATTTAACTGTTATGCCCCATGCCGTTACCCTTTATTGCTGATATTCCGTTGTTATATTATATACATGAATATAATACAATATAATATAATAGAACAAGACGATGAAAACGCACGGGGAAAAAAAACGGGTATACGGTTTGTTTGTTTTTTTTTCTTCCAAATAACGGGTAGTAGCCAGCATCTACCTGTTTTTTTTTTTTGTTGTTGTTGAAAATTTTTACTGTTTTTGACAGGTTCGTTATTATTCCACTTGTTTTTCCGTTGCAAGGAGTATATGTGTGGGAAATACGATATCCATGGTCTTGTAGAGTAAGAACGGTAGGCTTACAAAAAAAAGACGTTATTTTAGCAGCAGAGTGAGGAAAGCGCTGATGTGACTTTCACTTGACTACTAGATGACAACGTTTTTAAGCTGTGAGTGGTGTCAATCTGTATAGAGATGTGTGAATCCAAGACTTCGATACAAAAGTCCAATTATAGGATTTATGTTTTACACAATATACATGTGGTAATCGAGAGCTGTAAGTGTTCTGTAGTTTGGACAAAACAGCAAAGATTAGAACAGAATAGAATAGAAAAGGCGGAATGAGACTCCACTTCGACGCGACGCGACGCGACGCTGGGTGGTTTTTCAAAACAAAACAAAACAAAACAAGAAAAGACAACCTGGCTTTTTTTGTTTTTTGGAGCACGTAACACAGTCGCGTCAATCTTTGTGGCTCGTGGATATATCTGTAGCTGAAAGAAAAACGGTGTGAAAACGGTGTGATAGCCAGCCTGTACGTCTGTCTATTCAGGTAAAGTAATCTTAGGGGAGGAAAAACGGTATTGTTAATCACGTGTGGCCTGGATTAATTTGGATGCCTTTTCCTCCTTTTGGTTTCCTCTCTTGTGCGTAAAACAGGCTTTGAACGTGCTTTGTTTTTTTGCACAGAAATGCCCATTTGTCGGACGTAAATAAAAATCCTGTACAATTTCGGATAGCTGATGTGCTTCTATATTTTTGTTAAGTTTCAATTCGGATAATTTTTTTTATTTTTGTACAATTCTGTTTTCCACACGCATTTTCATTTTCACTGCTAATAAAAAAAAAGCCATATAAGAGCATAAAAATAAAAATTCAGAAAAATCCGAGATAGTTTAGTGGCTAGAATTTCCGCTTGTCACGCGGGAGACCGGGGTTCAATTCCCCGTCTCGGAGTGTTTTTTCCCACTCTTTTCTTGTTTTTTTTTTTAATTTTTTTTTCCCTGAAAATTGTGTTATACGAGGTTACATTATACTGCGCACAAGAAAAAACGAATCCTCGTAATTAAGCAAAAAAATTTCAGCCCAACACAAGAAGGTCCAATTCATCAGGGAACCGCATTTTGCTCATAGAGCATCTGGTTTTAGAAGATTCTGTATAATAATAATTACCCCTTTTCCTCTTTTTTTCCCATTTCTTTTCATTCCCCCGTGTTAGTTTCTTTTCATGCAGACAATAAGTTTATTGTGTTTGCATTTGAGTGCATGATCATAACATAAAATCACATGCACGCACGCTGTAAGATTGTAAAGGTTTATTTTATTTTTTCAACTGTGGATATTTCTGCACCTAATTGGCTCAGATTAACTTTACAGATATATTTAAGCCTGGTAGAGACACCCCCACAAAAACAAACCAATGAAAAAACAAAGCTTGTATGTATTTAAAAGATTGTCCGAGTAGTTTAATTTGTTAGCCCATTAATGATGAGCAGATAAATCAGTTAAACCGACAAGAACAGAGCCAAAGCGAGTAAACTTGTCTTCCGCTGGCGGTTTTTGTTCTTGTTGCACGGTGCCAAGCTGGCACGTGAGCCGAGCTCCGACGGGAGGGATAAGGCGTATTTGCGAGTGCTTGCAGGTGTGGAGATGTCCCGCTGCTTGCAATTTAAATCCGACTGCTGCAACATGTTTTAGAACGTCAAGGAACGAAAAAAATGAAGCGAGTTTTACATGCGACATTGTTTGGGGGGAGAAGAGGGCAATCAGCTGAGCTGGCGCAGTGTGCAAGCCACACAAACACGCGCGAAACTGGCTGGCTCGCGTGTGTGTGTGTTTGTGTGGTGGGCCTCCAGCAAGGTTCGGGAGGGTGAGAGAGATAACGGGTTCGTTGCTGCTGTGCAGTATTTAGATACAAATTGCACTATTAGCAGGATGTTTAGGCACACAGCTGCTGCCGAGTAGATGCTGCAAAAAGAAGGGAGACAAAAGGAATGGAAAGGAAAGGAAAGCACGGAATCGGCTGCAGACACTCGCACTTTTCGGAGTGGTATCGGGGGAAATATGCAATCAGCCAAATGGGGGAAATTCAGGGAAATTAGACGCGTTTTATTGTGGGAGGAAAATTTATAAAAAGTTGGGGTTGTCGCTTCCCCCTTTGCCAATGCTCAGCTGAAGTCCTGATTGTATTGTACTTGTTGGATTCAGGTTTAGGGGAAAATTTTTTTTTTTTCTTTCTTTTCTTTGCTTCCTTGCTTTTCCTTTCCTCTTCTTTCCTTTTGTAGCTCACCCTTATATCAACAGCATACAGTGGTTGCAATACCAGTTCTTCATCTTCACTTGTTGATTTCTTTTGCATACTTTTCATTATCATTTTATTCCTTGGAATTTTAATCAATACAGGGCTAAAAAGATCCTCATTTATTTTTTTAATTATTATAGACTCCTTTCAATTCTCAGGAAAAAAAACCTCGTTATCTCCACTTCCCACTCTGGTTATCTCAATTTCCCCTTTTTCGCCTTCAAGCTATTAAGTGAATACCAGCATTACCCCCCACTATCGATACAGTTTTATAAATTAAGTCGGTTATCCCCCCTTATATACTCTTCCGAGAACTATAATATAATATACAAACAGGAAGAGATTAATTAACTCTTAAAGAAAGAAAAAAAATAACAATACCTCAAGTTTCTTCTTCTACTCATTATACCATTATCCTTTTTTTTTTCCTTCTTCCTTTTTTTACAGTAATTAATAAAGATAAATTTTTAATACTCATTTCCCCCCTTTTTTTAACGTAATAAAGAGAGGAAAAAAAAATACACACTTATTAAGAAGAGAAACTACCTGGAACATAAAGAAAAAATGCCTTATCTTGGTCCAAGATCTTTTAACACAACTCCTTTGACAACTTTAAATCTAGCATATTTGACCGTTAATGACGATGACGAAACTAACAACAACAATGATAATAATAACCATAACGGCAACGTTAGCAATAACAAAAGATTAATTAATAATAATCACAATCCTAATCATAATAATAAATTTATTAATAAAATTAACAATACAAGTTTAGTTTCAACTCCAACAAAAAATAAAAATTTAGAAGAAAATGATTTAAATTCTCCAACTTCAACTAACCACAATACCGATTCTTCAACTAATTCAATTTCTTCTGCATTTTCTTTAAATTCTCACTCATTAAATTCTTCTCAATCATCTCAATATTCAATTAATTCAAATCATAGAACTATAAATTTTAATGATGATGATAATAAAACTGTAATTTTATCAAATTCTAATACTAATACCAATACCAATATTAATTTACCTCAAAGTCCAACAAAATCAAGTGATATTATTTCAATTTCAACATCAAATGTTTCTGATCAAAATTTTTTAAAATTAAAATCTATACCTCCAACTCCTTTACTCAGAAAAAAATCTGGTGAACTTTTAAAATCTTCATTAAAATTAGCAAATTTACAAAGATCAAATTCTATGCCAAATGCTAAATCTGTTAGATTTGCAAACAGACTTGAAAATGTTAAATTTTTTAAAAAATCAGAGAAACCAACTGCTGTTTCAATTAATAAAAATAGAAAAAATAAAACTAAATGGGATTTTGATTCATCTTCTTCTGATGATAATGATGAAGAATATAGTGATGATAATGATATTGAAAATAATGAATTCAATTTTGAATTAAATGATGATTATGATAATTGTTTAAATGATAATGATGATTCAATTCAATGGAAAATTTTATCAAATGATTGTCCTTATAATCCTTTATCTTTGAATTTTGCTAAATTAGCATCAAATAATGATGTAATTTTAGAAAGTATTAAATTAAATTCTTCAGGAAATGCATTAATCGGTTTTGTTTATGTTAAAAATATCGCATTTCAAAAACAAATTATTGTTAAATTAACTCATGATAATTGGAAATCATTTATTGAAGTTGATGATGCTAATTATATATCATCAAATCATATTTTTAAATATTCTGATTCAAATGCTAATAATTATGATAAATTCTCATTTATTATTAAAATTGATAATTTACATAATTTTAGTAGTACTTTAAATATAGAATTTTGCATTCAATATATCGTTAATCATCATTCATATTGGGATAGTAATGATAATAAAAATTATAAAATAAAATTAGTTAAAAATATACCAAATAGTAAAATTACAAAATTATCAGATGATAGTTTTGATAATACAAACAACACTAATTTAAAATCAAATTCTAATTCTACATCAAATTCCAATTCCAAATCAAGTTCCAATTCTAAATCAAATTCATTATTTGATATCGATGGTACAACAATTAAGTTGAAAAATAATAATAATTTCATGGATTCAAAATCTAAACCTACAACCGATATGGGAAAATTAAGAACATCAAATTCTTTCGGCTTGAAAAAAATTAGGTCTGAATCTTCTTTATCTTCTATGAAATCAAATTTCTTCTCTGAATATAATAATAAATCAACTTCTTGTTTATTAAATTCACAAATCAATATACCTGAAACTTCTTCTTCTCCTTCCGCTTCTTCTTCGTTACCATTAACATCAAATCAAAAAAATTATATACCACAAACATCAAAATCTCTTTCAACATCTCCTGCAGCAATTAATTGTTTAACTTTTGATAATAACTCAAAAGATAATGATTATGAAAATATTATTAAAAAATACTGCTTTTTCAACTCAATAGATAATAAACAACAAGATAAATACAATAATTATGGTTTACAAGATTTATCAAAATGCAATTATGAGTCTCCAGCTTACAAACTAATTGACTCATAAACGTCCTAACCAATCCTATTACCTTTTTTTTCAAGTCTAGTTTTTGTCTCTTTTTTTTTGTTCAATTCTATTTCAAATTGTTTCAACTAGTTCATATACTATCATTATATATGTGTGATTATTTATTCAACAGAGAAAATTGTTTTTTTTCTTTGCTTTTTCACTGTTTCACTGAATTTATTTCTCTCTCTCTTTGTTATTTTAGTTTTTTTGTTCATTTATGTCTTCTATTGAATACTATTAGTTACTTTCATTTCACTCATACCATTTTTTTTTCACTTCATTTCACTTCACTTCACTTCTATTTTATTTTCTTTTTTACCAAATAAACAACAATCTACACATTGTGCATTATTTACTTCCTTTGGTTCTTTTTTTTGATTAAAGGTTTCTTTATCACACATATTTACCATATACCCTTATATAGAAAGGATTAGTTTTTTTAAGTTTTTTTTTAAAGAAAAAGAAAGGTTTAGATAATATTTGGGAAGGCTAAGTTATTAAGGAAAATATTAAAAGGGAGTAAGCATTATATTCCAAGTTCTTTTATCCCACTATTTATTTTGTTATATTATATTTAACTATATATATTTATGTATCTGTATATCTTCTATATATACTTCTGTCAACACAGGTTGTTTGTCTATAAACGCAAAATTTAGGTATTAGGTATTTGGTGTGTTTGTTTTTTGTGAAAACGACAGCGCGAGGTTAAGTTGTCGATTTGGCGATGGACAGAGCTGACGGAAGTCGTTTTCAAAAAAAATTTTTTGTATTTCTCCAATTGATTCTGTTTTCTCTGTACACTTTCTTATCTTTTCCCTTATTTAATCATTCAGAGCAAAAGTATTGAAAAGATAATTTACAAGATGTCTAATAATACTGAAGCTTTAAAATCTGAGGATACAGAAAGTTCATTATGTGAACTTTTCTCAAAAGTTGGATTTGAAGATAAAAAAATTAAAGAAATTATTAAAAATAACAAAGTTTCACAATCTTTATCAGAAGTTATTAAATCTTCAGGTATTTTAAACAATGAAGATGAATTACCACTTGATAAATCAAAAAATTTATTGTTACATCAATTAGCTGCATTATTAAAAGGTAAAGAATTACCAAATATTGAATATATTTCTGAATATATTATTAATAATAAAATTAAAACAAATTTACAAATTAGTGAAGGTATTAAATATATTGAAAATAATTTAAATAATTTTAATGAATTAGAATTTTCAAAATTTTCTGGTGTTGGTATAATCATAACAGAAGATGAAGTTTCTAAAATTATTGATAATTATATTGAAAATAATTTAGATGATATTACAACCAATAGATATCGTATAATTCCTTCAATTTTAGCAAATATTAGACATTTACCAGAATTAAAATGGGCATCACCTGCATTATTTAAACCAATGATTGATTCTAAATTATTAATTATTTTAGGTCCAAAAGATGAAAGGGATATAATTAAAAAAGAGAAAAAAAAGAAATCTGATAATAATAAAAATGAATTAAATAAAAATAAATTAATTGAAAAAAAGAGGAATATGTTTACTGAAGGTTTCTTAGGTGATTTACATAAACCTGGTGAAGAACCTCAAAAATGGGATGACGTTATTCAAAAACATTGTGATTTTATTAAAGGTAAAGTTTTTACAAGATTTCCACCTGAACCTAATGGATTTTTACATATTGGACATTCAAAAGCTATTATGGTTAATTTTGGATTTGCTAAATATTATAATGGTAATTGTTATTTAAGATATGATGATACAAATCCTGAAGCTGAAGAACAAATATTTTTTGATTCAATTTTAAGATGTGTTAAATGGTTAGGTTTTAAACCTTGGAAAATTACTTATTCATCTGATTATTTTGATCAATTATATGAATTAGCAGAAAAATTAATTAATGATGGATTTGCATATGTTGATCATTCAACATCAGAAGAAGTTAAAGCGCAAAGAGGTGTTAAATCTGATGGTACACCAGGTGGTGAAAGATTTCCATCACCTTGGAGAGATAGAACAATTGAAGAAAATTTAAAAGAATTTAGGAAAATGAGAGATGGATTTTATAAACCTGGTGAAGCAACATTAAGAATGAAGCAAGATATTAAATCACCAAGTCCTCAAATGTGGGATTTAATTGCTTATAGAGTTTTAAATGCTAAACATGCAAGAACTGGTGATAAATGGAAAATTTATCCAACTTATGATTTTACTCATTGTTTAGTTGATTCAATGGAAAATATTACACATTCTTTATGTACAACTGAATTTTATTTAAGTAGAGAAAGTTATGAATGGTTATGTGATGTTTTACATGTTTATAGACCACCACAACGTGAATATGGTAGATTAAATATTACAGGTACTATAATGTCAAAAAGAAAAATTGCAAAATTAGTTAATGAAGGATATGTTAGAGATTGGAATGATCCAAGATTATATACATTAGAATCATTAAGAAGAAGAGGTATTCCACCTGGTGCTATTTTAAGTTTTATTAATACATTAGGTGTTACAACTTCAACAACTAATATTCAATCAAATAGATTTGATAGTGCAGTTAGACATTATTTAGATAATACAACACCAAGATTAATGATGATTGAAAATCCTATTAAAATAATTTTAGATAATTTAGATGATGATTATGAAGAATTAATTGAAATTCCTTATAAACCAGGTAATGAAAATATTGGATCAAGAAAAATTCCTTTAACTAAAAATATTTTTATTGATTCATCAGATTATAGAGATGAATTAAGTAAAGAATATTTTAGATTAGCACCAAATCAACCTGTTGGATTAATGAGAGTACCATTCAATATTAAAGTCAATAATGTTGAATATGATAATGAAGGTAAACCAAAATTAATTCATGCAGAATATTTAAATAATAAAGATGAACATAAGAAACCTAAAGCATTTATTCAATGGGTACCAGAATCTAAAAAATATAATTCACCAATTAAAGTTGATGAAGTTCGTATCTACAATCAATTATTTAATTCTGAAAATCCTTCATCACATCCAGATGGATATCTCGCAGATATTAATAAAGATTCCGAAGAAGTTATTAAAACTGCAATTATAGAACCTTCAATCCTAGATCTCAAATTGAAATCACCATTGAACATACCATTTACTGATGAACAATTTTCAATCAAGGAAGAGTCCGGTCTTGAGACTGTTAGATTCCAAGCGCTCAGAGTGGGCTACTTCTGTCTCGACAGCGACTCTGTAGACGGCAAGGTTATCCTGAACAGAATCGTCACATTGAAGGAAGACTCCGAGAAGGACTGAATAACGTGTGTGTGCTGTGTAAACGAAATGCCAGAAAAAGAAGCTGTGTAGAAAAAGTGATCCGCCAACGGGCGCACCATCGTTTGACCAGTTTCCGTTTTTTCGCACACTGAAAGTCATATATTGTGTGTAATTGTCTAGTAATCTACATTGGCAGCCAAGCCGGAAGTAACCACCACCAAGACCAAATCTGGTGCATGATAGTGGGTTGAGGAAGACGAAACGGGCTGCAAGACCACGGAATACGGTCGCAGCCTGTACTTCCAAAGCAGTATGGAAGTACCCAGAGCAGCTGCTATGTAACGACTACTGCAATGCCCAAGGCCCCGACACAGCTGTAGCAGGCCCGTGCTGTAGGGAGAACAGAGAACAGAGACAAAGCTGTGTATGTCCAAAAAGGGTAAGCAAAAATGAAATGAAATGAAAAAAAAAAAAATTTTTTTCTCATTTTTTTTTTTTTTGATATCTGTGAAATTTTTTATATATTTTTTCTACTTTGCTGGAAAGATCGGTTTGCATATTCGGAGAGTAGCAACAATGTCTGAAAATAAAGTGTCTGTCACTAAAGACTACGTTGATGATTCCATCACTTTTGACAGTTTTAACCTTGAGCCAAGGTTAATCCAAGCAATTAACAAATTAGGATTTGAACATCCTACATTAATTCAATCTCAATCAATCAAATTATCATTACATGAAAAGAAAGATATTATAGCCAAAGCTTCAACCGGTTCAGGTAAAACTGCTGCTTATTGTATACCAATCATTCAAAGTATACTTGAATCCAAAGAGTCTAATGATAACAGCAGTAAAGATAAAGAAATTCAAAGTGTCATTTTAGTTCCAACTAAAGAACTTGCTAAACAAGTAAATAATTTATTAAAAGATTTAACGATTTATTGTGGTAAATTAATCAAATCTGTTAACTTGAATGATGATTTAAATGATAAATTATTAATATCCATTTTAAATGATAAACCTGAAATTCTAGTTTCAACACCATCTAAACTATTAACATTACTTGAAGATTCTTCAAATAAAATTAATTTAATGGAATTAAAATATTTTGTTATCGATGAAGTAGATTTAATGTTAAGTTATGGATATGATGAAGATTTAAATAAATTAACCAAATATTTAAATTTGAAACAACATATGCAAGTTTTCATGATGAGTGCAACATTAAATGAAGATATTGATAAATTAAAAGAAAATTTTTGTAATAAACCTGCAATTTTAAGATTACAAGATATAGATGATCAAAATAAAAGATTACTACAATATTATGTTAAAACAAGTGAATTTGATAAATTTTTATTAATTTATGTTATATTAAAATTGAATTTAATTAAAGGTAAAATTTTAATCTTTGTTAATAACTTAGATAGAGGTTATAAATTAAAATTATTTTTACAAAATTTTGGTATTAGATCATGTATTTTAAATTCAGAATTACCTATTAATTCAAGATTACATATATTAGAAGAATTCAATAAAAATGTTTATAATTTATTAATTGCAACTGACGAATCAAATGAATATGATGATGAAAAAGATGGAAATAATGATATAGATAATACTGTAGATGATAAAGATGATAAAAATAGTAATAAAAATAGCAACAATAGTAGTAATAACAATAAACAAGATTATGGAGTTACAAGAGGTGTAGATTTTAAAAACGTTGCATGCGTACTCAATTTTGATTTACCAACATCATCAAAATCTTATATTCATAGAATTGGTAGAACTGCTAGAGGTGGTAAAAATGGTATGTCATTATCATTTGTAGTTTCTAAAAATGAATGGGGTAAACATAAACAATCGTCATTATTAACAGCTAGAAAAGATGAAAAAGTTTTAAATAAAATTGAGAAAACTCAAAATAAACTAGGTTATAAAATTGAACCTTATCAATTTGATAATAAACAATTAGAAAATTTTAGATATAGAATGGAAGATTCTTTTAGATCAATTACTCAAACAGCTATAAGGGAAGCAAGATTAAAAGAAATTAAAATGGAATTAATGGCAAGTGAAAAATTGAAAAGGCATTTCGAAGAAAATCCTCAAGATTTAGCTACTTTAAGACATGATAAAGCATTATCTAAAATTAGGTCCGATGTCAATTTGAAAAGAGTCCCTGATTATTTATTACCACCAGGTGCTAGACAAGATCCTAAAAAAGCAGGATTTATACCGTTTACTAAGAATAAGAAAAGAAATCAAGGAAAGAGACATGGTGGTGGTAAAAAGAAGGTGGATGTCCTCAAGAGACACAGACGTTAGACAACCGACTTATAAGTGGGATATATATATAACCTATAACCTACAATCTATAAAACTCTGTGTAAACTTATACATTATGTGCTGAATGCATTGACAGATTCATGTCGCGTTCTGGAGAAGAATACGTGTCAACTCGCGTTGTTGGCTTCTCGTAGTTGAGAGCATTGTGGTACACAACATTCCTCAGGTGTTCCCTTGGATTTTCCTTCTCTGACTGATTCGTAAGTAAGCAATAATGGCTCCTAAGAAGTCCACAAAACCTTCCAAGACTACCAAGTCAGTAGTCGCAGAAGCCATAGATGAAAAAACTACAGAATTCATCTTAGAACCAGGTTTAATGAGAAAATACCCAAAATCTGAATTATCAGAAGAAATTGCATCAAATAGAATCGTTCATACAACCAAGGAGAAAATCCTTCTTGCAGTTTTGATTATTTTTACACTTATTGTTAGAGTTTCAAATTTATACAACCCAAATAGTGTTGTTTTCGATGAAGTTCATTTTGGTGGTTTTGCCAAAAAATATATTAAAGGTGCATTTTTTATGGATGTCCATCCACCTTTAGCAAAGCTTTTATTTGCAGCAGTTGCTGCAATTGGCGGTTTTAAAGGTGATTTTGATTTTAAAGCAATTGGTGACGTCTTCCCACCTAATGTCCCTTACGTTTTAATGAGACAATTATCCGCTTTTATGGGTGTTGGTACCGTATTATTCATGTACTTCACTTTAAGAGCAACAGGATGTAAACCTATTGTTGCATTATTCACATCAGCTTTATTAGTTATTGAAAATGGCACATTAACAATCTCAAGATATATTTTATTGGATTCCCCATTGCTTTTCTTTATTGCAGGTACTGCATTTTTCTATACAAGATTTGAAATTTGTAAACCATTTACTTTCCAATGGTTCAAATATTTAATTTTATGTGGTGCTTTCTTAGGTTTCTCATTATCTTCTAAATGGGTTGGTTTATTCACTTTTGCTTGGTTAGGCTTAACTAACGCAATTCGTTTATTCTTCATTCTTGGTGATTTGAACGTTACTATATCTGCCATTTTCAAACAAACTGCTTATAGAGGTATCATTTTATTAGGTGTTCCTGCAGTCATTTATTTATTCTGTTTCTACATTCATTTAGCAATTTTACCTTTAGAAGGTGATGGTGCAGCATTCATGAGTTCTGCTTTTAGATCCAATTTTGCTGATACAACCGTTCCAAAAGAAACTTTTGCAGACGTTGGTGTTAGTTCAATTGTTACTTTAAGACATTTAAATACAAATGGTGGTTATTTACATTCCCATGATCATTTATACGTTGGTGGTTCAGGTCAACAACAAATTACACTTTATCCACATTTAGATGAAAATAATAAATGGATCATTGAATTATATAATGTTACATCAGAGCCTTTTGAATTCCAACCAATTACTGATGGTACTAAGATTAGATTAAAACATATGATTACTAATAGAAGATTACATTCTCATGATGTTAGACCATCTGTTTCCGAATCCGATTGGCAAAATGAAGCTTCATGTTATGGTTTCGAAGGTTTCGAAGGTGATCCAAATGATGATTTCATTGTTGAAATTGTTAAAGATAAATCTTTAGCAGGTGTTTCACAAGAAAGATTAAGATCAATCGATACAGTTTTCAGATTAAGACATGCAATGACAGGTTGTTATTTATGGTCTCATGAAAAGAAACTCCCAGATTGGGGTTTTGAACAACAAGAAGTTACTTGTGCGACTCAAGGTATTAAACCTTTGAGTTTATGGTACATTGAAGATAATGTTAATATTTACTTACCACTTGATGCCGAAAAAGTTGGTTATAAGAAACTGTCATTTTTTGAAAAAGTTAAAGAATTACATCAAAAAATGTGGCATATTAATAACGGTTTAACAGCTTCACATGTATATGAATCAAGACCATTAGATTGGATTACTTTAAAGAGAGGTATCTCTTATTGGGGTATGGTTCCACATTCTATTTATCTTCTTGGTAATCCAATTATCTGGTGGCCTGCATCTTTCTTATTTGTTGCATACGCTATTTATATTGTTGTCACAATTTTGAAATTCCAATTAGGTTATAACCTAAGTTTAAGTGAAGAAACTTTTGCGTTCAATTATAACACTTTTGTCTTCCTTTTAGGTTGGATTTTACATTTATATCCATTTTTTTTGATGGACAGACAATTATTTATCCATCATTATTTCCCTGCTCTTTACTTTGCAATTTTAGCACTTGGTCATACATTCCAATTATTTTACTCTAAATTACAAAATAGAAAGATAGTTTCATATTTAGTTTTTGCTTTGATTTTCGGTGCTTCATTATGGTCATTCTACCAAAGATTGCCATTAACAGATGGCTCCGATTGGACTGCTGAACAATGTGAAGCAACCAAATGGTTACCAGGTTGGGATTACGACTGTAACAACTACCCTTCACAAGGTGCTGAAAACAATAGACCTGTCAATGCAGAAGTTAGAAAAGGTGGTTACGATTTTGACGCTGCTCTAAGACCAGAACAACAACAACAACAGCAACAACCTTTACAAGAAGAAATTCCAAAAAAGGATGAATTGTAATTCCAATGTTTTATAAATGGAAACTACGAAACGTACAACCTTTACGCACAAATATATAACACATGTATAGTTTATTTATAAAATCATAATCATCAGATAAAAATGACACCCAATGCCGCAGCCGCTTAATGAATCACAGCTTTTAACCTATTATCTTCTGTATTCATCGTGCCAATAGAAAAAAGCCACTTGGATTTGATACCTCACCTAAAAAGTGAGATTTCTATAGTTTCATATTAAACACCTCACAATTACCTTCTGACTTATAAATTTACAATCATACCCAATGTCTTTGAAGGTAACCGATGAAACCATTCAAGAATTGAAAAAATATGATACAACTATAAAGGATCAGATTTTATCAACGTTGAGCAGGGAAGAAAATGTGGTGAACATAGGGCATGATAATAATCATTTAAAGTTTGTAATTGATAGTTTGGTTCCTAAAAATATTTGCAATTCAACAAAATCCATTTTGAAAATGTACATTTTTGAACAATATATGAATCTATATAGTGATATATCAAATGCTGTCAGCGCATATTTGATAAGTGAGTCTTTAAAAGTGCTGGAAAATATTGACCTTCAGATAGTATATAATACTTCAGAATCACAGTCTGTGTATAATAATTTTTTAGAGCAACAATTTTCAAACTCCAATGAGTTACAACTAGATATGTTATTTGAAAAATTTATTCAATTTTTAGATGAAAAAATATATACTGATTCAATAACCTATTTCCATATACACGTAATTGACCAATTATTTAATAATAAGCTATATGAACAGATTTTTACATTAATTGACGAATATGAACTTAATGAGTTTGATGCAGTGGTTGGAGATTTGTCTTCATATATACATGTGTATTTACTTCAATTATCATATTCACTATTCAAATTCCATTCATTTGAAAAATCATTTGAAATTACAGCAATTGCACTTTATTTGAAATGCAAACCAAGCTCTAATTTTGTTATGAAGCAGTTATTATTACAATATTTTATTCTATCGATGATACTAAATAAAGATAAAAGGCAGATTTGCACCAATATAATTATTCATAAAAATATTATATCAATGAACCTTTTAAATCTTTATCAGAATTTCCAAACTTCCAATTTATCTTCATTTATGCATAATATAATGCTACTGATTGATGAGCTAAAATTTGATGGTGATATAAAAATGAATTTCATTGACCAAAACATTTTGAGTTTACTTACAAAAAAATTAATTGATAATAAATTTGAAGTGATATCCCAGAAATTCGATAATTCTCTAATACGTGACTATCAAACACAAATCAATAAACTTATTCATGATATAAACCCCCCACTAGAAAAATATGGCTATAAAATTCAGGATTATAAATATATACCCAAACAAGAAAACATATATGACAATTTTGGACTTATCATAGATACACAGAGACTGATGTATGCAAACGAGTGCCTCAAAGAATATAATTATCAGTGAAATCGTTTAAATATTTTAAATCAAGACTATATATATAAATCAATTAGTTTCGGGTTACATTTACACTGTCTATTTATCCTCCAATTGTTAATAGTTCTATATTGCGTTTTTATATAAGTTTATTTATTTCGTCACACAGTAAATGATTATGAAATCAAAATATTATAAAGATATTTACATTAAATAAAACTATTCAAGTTCTCCATATATACCTCTTCTCTTAGTTGTATCATATTTTCTAACAATATTTTCCTGTCCTTCGACTTGAGAAAATGCAAAACCCCTTTGTTTTCTCATTCTATGAACTTGCCTGACTTTTCTAATAGTCTTCTGGAATGATGAAAACTTTGGCCTATGTGTTTGAATTTGACTTTTCTGTAATTTTTGAACAATATGATGAAATTCTGGATTCCATTGTCTTTTATAAAACTTGTAAAGAAAGTCTCTCATTAAACATAAAATGGGAACAATTATAACAGTTAACCAGAAAACTCCTGACCCGTAAACGAAAGGAACAATACCATAGTATTCTTTTGATACGTTAACTTTTGGAGCAATAACAGCGTACAATGGGAATGCAATCAGCCAAAGTGCAAATGAGCCAGGTATTGCTATCAATGTGAATTTGGTCCATTGTGATGATACTAAAGCTGCTTTACCCAATGCGGTTAACAAACAAACAGTATAAAGAGTAACACCGATAACCCACACATCTGCCAATTCTCCATCTAAAAATTGATTACCGTATTTGTAAATATTGATAATACATATAAAGATTATTGCACTATGATAAAACCCGTTAATAGCCCATGACCAAAAAATTTCAACATTGAAAAAATGACCTTCTTGTCCAATTTTATATAATTGTGGATATTGGTTTAACATATTTGCTGATATATATTGATCAAATATACCGATAACAAAAGGTGGTAATGCAACAAACAAAACATTGTATAAAGTTAAGGACCATGACTCAATTAATGACTGTCCACTGAATCCATTACTGAAGACATACCAAAATTGACACATATATAAGATAATATTTTTGTAAAATGAGTACAAGATAGCAAGTGAAATTCTTTGATATGACCATGAACCATGGACAAGTAATAATTTTTTCAAATACTTAAATTGTCCAATAGCAAAATCTGCACTTCTAGATGCTTGTGCACCTTCCATACCACTAATACCAACACCAACATGTGCTGCTTGAATCATTGAAACATCATTGGCACCATCACCAATAGCTAATAAAAGTGCTTTCTTTTTTCTCTTTACTAATTTAACAACCAGAGCTTTTTGTAAAGGTGAAACTCTACAACAAATAACAGCCTTACACATGGTACCAATTTGTAAAAACATATCTTCCAAATCTGGTTCCAATGCATAACCCAAAGATTTACCATCAATAACTAGAGCTAAACTATTTTTATCTTCTTCTGATATTTCATCACCATTCAAAACAGATAGCTTTTCAAGCATATTTTCACATGTGTCATCTTTGGTTTCTTCATTGATTATAAGTAGATTCATTTCTTCACTTAACAATTTACAACTCATACCAACATTAATAGCTGTTTCTTGTCTATCACCTGTCAAAACCCAAACGTTAATACCTGCATCTTGTAAAATTGATATAGTTTCAGGAACTCCATCTTGTAATTTATCCTCAATTGCTGTAGCTCCCAAAAGGAACAAATCTTTTTCTATAAGCTCAGCTGCTTTATCTAGTTCTTCAGATCTATTATCTAAACTAACAGATGCTTTATTGTATATCTCTGACCATTCTTGATATTCTTCTTCTGGAATTAATCTAGTTGCAATACACAAAGTTCTCAATCCTTCAACTGCAAAGTCTTCTAAATGTTTTGTAGTAGCTTCAACGTATTCATTATCATCAGATAATCTTTCAAAAATGACTGTATCTGCACCTTTAACGTATAATCTTATTTTACCATCAGGACATCTGAATAATGTACTCATTCTTTTTCTAGTTGAGTTAAATTCACAAATGTTCAATAACTCATATTTTAAGTCTTCACCATTGGCTGAAATGACAATTGAAGCTGGCTTTCTAGTATGAAACTTATATCCTAACATAGCAGCACCATCAACCAAAGCACCTTCATCTGGTGATGCTGCCTGATATTTGATTGTACCATCTTCTTCAATTTCAGGGATAACTGTATGACAGACTGCCAACAATGTCAAGAAACTATCAATCACCTTACCTTCTTTCTTTTCAGTTAAATCTTTATTCATTTGATCAAAATCGTAGTAACCTAACTCAATCCCATCTTGAATAGTGGCTTCTTTATCTTCCGGAATGTTTTGTATATAACAACGTCCTGCAATTGAACACGTTTTGAATTCCATTATATTTCTAGTTAACGTACCAGTTTTATCACTAAATACGTATTTGATTTGACCTAATTCTTCAACCAAAGAAGAAGTTCTAACAACTGTAGGAGTATCATTTTCTTCACAATACATATCCAAATCTGATGCTATCAAATAAGCTTGGTAATATTTAATAATTTCCACGGTAACAAAAAGTGAGATTGGAACCAAATTGGAATATAAAATCCAGTAAGTTAATATATCTAGAAAAAATAAACCAACTTTGCTGGTTCCTTCCATGTATAAATAACCCAAATTTTTCTTATTTACTTCTAAAGTGATGACATTACCTAAAGATGAAACAATAGCTAAAAACATTAAAATACCAAACAATGCCACAATTTGCAAATTAATGATTCTTTCAACATCAGTCTTTTTAATTGGAGTAGCAGTTGCATTTCTCATCAATTTGGTTTGATGTCCTGTAAATATAACAATACCTTGAATCCAGTTTGTGTTCCGTAAACTTGCACCTCTTAAAATCATTTGATCTGGACTCAACGGATATTCAGTATTATTGATTTCAATTGTACCTTCATAGGTATATAAACTGCTGTTAGGTCTTTCACTCATAATTTTACCCTTTAAATTTACTAAACTATGCGGGTCCATAAGATGTACAGTTTCTGGTCTTGGTTGTTTAATTTTTAAATTAGTTTCACCATCTAAATTGGCAGTTTCAATATAACATAAACCATCAGGTTCTGAAGAATTTATAAGAATCAAATCAGCTGGCAAAGCTTCACCATTTTGTATTTTTACTATATCCCCAACTTTAACATTGATCCACCTTTTCTCTTGATATTCACCTGTTGAAGAATTTAGAATTAGCACTTTAGATTTGTTTAATTCATTATCGGAATTGCTTCTTTTGATATCTTCTGACATTTCTTTAATAGCTGAAACTAACAAAACAATTGATAAAGTACCGATTGTTGTATATCTATTTGTTGGTGTAACTGTAGGAACTTGTTGAATACCACATGTAAACAAAAAAAATAAATTTGCATATTTAGAAAATTGTTCAAATAAAAACTTTGGAACAAAAGTGAAAGCATTATACTTTGTTGTACTAATATGATTTGAAGCATAACCTAGTTTACTATTCTCATGTGAATCATTCAAATATATAATTCGTGGACCTTCATCTTCTTTCTTACGACCTCCCCAGCATCTTCTAATATCGAACATATTCAAATCAGGAGTAACCATATTTTCAGTTGCTGTTGTATCATAATTGTCATGTTCTTGTTCTGTACCCCTTGATTCAATATTTACATTGTTATAGTTTGATAATCCAAATGTATTTTTCAATTGATTATACATACCTTTCAAACCATTTTGATGTTGAGCGGTGGTTAAATCATTAAAACTATTGTTATAAGCGCCTCTTACATCTCTATCATTGACGATTGTATCATTGTCCGAAAATAAATCACTTACGCTGTCATTATCATTATTATTAATTATATTATTGGAATTGCTTTCAAAAGGGTTTAATATGTTCGTGTCATTACTTTTCAAGGATGAATATTTTTTAGATAAATGTGAATTACCATAAAAGTTATCCAATTCAATATTATTTTTATCAGAAAACGGGTCTAACGCAGACACTGCATCGTTCTGTGTCTTTGTAGCTTTGTTAGAAGTGTGATTATTACCAGAATTCAAATCAATATAATCGCCACTTAGTAAGTCAATCGATGGATCTTGAAAGCTATTGGCATCATCATCGTCATCTTCGACAACAAATTTGCTACTATAACTCATCTCCGACAAGTAACCCCTTTTATAATGTTAAAGATTATCTGATTGATGTTACTTTGGAGAAATGTCAAAGAAGCAAACTGGTTAAAAACTCATCAATACGTATACACCTTTGCTATAAATAACATTGTTTACTGCTGCGTGTGGATTTTTTACGTAATAACTAAAAAATTGTTTGCAAGAAACAATTATTGTTGGAAAACTTTATATGGTTTACTTTATTATATAGGGCCCGAAGCTCTGATGGTACATGGTCAATAGAAAATACGTTTATTAATTAGAATTAACTATATACTATAAATTTAAGCTTGAAGAGTAACTCTACCTTTTGGATTGGTGACCTTAACACCAATAGCTTTAGCTTTGGAAAGAATTTCAACTCTGTTTTTAGCAGAAACATTGTGTGCAATTTCAGCAGCATAAGTTTCAGTATGTAATAATAAAACTTCTAAATCTTTTAAGTTAGAGACAACAAAAGCTTTTTTACCGTCTGGTCTTAAGAATTTGGTTTTCTTGTTAGAACCGTAACCGATCTTTGGAGCTTTGATGGTACCTCTGAATCTTCTTCTGACACAAGAATCAATACCCTTTTGTAATCTCCAGCTTTCTCCGACTCTGTGGTATCTGTCAGAGTGGTGTCTCTTGAACTTTTTGGTGTGTTTCTTGACGATCTTTGGGTTCAATTGTGGAGCCATCTGTAATTAAAAAAAGTAATAGTGAAAAGAAATTTAAACATGTAAAAAATGTTGGAAAATGTTAGTATTAAATTCTATTATGTGAAAATTTTTCTTATTGAAAAGTTTTAGTCTAGTTTTAATATATTAGATATTTTTCATTGTTCAGTGCAACTCTGATTCTTACTTTTGATTATACTTATGCATATGGAATATATTATGATAACTTTCTATTGAACAAATAACTTGAATTCTATACATTTTTATATCACTACAGTAATCACAATATTTTGTCATGCTTGAATACCGTTTTTCTTCCAGATAAACCATGAAATTGTTCATTTATTAATACTTGAGTTGTACTAATGTTACAATATTACTTCTATGTAAAAGGTTTTATAATTTTCTTGAGTTCAAATAAATAAATATATATTTCTTTTATATGATGATTTTTTAAGCATACTTTTGTTTTATTTATTTCTTGTTCCAAAAAATAGTATAATGAAAACTAGAGCTAATCTAATGTTGATGGGATATATATAGTACGTACTGTTGATGTCCTTGGATTGGTAAACAAAAAATAACTGTAACACTAGATGCTGTATATATCTCTAATGAAAAATCTCCTCTTGCATCTGCCTCTGACTGTCTCGCTGCGAGTGTGTGAGGCCAATGCTCTCTCCCAGCGACGCGCAGGTTTCCGCAAAAATTTTTCACATTTCTCACAAACAACAGTCACAACTGGGTGCTTTGCGCAAAACAGGAAAACGAGAAAACGAAAAAAAATAAAAAATCAGCGCAGCCCTTTTTTTTTAAAACGCAAACCCTTGATGTATACACGTGATATATATTTTAAGTCACGTGCAAACTTGTGCGCTAATCATGAATTCCATGAAACACCTATTATCAAACATTGTGTTATACGTTGTAAAGTTTATTGAATGATTCTGTAAACTACGACCGTACCAGAGGAGTAAAGATGTCCGAATTACACAAACAAGATGAAAATGTTGCTAAAAAGTCCAATTATTATTTCATAAATCCAAATGAAACGTTTGAACCACTGCAACCGTCACTCAATGACGATGTAATAAGAATGTACGGTATTCAAGATTTAGCTCAACTGCTTGCACGTAATAATCCAGATGGATCCAAAGGTGTAAAACTAAGAAAATCATATAAATCTCATATAGCAGACTTACCAGGGAAACATCAGATACCTCCAGTGAGTGAAGACAAAAGCTTTGCTTTTGTATCTTTAATGCCTGAAAATCCTGATTTTACCAAACCTACAATTGAACCATTCGATATGGAATATTTAGATCGAGTGTTAAAATTTGAAAAAACTGGTCCTAATGGTATACCAGGATTTGACTCCTCCAAATTGGCATTGGCAGACTTAGACGCAAAAGAAAAGAAACGTAAATATACTGGCTCTACATCTCCTGAAGGTGACAATAAAAGGAAACATATCTAAAAATTTACATTTAATCCACACAAGTATACATGTCTGTGTTCATATACATAATAATAGTATTCTATACAAAATCTTTTCTATATAACTTCAATTAATCATTTCCCTTTTTTTCACACTTTTTTTTTGGTTGATTCTTTTTCTACGCTTGAAAACAAATAATTTGTTTTTCAATAGCTTTCCTGTCTGTTTCAACAATGTCTTTATAATATGTTTTTTAATTGCATTAATCATATCAACTTTTGTCCATATAGCTTTTTTAACAACAAATTTAGGAACTACCAACGTTAAATCGTTAACATTAATTAGTCTTAATTTACCCTTTCCAAATAATGTTATATTCAAAACTAGATCTGAAAATTGGAATGTACCAATAGCAAAATACTGTTTAGCACGTTCGGATATCTGTGAAACATCAAATTCTTTATTGTCAAATGCTTTCAGTGCCGATAATTTCTTTTCACTAGCTTCTGCTTTCACAGAATCCACAAAACCTGAATCTGTATCAAATTTGCTATCTTGTATAATACGTTTGTTTAATGTTCGTGAATAAGAGGAGCTCACATTTGTTTTAGTATTTGAAACGCTACTGATATGTGATTCATATTTACTAAGATATTCACGATTACTTATTAAGCTTTGAACAAATGAGTTAACAGACTCATCATCTTCACTGGTGCTTATATAATCTAGAGCTTTCACAGAGTCGGAGTCACCTGGACTTGCAATATTGGATTTTGCTGTTGAAGTATTAATGGTTGTGCTATCAGCTGAATTCTCAATGTATTTTTTATCTTTTGAAAAGTCCACACTCTCATCATTTTCATCATCGTCATCATCATCACTATCGAAAACATTATTTAAATATTCATCCAAATCCTCATCACTATCATCTGCTTGGCTTTTATTTTTAAGTTCATTAGGAAAAAAGAAATTCATCAGTTTATAGCCAGTCTTATCTTCCAAACAAATTTTCATTGGGAAGCAATCGATTCTAACTTTTCTTATATTGTGCATTCCACCAACTTTTTGTCCTAATTCCCATGTAACATCAAACATATTTTCACGTTGGGGTAATTTCAAACAGCATAATTTACCAGGTGTGAATACTGTCAATAATTCAGGGTATAATATATTGTAATCATTGTTTAAAATCTGTATATTTTTAATTTTGACTTCATTAAATGTTGATTTATCAAGCATTTCAAATCTTGAAAATAATGCATCATTCATCGATAACGCTAAAAATGGTACGTTATCTTTTATCAACTCAATATTTACAGCTCCAATCGTTATCATTGATTCTAAATAACAATCATCATCATTTTCTTGATTGACAGGGGTATATGAAAGCAATAATACTTTAGCCATTAAAACTAAATTGGAAAACATTTTGGTCATTTTATTCCTAAAGTAGGTATCCAAAAGTCTCTCCCTTTCAGACAAATATATCATTGGTGTAACAGATTGATGTATATTTACAAGCTCATGAATTCCGTTACATGTGTTTTCTAAATTTTTCAATATTATTTCTTTATCATGTTTTTCTGTCGTTAAGGTTAACGATTTGGTAAGCTCAGCAAAATGCTTTTTATGTGGCGAAACATACATAAGCAATTTTGAAAAAAGACTAAATGATGCCAAATAAGATACTGAATCAATTTTGGTTTGGAATTTTGGAACATTTAAATATAATTTATTTCTTTGCCTTCCTGATGCATACGAATTTGATGATTTCTCCATAACAAAATAAATCAACACATCTGACAATAATGTCTTTGATTTGATTAATTGCTCCGGTTCGTCTCCATCAAGAAAAACAGGCCAATTACCTGAACTGCCATAATGGTTAGTATTTTTGTCTAAGCTCTCATATTCCTTTTTTGATAAAATGATTAAATCTGCATTTTCAAAAATTGTACCATAACGTTTAGCAACAGTAGCAGATTGAACATATTTAAACCAATCTTCATCCATTAATGCGACAATTTCAATCTCATTATGTTGGGTTCTGAATAACATTAAATTTTCACTGGTAGCATCAACCATTAATTGAACTTGAACATCTTCTAATCTGACTAACATATCATCAACAGCAATAACACTCCTATAATAATCTTGTACTTTTCTCATTTCATTTTCAAACTCTTCAGGACTATTTATATTAAACTTATTTTGAGTATCATATGTATTGGTATTAGTTTTCTGAGTATCTGAATTTTTGTCTAAGGACTCAAGTTTCTTAGATATCGCATTTCTAGCACTGTATGATGCTGAATAAACATAAGCTGCTCTAAATTCTAACTCAGTTATGTATTCAAATAATAGGTTTCTTACTTCACAATACCATTTGAACTTTAATTTTTCGACATCAAACACATGGTTATATTTGAGATTAGGAAACTTTGACTCTTCAATTAAACAGTCATGGGACTTTTCACAACCAAATTCATTTTCTACCACAGCCTTATCCATCCAATAAACAAAATGTGAAGAGTGTAGTAAAGGAAATATTTGTCCTTCAATATCATATTTTCTTAAAGATGGTAAATCTACTTCTTCAAAATCGTTAACATCAATCCACCCGCTATCGTTATCAAAAATTTGAAAATTGTGTTTAACGTGGTTTGGATTCTTAGGATTTTCAAAATTCAAACCGATTATTCTTAGATCTATATCATTTAATTCTATCTTTCCTAAATAAAAGGACATCTTCATAATATTATAATTCCTATCAAAAAATTCGACATGTTTGACTTTATTCTCTTTACGCTCATGTAAATCGCATTTAAAGCTGCCTATTTTAGCCTTTAATCCAATACACGATTTATTTTCAAATTTGGTCAAATCAACTCTGTAACCATGATAAATATATAAAGGAGAAACATCAAACTTAAATTTGAAAGTCATTAAATGTTTACCTAATTTAACAGATTTATTTTTAGAGCTCCACAATGGACCGTTTTTGATAGGGAGTGATACATCATTACTGAATCGTTTAAACCATTTCATAAACAAAAACACACTTCTAGGTGCCAATCTTAAGATATTATAAATTGAGTCATTTGCTTTCAAATTAAAAGCCATATGAATGTAATCTGACCGGAAACCTTCGTACGAGTCAAAATTATCTTTGCCTTTAACATAAATTGGATTTGTTAATACATTATCAAAGTGTGATTTGAACTGGGAAGTTTTTGTCCCATCTGGCAATTTTCTCTCAAAAGTCATGGATAGTTTAAGTTCTATATCACCGTCTAAGCAAATATTGTATGTTTTAAACTTAGTTTCACTGGTTATATCAACCAATTTTTTCATATCTGAATTAGGATCATAATACAAATCAGTATTCATGTAATAACCATACAATGAGTTAACAATTATATTAGTTTCAGAAGCAGGCATATACACTAGATATTTAGAGCACCAGCAAGGCAGTGGTTCTGAAAGAAAGTTTGGAATACCAAAAAGAATTTTATTTGATCTAAAAATAAAATAATCTCTTTCCAACTCTCTGTCTGGATCGTTAGCAATCCATTCAATATTTTCTTTAAAAGCCAAGGAATATCCAGCATTGCATGTCATTATTTTATAAGGATCTGATGAGTTCAAAACATTAATTCTAACTTCAGATTTTGGGTTGATCCATTTAAACCTTGCGTATCCATGCATAATATTTCTTAATTTATCCCAAACACCAAGTTTTGGACTTGGGTCTTTTGTGATTTTGCTGAATGTATCAAAAACAATATTCAATTGTCTCAAAACAACTTGATATGCTGTAGACCATGTCACCATTGTGGAATTATCTGAATTGATAAAACAGTCAATCTCATAATAAGATTTAACAGATGTAATCGTTTTTGGTGCTTTCCATGAATACAATAAATCACTGTCTCCACCTTCTTTCATGTCTTTAAACATTGGAATGTAATAATACCAATATTCTGCTTTTGTAACAGGCATTGGTTCAGCAAAAACAAAAGTTGCAATAAAACGAAAACTGTCACTCCAGATTTTGCCATCTTTAGAGTTTGGAATGTACACCATGGGCAAAGGAAAATCACGTAAATGAATTCGGACTTCAGAAGATTTTATATCTAAATGCATCGGAATAATTTTATCCCAGTTAGTATCCATCGGAACGCCCTTACCTACTCTATTTATAAATTCATGCACATTGTAATCATCTTTGGGTTGTGTAATTTTGCAAACAAAATCGTTAAAAAGCAACTCCATAAGTGGCGGGTCTTCATTAAATGAAACAATTTTTTCATTAAAAGATGGTGTTTGATTGATAAATGGTGTTAAATTACCTGTTAAAAAGTGACTATTCAACTCAAGAGTTTTCCGCTTTCTCAATTTGTATTCATCAACCAACTTAATCCAAGATTTGGATATATTAAATCTCAATTTATGAGCATTTTTAGAGATACTTTCAATTATGGTACTAACTTCGGGATTTTTAATATCAAAGTTGGTTTTATTACCTAATTGAATGCTTTCCAAATAATGATATAGTTTTTTCATTTCTTCTGTGGCTAACTTTGCTTCAGCTTCTACCATCAAACAATCAAGAAATTTTTGGAATTGCTCTTCTTTCTGCAATCTCAATCTTTGTTCCAATAGACCAAGCTGAAAAGTCATCGCTAAATTTGCTTCAAAAGGATCATCTTCTAGAACCAAACCAAAAACATTTGATTTTATCTTAATTTTAGGTAGATTCACAATACCGGCAGCTGATGCTGTATCCAGCCCAGAGGTAACACCAGACTTTAAAGTTTTAATAATTTTTTTAGTTAACTTCATAGTTAAAATGATTGCATCAAATAATGAATGAACTACAAAATTGGAAGGAACAGATATTTTGATGTAATTATCATAAATCACCATTCTTGTGAGCTTGTGTTTTTTATTAGGTAATTGACATACCACTTTCATATTATCGATAGTAAAGAATTTATTATAAAACTGGGATTCCAAGTGTCTTTTTACAGAAAGCCTGATCAGTTTTTTCTCCATGTTGATAATCCTGTTAACCTTATACCCTTTCAGGTCATATAAATCAATTCTAAGTGAAAAAGCGCCAGGCGTATCCATTTTGAATTGAACTTCTTTTACAAACCATTTAATGTTGATCAAATCAAGAATACTTTTCTCTGTTTGTTCTACACTCTGCTCGTCTTCATCCAATCCAGGTTTCTTGGTTTCAACTGTTTTGTTAACGTCTAAGCCAATTTTCTCGTCTTTATTCCCATCTAAGCTTGATAGATTTTGTTCCGGATCGTTATTGAAAAAAATATTATGATGATCGAATACACTTTTAATCAAATAAAACGAAGAGAATATTGTAAAATGCGATGCAACGTCATGTGAAATAATTACCGAATCAATAATATTGGTGAGCTCAAAAACATTAGTTTTCAAACAGAAAAGATTAATATTAATATCAGGAATCTTGAGAACTCTTTTATTTGTTTTAATATTTAGTGTTGGTTGTTCCATATTAGTAGTTAATGAAATATCTGAAATTTTACTAGAAACAAACCAGTAGTAATCATCAGGTAAACGATGTGTTGAAGAAGGAGTAGAAGATGAACTATCTTCACTATCACTTTCATAAGTCTTACTTTTTATCAGAAAGTCCATCTTATATATTTTATAAGTTGAACTGGAGGGGACAAAAATTTTACCATTTGTAAATATGTTTTCATTATTTGTTTCATCCACCAAATCCTTTACTGGCATAAATATTGATTTTGAACCAACCTTGAGTTTAATAGAGCCGATTGAAATAGAAATTTTAGAAAAGAAAGATGGCAACTCTCTAAATAAATGTCCGAGAGCTTCTTTTGGATTTTGTGATTTTTTTATTAGACCTTTTTTTGCCGGGTTGTATTTAATTAAATATTTTTTCAAAGTATTGAAAACAATACTGATACCATTCAATACTTCCAAATTTGTTAGATCAAACATCACAGAGCCTAAAGAGAATGATATCTTCAATGTGTCTGTACCATCTATCCTAAATGCTGTTTTTAAAGATAAATCTTTGAGAGAAGCATATGATGCAGCACTTCTATTCAAGTTATTTCTCTGATAAATAAAAGAGAACTCTGGTATATCAAGTCTGAAAAATACATCCATATTTCTACCAACAGTCACGGCATCACATTGAAAACCGATCATTAAAGGCTCATAAACAAGAAGATGTAAATCTTTATCTTCTTGTATTTCATTTTCTGATTTAATAATTAGAATTGGTTTCTCAATCAGGATTTTGAACTGGAATTTTGGTAATGTATCCAAAAATATACTTTTATATAATTTCTTTCCATATAATGTGTCATCAGGTAAATTTGTAGATTTATGAATTTCAACATTTGAACCCAAATGCTCTGATTTAATTTCGTTGAAAATTTTCATAAATATACCAATCTGTTCTGCACTCATATCAAATGAAGGATTTGTAAGTGTCAGTTGAACTGTTGTCAATGTTTGTTTACGAATAAAATTATCACTAGCAAATTGATTAAAGACAACTCGTAATAAATTAATCATCATGGTAGATTCCATTGTTAATAGAAGATTAGGAATAAATAAAACATCAGCATTTTTCATTTTCCCACTATAGTTTGATATTTTAGAATAATCTAAAGAAGCCTTAATATTTCCAAATGTTATAAGCCATTGTAAAGGAAAAGAACCTTCTACAAATTTCAAACTGTAACCAACTTGATCAGGGCTCACCAATCCAACATCAATTGAAAAAGAACCTATAGATATGGCAGCAAATAAAACATCACTAAGAACTGTATCTTTTTGATTTTCTAGAAAATGATTTATGTTTGAGTTTGTGCTTACTGGGATTTCTGAGATTTTCAGTGATTGGATATTAACAACTGCTCTTTTTAAAACTCTATAAACAAAACCGTAACATTTAAGTTTATACTTTTTAATTTGAGAGGTATTGACATTATCATTATTATTTGATGAATTATTATCTTTTAAATGAAAAGAAGGATACAAACTTTTGATCAGTTTTAAGAAGTAAAGAACTGATATATCAATTTCGGAAAGACTAAACTTCGGATCAACAGAATGTATTATTCCTGTTTTTAAATCGATTTGGAAAGTTACCGAAACTTGGCAAATATTGAAAAACTTAGTCAAGATTTCATCAGTGTCTGCTTTGTATAAAGAAGCATTAATAATCTGAAGTGATGAATCCCAGTTAAAATCCGAATTTTTCGTATGTTTCAAAAATGATGTCTTAATATTTGAACTTGAAATATTAGTTTTACCAACAATTGTATCGAATTTAATCAATAATTTTTCATTAACATGTATGCAAACATTATAAATTTTAAATGTAAGTCTCGGTAATGAGGTTGCCAAGAATTTAGCAAACCGTTTTAATTTTTTATCATGTGGATAAATACAAACGGGAGAGTTTGGATCATAAGGGGTGGTCTCAGGGTTGCTGTCAACATTTGTATCGTCAGACGATTTGTTGTTATTTCCGATAGAAGATTTCTCTCGTATATTAATGGAATCAATTATTGAATGTAGGTTGATTTCAATACCGGAAATAGTAGTTCTAAAATATGAATCTTGAGAGGTAAATATTGAAAAATGTATTCGAATTCTTTTTATTGATATGAAAACTTGTTTTGAACCTATTGGGGTATATGTAACATTATGGATTGATAAAGTAAACGGATTGAAGCATTGATATTTTAAACCGAAAAAAAGGTAAATAACAAACTGAAAAAACTTGTGAGCAACAAAATATATTAGCACAAACTTGAATAGAAAAGAATACGATATTGCCTGTATCATTGGTAAGTGTATTTTTTTGTAAAAGTTATTCAAAAAGCTGAACCTAAAACTAACAAAGAAAAAAAAACAAAAAAAAATACAATTCTACCAACTGATGATCCCAAATAAATGTTTGAATGTCAAAAAAATGTAAAGCTAAAACCCAGTATTCCTTACAGCTCAATCCGAGTGCACAGAAAAATGCCAAGTTAGCTTTTCCAAACCAAAAAAGCCTGTATTATAAGCCGACTGTTATCTCATTACTTCCGTATTGATAATTTAAGGCCATGCATACATGTTGCAGTGTGTGCAGCAAATAAAATCCGGTGCACGTGACATGAAAATTTTTCACAAACTTTTTTTTTTCAATTTTTTTTTCAAATTGTTGCCCTTTTTTTTTTCAACAACGTATCAAGATTTTCATCAGTAGTTCTGTTCGGTTACGTTTTACCAGATTGCGTGTTTGTCAAATATATACACCGTTAATTGATCCCGTTATTTACTCTTGACTGCTTATCCAACTTGATTCACCTGATCAAATATTAAGGAAAAGACGAAGATAAAACTCAGAAAAAAGAATTAACTTTAGATTACAATTACAACATTATTAAAACATGCCACCAAAGAAAAATATCAAATTAGATTTAGGTTCATTTTTAACCGATACCACTTTTGGTAGTAGTTCAAATGATTCATGGGCTGATGATTTTGATCCTTCCATGTTATCCAACAGTGCATCTGTTGGTATTAATATTGATTTAGGATTAGATGAACCACCAATTCCTGAAAATCCTCCATATACTGCCAGAATTGCATCATTACCACCAGATTGTACAGGTGAAGATATTGAAGATTTTATTACAAATGGTTTAAAATTAGATAGTTTTGATAAATATGTTGAAGATTTTTTTGTTCCTAGAGATTTAGCTGAAAAAGGATATTCCTTTGTTACATTCACATCAAGAGATTTATTAGTTGATGTATTAAATTTAAATAACCATTTAATCAATGGTAAACAAGTTTATGTTTCTGTTGCAAAACCACCAAAAAATCCAAGACAAGAAAGAGGCCCACCAAGAGGTAGATATGAATCTAATGTTGATTGGTCCAATGCTAGAGGTTCCGCTACTTCAATTCCAGCCAGAGAAAATAGACCATTTCCACCTAGAGGTGATAGAAGACCACTACCAGATTCTGATTGGTCAGGTGCTAGAGGTTCAGCCACCTCAATTCCAGCTAGGGAAAATAGACCATTTCCACCTAGAGGAGAAAGAAGACCACAACCAGATGCTGATTGGTCAGGTGCCAGAGGTTCCGCTGCTTCAATTCCAGTTAGAGAAAGTAGACCATTTCCACCTAGAGGAGAAAGAAAACCACAACCAGAAGCTGATTGGTCAGGTGCCAGAGGTTCTGCAGCTTCAATCCCAGTTAGAGAAGATAAACATATTATTAAAGCTCCACATAAGGAAAGAAAACCAGATGCCGCTGTTGATTGGTCAGATGCTAGAGGTTCAGCAGTTCCTGTTTTAAAGAAAGAAACCGAAAAGGAACACACAGCTTCAACATCTAAGTTTGTTGCAAAGAAAACCAAGCAAGATGAATTTGATTGGAATTCTGCTAGAACCAACATTGTTGTTCCAAAGAAAGAAAGCAAACCAGAAACTGCACCTACTCAAAATAAAGCTACAACTACAACTACTGCAAACAACTCATCAGATAAAAAAGAGACCCCTTCTACTGTTGGTCCAAAAAAATCAATGTTCAGTGTTTTAGCAACTGAAGAAGACGAAGATGACGCCGAAGAAGAAGAAAAATCATCAGACAAAGAAAATAACAATACATCAGAAATCGTCGACGCTACTAGTAAGTTATCATTGAAGGAAGAAGAAGGATGGGAAAAAGTCAAATAAATTATTTAACACACACACATTGTGCTTGCATTGCCTGTGTGTGAATAAATAACAACATTTTTGCATTTTTCTATTTAACTTCATAATATATTGTATATGTAAATATATACTATTACGTTATTTTCCTTTGTGTTTTTTCCCCCAAGCTTAGTCTCCTATATAGATTCACACATGTATCGTTTCCCCGTTTATTTTGCACTGGTATAGTCACTAGACAATCTGCTACATTCTGTATATTTCCTCTAATTTAATGTTTGTTTCGCCTTATCAGCAAACCCTCCAACCCTTGCCGCCTGCACGTGACCCGGCAAGCACTCTCGAAAAAAAAAAGAGCAAAAAATTTTTTGCGTCCGCATTCGCTGCGAAAAACTTTTCAGTGACTTTCAGTTTCTTCATGTTTTTTTGCAATACTGCTGTTCTTCTTCTTCCCTTTTTTTCCCTTTTCTTTCAGCAGGCCTAGGCTATAGTAACAGAACTTTCAATAACTACAAGACAAAATGGGTAGAATGCACTCTAGCGTATGTGTGTTTTAAATAAGTCAATACACGAATGAAATCTTGAAAGTCTAATACGGAAGAAGCATGGTCCGACTCGGTAGATTCAACATTTGGAATGAAGAGAAAAACGATGCAAGTGAAGCTCAGTCTGTGAACAACTCATGGTTTCATATATGTTATTTCCTTATTAATTTATGATCTGTTTGAAAGCAAGTGGTATTGCAAACATTGATGATAAATAAACGGAAATGAAGCCAAAGTTTTTTGGAACTGCTGTGTATTCATGAGTTAGTGTTTTTCTTTTTTTCATCAAATGACTTTGAATCAATATATGCTGAACGGAACCAGTTTGTTGGTATTACTTATTGAAGGTATCGTATAAGTTTTTTTTCTTACATACTAACATTTTTCCTGTTTTTTTTCCTCTGTTATTTTTATTTTCTTTTTCTCATAGGGTAAAGGTATGTCCTCATCATCCCTTCCATACTCCAGATCTGTTCCATCATGGTTCAAAGCTTCTTCTGACGAAGTTGTTGATCAAATCATCAAGTATGCAAGAAAAGGTTTAACTCCATCCCAAATCGGTGTTCTTTTAAGAGATGCTCACGGTGTTAACCAAGCTAAAATTGTCACTGGTAACAAAATCATGAGAATCCTTAAATCTAACGGTTTAGCTCCAGAATTACCAGAAGATTTATACTTCTTAATTAAGAAAGCTGTTTCTGTCAGAAAACATTTAGAAAAGAACAGAAAAGATAAAGATTCTAAATTCAGATTAATTTTAATCGAATCAAGAATCCACAGATTAGCTAGATACTACAGAACTGTTTCCGTTTTACCACCAACCTGGAAATTCGAATCAGCTACTGCTTCTGCTTTAGTTAACTAGATTTGTTTTGTGTTTATTTATAAAAACTTATATATATTAATCGCCAAACATGTTTTCTAATCTATTAATTACTTATATATATATTTATACCCACTCGTCTATTCTGTTTGAGAAATGTCGTAGCGTACATGTGAGTAGAGTAAACATGGGAATATTACAATCTGTAAGCTCTCCTTGGTTATTCCTCCCCTGCTCAATCATACGGTGGCTTATAAATTGAAAATTTTTCGTCTTTGTATTTGAATGCAACCACAGAGAAATTAGACAATTCAAGTTGACTAATTTTAATATCATTATCGGTTAAATCTAGCTCATTTATCTTTGACTCATAAATATCATTCACGTCTTGGAAAAGTCCGAGTGTTATATCGTCAGCTGTAATTTGAATTCTCGTAAAATCGTTAATCTCAGTTTCTGCACTTTCGATTGAATTGTTATTATTGCTAGTATCTTCTGCTTCAGAGTCACTACTATCCAAACCAATTTTCGGCACTTCAACATCGGGCAGTTTATCCAACAGATCCTCATCGCTCAATTTAACTGCTTCATCGTTAAGTTTCAAACCGTTTGTACAATTGATCATTTCAACCAACTGGTTTTTGATTTCTGATGCATACGAAGATGCAGGTAAATTCACCATATACGTAGTCGATTTCCTTTTGACATTCAAAGTTATAAACCCAACTCTCTTCTTCGGCGGCATAGTGGCTAAGCTTCCACCAACCCCAGCAAGACACCACTCCCCAAATGACAATAACAATCGGCCTGTGTATTTTTAGGAAATAGTTTCCTCGATTTACGAAGAAAACTGAAAAATTAGTGAGACACCCCCTTATCAGAGACGGAGAGAGCATGATAAGTTGATTGGGTACAGTATTGAAGTTTTCCTCTTTTCTTTATTACTTCTTGTTTCTGATCACGGCGGCTTTCTCTTACAACTTGGTTCTTGTTTAGTTGCATCTTTTCAACACCGCGTCATGTCTGGTGATGGCTATGCCTTTGGAAGTCCTGCAACTACGGCTATCTTCTCTTGTGTAATAGCTTTATCGGTAATGGTTTTGATAGGGCTATCGTTTCTCAGTTTCAAATATTCGTTACGTGGATTATTTGGTTGCTATGATCCAGTTCTGAAAACTAGTACAAGGTATACATATTTAATGGAACAGGAATTATCAAGAGCTATTTCACAACCTTATGTTACTTACAACGGTCATACATTTTTCATGTTTGAAGGCCATCAGTTTTATGGTCGTAGATTAAAAGTTAAAAAATTGGAAGTTTTAACAGTTGATCAATTAAACACTATGTTTCCTTTGAAAACTTATAAAGATTGGATGAATGGTGGTAAAGAAGAAGTTCAAAATAATAATATAGGGAAAGTTGGATATATTGAAAATTTCGAAGTAATACAAGATGATGAAGGTGCTAATAAAAATTTGAATACAACTGAAATTGAGGATGGAAATTCAGTTGAAAGATACCAAAGGAAAAGTTTCCAAGACTCTTTCCATTCAGCTCAACTGAATATATCTAGTAATGATGATATACAAATTATGACAAACTGTAATGATGAACAAGATATAACTGATATGCTACCAAAAAATAAAATTAACTATATAGTTACAGAGAATTCAATCAATTCTAATACCCCGGTAACGGATATTGAAGAGAAACATTTTACTTCGGGAATATGTGCTATATGTCTTGAAGATTTACAAGACGATAATAATGTAAGAGGCTTAATATGCGGTCACGTATTTCATGATGAATGTATAGATCCATGGTTAACTGAAAGGAAAGGATGTTGTCCAACTTGTAAAAAAGATTTATATATTGAAATTAATAGAGAAAATGAAGAAGAAAACCAGTTAACTGAAGAAGAACAAGCTAACATAAGGGAAAATGCCAATATTTTTAATTTTAAAATCAGTGATATAATTAAATTACCAACAACTGGACAACCAGGTGATTTTGAACTTGATACAATTTTTAATATAAATCAATCAAATACTTACTCATTTTTCTTAATTTTAATATCGACTAGAATTAAAGCTCAAACTTTATTAACAACTTTGCAATATATTAGGAATAATGAATACTCATTTGATAACGACGGAAACGACACAATTGAAATTCCAGAAAGTGAAGATGAAGTTGATTTCACTATTTCTAACAATCCCAACCTTCATGCGTATTACTATATTGAGCAATTCATGTCAAAATTTAATCAACCAAATTATACGGATTCGTTGGATTGTCCACCACTGCCAGATTTGAGTAAATTAAATAAACAAATTCAAAGAGTTGTTGAACACCATCCCAAACTTTTTGTGCCATCTGACTTATTAGATTTAGATCATAATGCTTGGAAATTGACTAAAAAAATGAGAAGAGGCTTAAAAGCTTTGAGGTTTAAACTTTTAGACGTTTCAGAAGTTCAACTATACTATTTTAACGTTGTTAAGTTATACAATGAAAGAAGAAAAGAACGTTTATCTCTATCTCGTGGATAAACATTATTTTCATTTTACTCTTTTACAATTTTACATTTTTTTTTATTTGACTATTTTACTATTGTTCTTTTTAATGTGCTTTTATTTTATTTTGCTTTGTTTTCTTTATTCCCTTTGTTTTCACCAATTTGCTTTACCAATAATCTAGAGATTACTTCTTCCTTTTTTTTACAGTTACTATTGAAGTTTCTTTAGTTTATTATATTGATATATAAAAGAATATATATATAAGAGTTATGTGTACTATTTTTCAATCTCTGCAGTTAAATTAGGTATATCTTCTTCATCTGAGCATTCTAACCATAAATTACAACCGATTTCCTTTTTAAATAATTCAACGCATCCAGCATACATCATTTTTAAATCACCTTTAGCTGTATCAGGTCTCCAGTAAATTCCAACCAAAGGACTTACAAATCTACCATCATTTTTAGAATATCCATAATTCATTAATATGAATCTTGGTGAATTATCAGGTAATTCATCAGCTAATTCATCAATTGAGTTAATTTTTAAATCTTCATCTAATTTTAATTCTTGTGTATTTATATCAATTTTATAAAATTGAACAGGAATTGTCGTAGATGATTGCTTTATAGGTGTGAGCCTAAATTTCCTTAATATTTGTTTAGTATCCGATGGCACTGTACAGATACTTTGTGACATCTTGTTGTCTTTCAAAAATATATATCTGTATAACACAGGTAAAAAAAAAAACTGAGCTGTATCATGTTAGTTCTTTTGTGAAATCCCTACTCGCGTTCATTTGAAGAATTATTTAAGTTTATAAGATATATATATATATATTGAAGGAGATAACAAAAAAAAACACACACACAAAGGTATAAATATTTGTAACCTGGGATTTAGTTGAAAGAAGAAAAACAATTAAAACAATTAATTATCTAAACCGGCTAACTCTGCTTCTTCGTCAGCTGTTTTCCTTTGTTTTAAAACTAAATCATGACCTGTTATACGTTTATAGAGATCTTTAACATTATCAGTTGTTGACTCAAAATGAGATGAAGGATCATAAGATTTTGAGATGAAAATATTATCTTTTGTACCATCATTTAATGGTTCATATAATTCTGCTATACCCATTAAAACATCTTTTGTTTCACCAATAATTTTAAAAGCAGGTTCTAATTCTAAATGAGGTTTATCAGTTTCAATAATTGTTGAAATAATTGCAACGTAATAACCTTTTGCACAAACATTATGAGCACTCGATAAAGCTGCAATATAAATATCATTTTTCCTATTAACTTGATTTTGAGGGATTATAATTTGAGCAGAATCTGCATCATTTGTATGTGGAATTGGATGATTTAAAATACAAACAGCTCTAATAACTTTTTGACCAATTGATTTAACTTTATCAGGGAAATAAGTTGGATCTGAAATAACAATTGGAGCTTTTGCTATACCTTCTTTTGTTTTAACTCCAATAAATTTTCCATCATCAGATTTTAAAATTTCATCAATTGGAGTATCTAACATAAAAGTACCACCGTAAATTGCTGAAAGTCTAGCAAAACCTTGTGGTAATTCACCTAAACCATATAATGGATAAATATAAGGAGATTTACCATATCTTGCAACAGATGAAACGTATAAAACAATTCTATTATAAGTATCCCTTGCAGGTTCATTTAAATAATTATCATTTGGATGTAAAGCCATTGCATGACCTATAAAATCTTTTGTACCTCTTTCTAAACCATATTTATAATAAATTTCATCCATTGTATTAATATCTAAATTAAAACCGTTATGAGTTGAAATTTCATCTTCTTTATAATTAGCTATAAATTCAAGGAAATTTCTCATTCTTCTTTTTTCGAAAAATCCCATTAAAGGTGAAGAAATTGCTTCCATTTGAGTTGAAGGAACTTTAGCAATTTTACCACTTCTATAAACAAAAGATCCTGAAATTTGTTTAAATTCCATATATCTTGTAACATCTGTATGAACCAAAATATTAGTTAATTCACCATTTGACATTAAAAATTTAGGAATCAAATCAACACACCAATCTCTGTCTTTACCGAATTGATTTTCATATTCTTTTTTAGGTTTAAATTTTGAGTATAATTGAGATAAATTTAATGATGCACTTTCACCACCGTAGTAATCTTGTCTATCTATATGTAAAACTTTTTTACCTTCAATTGATAGAATACCTGATAAAATACATTCAGTTAGCCCTGTACCGAGTACAATAACGTCATAGCTTTCATCCATTTTTCAAAATTTGTCCTTGTCCCCAAAGAGAGAGAGGAAAGGAAAGGAAAAGAAAAGGAAAATAAAAGAAACAGCAAACAGCAGTAATCGCCTTCAATTGCAATCAGCTTCTAAGCCCAAAAGGAATAAAGAAAAATGAAAGGGAAAATTAAACTAATGGTCGCGTACGTAAATTTTAGCTGCTCTTGGAGAGAAAACTAGTTCGTTACCGTACATGGCTACAAGTTTACAGATTCAATGCGTTTATTTACTTGACACAAAAATAAAGAGGAGTGTTCTATTTATCATAGTTTAACGTTGTTGATATCTAGCTGTTTGTGTTTGAATACTCTGGTACCGCCACCGCCTAAATAATCGCCGACTACTTGGCCTGTACCTCTTAATTGGTAATAATAGCAAACCAAACCTTCTAAACCAACAGGTCCTCGACTATGAATTTTATTTGTTGATATACCAACCTCTGTACCGAAACCGTATCTGAAACCGTCAGCAAATCTAGTTGAACAATTCCAGTAAACACCTGATGAGTCTATACCTTTAAGGAATTTTTCAGCGATTTCTTTATTCTCTGTTATAATTGCATCAGTGTGTTTTGAAGAATGTGAATTAATATGATAAATTGCATTTTCAACATTTGAAATTTCTTTAACTGCGATTTCAAAAGATAAAAACTCTTTTCTGAAATCGTCTTCTGTTGCAACAACTATTAAATCGCTAAATTTTGATTTTAATGCATTGTCAATTTTATTACTATTTAAAAATTCTGAATCAATGTGTAGTTTAACACCTAATTGTAATAACGATTCTAAAATTTTATTTAAATTGGATGAGTCTAAGTTTTCATCAACTAATAAAGTTTCAACAGAATTACAACCTGCAGGGTAATTGGTTTTAGAGTCTATAACAATTTTACAAGCTTTATTAATGTCTAAATCTTTGTGTAAGTAAATTGAACAAATACCATCAGCGTGACCTAAAACTGGGATTTTAGTATTTTCTTTAATATTTTTAACTAATTCATTTGAACCTCTTGGAATAACTAAATCTATGTAATTATCTTGTTTGAGTAAATCTGATACTTCACCTCTAGTTGAAATTAATTGAATACTATTGATTGGAACAGTAGTTGAATTTAAAATTTTATTAATAATTATTGACATTTGTTTAAAAGTATTCAAACTTTCTTTACCACCTTTTAAAATAGCTGCATTACCAGATTTAATAGCTAAAGCGGTAATATTAGCAATAACTTCAGGTCTTGATTCAAAAATGATTAATAGGACACCGACAGGACAAGTTAATCTAAATAGATTTAAACCATCGTCAAGTTCAGTCGCTAGAGTGATTTTATTAAGTGGATCATCTAAATTTGCAACATCAATTATACCGTCTAGCATTGAGTCGAATTTCCCATTGATTGATAAATCTAGCCTTTTTATCAAAGAAGGTGATAGATTATTATCAATTGCATTTTTCATATCTATTTTATTAGCATTTAAAATTTCATCTTTAGATTCTAATAAGGCATCTCTGATTTTGTATAGAGCTTGGCTTCTTTCTTCATTTGTTAATGTTTTCAATATAGTTGATGCTAGATGTGCATTTCTAGCGATTTCTTCAGCCATAGTGCGTTGTGTGTATGAGCAGATGTGGACGTCACGAAGAGGATTTCAGCGTGTGATGGTGGAAAATCGTGAAGAGTCACCATTAAAAGGAGGAAAGACGAGAAAAGAAAAAAGAGAAAAATGCACAGCAGCAAAGCACGTGACCAAGCCAAAAAGGGTAAAAAAAAAGGAAAAAAAAAAGGGAAAAAAAAATGGCGAATTTAGGGCGCCCAGCAACGAGCCCTGGAAGAGATCCAGATCTGGCACTAAAATCAAAAAAAAAGAAGAAAACCCGGAAACTGCCACTATAGCCGCGGGTCTGGGTCTGGACTCTGGACTCTGGATTCTGCGGCGAGAGGCTTATAACTGAGGATAAGCATAAGGTAAAACGAGGTAAAACGAGAATAAGGTAGATTAAGGTAAATTAGGTTGATCAGCTGGGTGTAGCGTGCACACGCTTTCGCTTTTGCGTTTGCTGCCGGATCCCACTATTCTATTACTCATTTCCAGACACAGTCACTACCACTGTCAGTGAAAAGAGTTGCCGTTTCCACTCCTGGCCACTGCTGTGTCACCGCAGGACGTCGTCGCCAGTGCTCTTGCTGTGCACGCTTTCATGCAGCCAATGGAAGAACCGATTCCAATTAGTGCCCGATTAGGCAATTGCAACTGGCCGCGCCAGACACTTCAGCTGCCGTAACAGTGCACGTTTTTCACGCCCACACACTATACACCGGTGGTGGTGGTGGCAATGGTGGTGGTGATACTCCCAAAGGCAGAGACGTTGCTGTGCAAAACAGAGGAACCGGCGGGTCCAGAAACAGGTAGCCAGGTAGCCAGGTAGCCAGGTAGCCAGGTAGCCAGGCAGACAGGCAGACAGGCAGTACAGCCAGAGCTGGCCGTAGCACCACACACAACCTGGTGTGCCGTCAAGTCCCGGTTCGGTTTTGGCGCCACAACAGCAGAGAAAAAAATTTTTTCACTCTTTTTTGGCTTTTTTTCCTTCTTTCTGTAGATAAGCGATTAGGTGCTGATACCGACTCTGGAAAACTATTTAAACAACCCTTTCTGCCCTTATCTCGTAGTTGTTTTTAGCCCTCGTTGCTATGCTCCCTTCCTCTGCTTCTTCTTTTTCTTCTTCTTTTCCTCTTTTTTTTTCTCCTTTTCCTTCCCTTCTTGCAAGTATAACTTATACATCTAAACACACTCGCTATCAGTCAAAAATGCAATTCTCAAAAATCTTTGTTACTTTAGCTGCAGTCTCCGCTGTCCAAGCTGCAAACAACTCCACTGAATCCTCTTCTATTTCCACCGCCGGTGCAAACATGAACACTTACGGTTCAGTCGCTATTGGTGCTGCTGCTGCAGCTGCTTTAGCTTTATTATAAAACTGATGCTTTTTTTCCCCCACCACATCCTAAGATGTTATTACTAAAATACAATCTAATTGCAAAACATTATAATTTCTACTAAACAATTAATATAAATATATATACAACATCTACTTTATATAATTAGTTTTTTTTTTCGTTTCTCTATTCACCAACCGTTTCCTCATATTTTCACCCTTTGTCTACATGCTTTTTTTGTGCCAACTAATATATTCTTATTGTATAATAAAAAAAAATTTTACAGTTTTATTAAAAATCACGCAGCGAAGCAAAAAAAAAAAAAACGGGAAAAAATTTTTCTCCTTTTTTTTCTCCTTTTCCGGTTTTTCAGTTTTTTAGTTTTTCCAGATAACCACGTTATTGTCGCTGGTTTTTCCGTTAGTATTTCCGTTGCGGTGGGATAAACAATAACTCGTCTTCTCTTTACACACCTGTTACACAACTATAAATCTTCACTGTCCCTGCCAGCAACGCCAACAAGCTCTGTATCGAAAACTAGCGATGCGTCTGGTGGAATAACTCCACCGGCACCTCTTTTACCATACGCTAGCTCTGATGGTATAACAAGTCTTCTCTTTTCACCAATACACATGTCCATTAATCCTTCATCCCAACCTTTAATAACTTGTCCAACACCTAATTTGAATTCAATTGGTTGATGTCTAGCTAATGATGAATCAAATGGTGTACCATCAATTAAATATCCACTATAATGAACTGAAATTAAATCTCCTGGTTTAGTCTTATATTTACATTTCTCTAAAATTTCATCTTCGTTTTCAACTAAAACTTGTAAATAGTCTTTCTCTACAACATTACTTAAATCAACCGCCTTTGTAACTGCTAATAATCCAATCACTCCTGCTAATAAACTACCGATCTTCATTGTTCCTGCTGGCTAACCGTTCTCTTAAATTATGTACAGCTCGTATACTTGAACGTCGTCGCCATCTTTGAAAGGCAAATGTTCTGTGCGACAGATTGTGCTAGAAAATTTCAAATTCGCGTTTTTTCTCTCTTTTCAAGACGCGTCGTTAAAATTTCACAAAAAGAAGCACAAAAGGCCAGAGAGTGGCATAGTGAAAGATCAGAAGTTTATAAGGCTAACCACCAAACAACAATATATAAATCATGTCTAACAACAACGAATATTCCAATTCGGATATTTTGGGTATTGATTTAGACCAAAATCTATCTTTTAATCCTTCATCAGCTTTAAATTCACTAAACTCTTCGTCAAATGTTTTACCAACTATAAATAATAACAATGTAAAGATAAAACGTAAAAGTGATAAATTAACTTATGAAATACTAACATCTTCGAAAGGTCTACCAAAATTAATTAAAAATATAAAATCAATTAAATTTCACAGGAAAAATTCTAAAAATAAGATACATTCAAGTAGTCTAAATAATTTTAAAAAATTAAAGTACTCTTCTGATCACCATTTTAAAAATTTAGCTAAAATTTTATCAATTTTCCAAAACTGGGGTAATAACCTAAGTCCTCATTCCAAATTTGATAAATTTATTTCAAATTTAAATACTGGTGTTTTACAAAGTGACGTTAAACACTGGATTTATAACGAAATCATTAACGACAAAAGAAATAAAATGGAAATAGAAATTGACAATGAAAACAAAGCTACATATAAACACGATTATGAACATGAAGATGAAAATGAAACGGTTAGTAAAACTGCTGATTTGAATAACAACGATGATATAGACGATGATGAATGGCCCGAACTATTCGGCGGTAATACATCAAATAACAACAACGTCAATACTAATACAAATAAAATCGCTGATAATCTATCCAATGAAAATACCAGCGATACAAATGATATTTCCCAAACTTCTGTTAGACAGAAACCGTTTTTCTCCACATTACTCAGAACGTCGTCTTCTCAAATACCTAGTGATTATAACAACGATAACGAATTCGACGACGAGTTCGATAGAATATTAGCCGGTACTATTGATGAAACACAATCGGTAATTGATAAATCTCAAGTCCCTGTACAGAACTCACAATTAGAGTCTCAAATAGGTCTAGACGATTTCCTAAGTGATGATGATGATGACGAAAACGATAAAGGTAAAAACGACACTAACGGTAAAAGCAGCGGGAATTTACAAACTGATTCAGTTTTCAGTCAATACATTGCCAAAGACACAGACTCTGCCGAACCCTCCACCCAGACGACCTCCACCAAACCTGCTGCCACACCTGTTGACACCGAAGAAGACTTCTTCTCCGACGACGATATCGTTATGAATCTGTAAATCGGCAGCGTCGATCGGCGCCGCTTTTCTTTCAGTTTTCTGTCATGTTTTCTTCATTGCCACGCGAAGTGTCTTTTTTTTATCGTTTTTTGGGTACACACAAACCATTTAGTGTTTTTTCTACGGTTCTGATTCTGACGGACTGCAACTTCCGTCAAAAAGGTTGGGTGGGTTTTGCGTATAGCATCGTTCACTATATATATATAGATATACATATATTATCAGTATCATTCAGTATTCCAGCATATATAGAGTAAATATATGTTTATATAATGGCTAGATTTTCTAGAAGGTATACCAGTAACAACAATGCAAATAACCAAGAAGACGAAGACGATGAATTTAACGATGAAAATTTGAAAAGTGATTCATTGGATGATGAACCGAGCGAAGAATTCGAACAAGATTTAAGGGATAACGATGTCAAACACGACACCAATGAGAAAACCACGAGTCCTAGTAAACATATCAGTAATGAAACCAATGAAGACGATGAAGACGATGGAATAAAACCTTATCGTACAAGAGCAAGGAAACCTGTAAATTATAACGAAGATGCATTATTAGGTGATTTAGACGCAATTGATGGTATAAATGATGATATAGATAATATAAAATCAGAAGGAAATAATTTAAAATCATTTGATAATGATAATGACGATGATGACGATTTTCAACCTGATCATAATAAAAGGAGATCAAATAGGAGAATCAAAAAATTAAACGACGATGACGATTTCCAAATTGATAATGATTTAAATGATGAATTTAATGATAATTATATATCCGATGATGACGATTTCGAACTTTTCTCAAGAAAACGTAAAAGACAATCAAATTTCATTGTTAATGATGAATATGATGGTGATGCAGATGATGATGAATACGATTCTGATTCAATGAAAAATTCTAAAAATCGTTCTAAAAATAAAAATAACAATAAATGGAAAAAGTTGGCTATGGCTGATAGTTCTTTAGATATTGATAATAATAATAGCACTACCAATGTAAATAATACTTTAACTTTAGATGAAGAATTAAAAGATTTACAAAATGATTCTCAAAGTGAATTTCCTGCAGATTCTGCAAATGAATCTCCAAATAAAAGAAATTTAAGGCACAGGAAAGAAATCAATTATAAATTACCCCCACCTGATTTATCTGAAGCTCAATTAGAAGAATTAGGTAATCAATTCAATTCAATTAATAATGAAAATAATGGAAGTCCAAAACGTAATAGATCTGGAAGATTTGGCGGACTTAGTACAAATAATGTCAATAATAATCATAATAATAATAGCGTCAGAAGACTTTTTCCAACTGTTGGACCTTTTGGTGGTAGTGAAGTTCAATCATTATTTCCGAATTCTAATTTTAATTCAAGTAATTTAGCTGCTTTAGCAAATGCTGAATCGAGTGATTCAGATGCTGAAAATGATTTAATTAAACCAACTGATCCAAATACTAATAATATTATTAAAACTAGTACAGATACAATTAATAATAGTAATAATAAAAAGAAAAATACTTTGGCTGATACAGATCCTTTAGGTATTGATACAAATATTAATTTTTCAAATATTGGTGGTTTAGAAAATTATATTAATCAGTTGAAAGAAATGATTACATTACCATTATTATATCCTGAAGTTTATTCAAAATTTCATATAACACCACCAAGAGGTGTTTTATTTCATGGTCCTCCAGGTACAGGTAAAACTTTAATGGCTAGAGCTTTAGCTTCATCTTGTTCATCACAAAATAAAAAAATTACATTTTTTATGAGGAAAGGTGCAGATTGTTTATCAAAATGGGTTGGTGAAGCTGAGAGACATTTAAGATTATTATTTGAAGAAGCAAAACAACAACAACCTTCAATTATTTTTTTCGATGAAATTGATGGTTTAGCACCTGTTAGATCTTCAAAACAAGAACAAATTCATGCATCAATTGTATCAACGCTTTTAGCTTTAATGGATGGTATGGATAATAGAGGTCAAGTCATTATTATTGGTGCAACTAATAGACCTGATTCAATTGATCCTGCATTACGTAGACCTGGTAGATTTGATAGAGAATTTTATTTTCCTTTACCAAACTTAAAATCTCGTGAAGAAATATTAAATATTCATATGAATAAATGGGATAATAAATTAGATGATTCATTTATAAAAGAATTAGCTAAATTAACTAAAGGTTATGGAGGTGCAGATTTAAAAGCTTTATGTACAGAATCTGCATTAAATTCAATTCAGAGATCATTCCCTGAAATTTATGAAACTAATAATAAATTAAAAATTGATATAAATAAAATTAAACCAATTGCAAATGATTTTACAAGAGCTTTGAAAAAAATTATACCTAATAGTTCAAGATCAACAAGTAATATATCACAACCTTTACCAAATTATATTAAACCTTTATTAAATGAACAATTTGAAAATATTTTAAAAAGATTAAATGAAATTTTACCAATTGAAAAAGAAATTACATTATTAGAAGAATCTAAATTTGAAAATTTAAATAATAATTTTCAAATTCAACAATTTGTTAAAAATATTGAATCAATGAGAATTTTTAAACCAAGATTAGTAATTAATGGTAAAAAAGGTCAAGGTTTAAAATATTTAAGTAATTCAATTTTAAATAAATTAGATGGTTTTACAATTCAAGTTTTAGATTTAAATAAAATTTTTAGTGATTCAAGTATAAGCATTGAAAATTTAATAACTCAAATATTTAGTGAATTAAAAAGGCACTTGCCAAGTATTTTGTTTATACCTGATACAATTGAATTTTTAAATACTTTAACAGATTCAATTAAGTCTATTATAAAATATTCAATTAAAAATTTAAATAATAATGATAAAATTTTAATCTATTGTGAAGTTGAAGGTAATTTAAATGATTATTTAAAAGAAAATTTAGAAGATATATTTGATATTGATATTGATGAAGATTTAATTGAAATACGAGATTCAAATGATAAAGAACGTGAATTATTTTTTGATAATTTTTGGAATTCAATTAATTTAACACCTAATGAATATAATGATATAATTATTAGACCAAAGAAAAAGGAAATTAATTATGAAATTATTAAAATTGATGAAATTGATAATAAAAATGATGATGATAATAATAATAATGTAAAATTAATTAAAAAACAAGCTAAAAGTGATATGAGATTAAAAAATACTTTAAAAGTTCGACTTTCTGGATTATTAGATATATTTAAAATTCGTTATAAAAGATTTAAAAGGCCAATAATTGATGATCATTTATTAGTTCATTTATTTGATGAAATACCAGATCCAAATAGTGATTATATAATCAAAAATAATAAAATTTATGAAATTTCAACTAATAAATATTATAATAATATGGATTTAGAAGTTATTGAAGAAAGATTATGGAATGGATATTATAATGAACCAAAAGAATTTCTTAACGATTTAGAATTAATTTTAAAAGATTGTAATACTAATGGTGATAGAGATAGAATTTTAAAAGCTAATGAAATGTATGCGCATGCAATTGTTGGAGTTGAAGAGATTGAAGTTCAATTTCCATTATTAATTGAGCAATGGAAAGATTTATCAAGGCGTGAAAAAATATTATCTAGAAAACAGAAAGAATCATTAATTGAAAATACTGATTTGCTTACAGGTGAGAAAAATTTGGAAGATAATGAAGTTAGTGAAAAATTAAAGGATATTGATAATATAACCAAATCAGATGATTTAAAAGAAAATGAATCTGAAGTTAAAACGCAAACACAAGTACAAACACAAGCAGTTGATAAAATTACAGCAATAGAAGTTTCATCAATGATTGATAAAGAGCAAGTACCTATTAAACCATTTGAAATTTCCAATGAAGAATCTGAAGCTAAATTAGAAGCTGAAAAGAAAGTTGAAGAAGAATCAGGAACACAAGGACAGCTAATTCCAGTTTCTGAAACCAATACAGGGAAAGCAGATGAAGAGCAGGAACCAGAATTTATTCCTGAAGTACAACAAGTTATATTTGATGAGAACAAAGTAAACGAGTTAAAGCAATTATTAATTGCGAAAACTGTTTCATTTAGGTTGTCTAAATTGGAAAAAGTTAACAGTAAATTATGTGACAAGGTTTGGACGCATCGTCTAGAATTGGACAAGTTCAAACTGTTAGAAGATTTAGAAGCTTATATAAACAATATACAGTAATTATATACATATATATAAATATATATATTCCAAAAAAAAAAAAAAGAAGTAATCTGTAGGTTTAAGTTAGAAGGGAAATCTATCAAGTAAAAAAAGCCGTCCGAAGAGTGTATCTTTTGAAAAAAATTTTTTTTTTTCACCCAATATTGCAAGTAATTGTTCTTCGTAAGCTTCTATTGCACAGCATTTTTTCCACCCACCCAAATCATGTCTAAGAGGAAAGAGATACAAATGAAAGAACAGCTTCAGTTACAGCTACAAGCAGGTTTTAATCAACTAGATCAAACTGTTTTATCATGGTTAAAACCAGTTACGAACGAAAATGACGACTTAATCAACGAGAATGCGATTAATTTCTCTAATCAGATAATTGTATCCAACGGTAAAGGTATTAATTTAAGCAATGATGTAAATGAAAGGGGAGGAAGTATTGAGAATGTTACAGTTGGAGATTTTTTAAATTCTAATGACAAGGAAAGTAAAAAGAGGAAGAACGAGGATAATAGAATTGATAAGATTGGGCAAGCTAAAAAGGGTGGTATTTCATATTCATCCAATTCATTACGTGCATTAAGTAATAAGATTAGAGATGATAAACGTAAAAATTTCAATACCAAGCCAGTTAATACTTATAGCAATAATCAAAGAGAAAGAAGATTTATTGATAGTCTTGAGAATGATAAGAAATCCAGCACTGTTAATAACAAGAATGATGACGATAGTGATAGTGAAAACGAGGATGATGTGGTTATGTTACGAAAGAGTAAGTCACAAGCATCTTCCAAAAGTGGGAATCCGAAAAAAAGCAAGAGACCTTTTTAGATGAACTGAAAAAGGGAAAAAGGAGCAAATCAGTTTTATAGATATATATATATATATATATATAGTGAGAGAGAGATACAGTGTTGTGTAAATACAGTTGTTATTAGTGGTAATAACGGAAATGCATGTATATCGGAGAAGCTAAACAGGAAAGACAAGGCAAGTTATTTACATAAGTCGATAATTTCCTTACTTGAAACAACGATAACTTCGCCGTCTTCTTTAATTGGGAGTTGACTTAATTTTAGAGCACATTGTGCAACTTCATCGCCATAAACGGGGTTACCGATGGCATTTCCAATAAACGTACCTCTAGTTAAACTACCAAACCATTCAGCACAGGTATTATTTAAACCCTTGGAGACTTTACGTTTACCAAGTAAAATACCAGGCTGTAGAATAATTGTTCTCTTGAATTTCAAATCAATTATATCCTGTTCTAATTTACCTTTAGTTTTCATATAAAGGAACGTAGAATCTTTATTTGCGCCCATTGAAGAAACAATTATTGCAGTATCGAATTTACCAATATTTTTTGCAGTTTTAAAACAATTTAAGTTTATATCATGATCAATTTTAATAAAATTTTCAGCAGATCCCGCAATTGCTCTGGTTGTACCAAATGATGAAAAAAAAGTAGAGTGTTCAGGAATTTCGTCTTTAATTTTAGTAATTTCAGACTCCCAGTTGTCACTATTTGATATAATTTTAACCAATTTCCCGTTTTCAGCTTCGGGATCCCTTCTGGTCAATGTAAATATTTTTTTAACGTTTTCATTCTCAAGCGCCCTAGTTAGGAAATGTGATCCTACCAATCCTGTAGACCCTATAGTTAGTACTGTACTCATTATCTGTGCTGCCAAGATGTTCAGGATCAGAACTAATGAAAACCTAGTGCAATTTCAGAGATTGATGTCATAAGCTAACTTTTTCTCCCCAATGCGCCACACACAGATTAAACAGAAAAAAAAGAAAAAAACCACACACACATTTTTTTTGCGGCGCAGTATCAGAGTATCACATAGATTCTTGCAGACATGGTAGCAGGAACAGCACAAAGCATGGCAGACTGCACCACGGAGTCGGTGCCAGTACTGGAAAGAGACTGCTAAGTGTATACCACCCGTCAACATCCCCTGTACTTACACGGTGAAAATGTAGACCCGATAGCAACATGCAACGGGTAAGACACCAACACAGCTTCTGAAAAAAGAGACCCGTGAAATAATCAGCTACCACACCAGTCGCCCTGTGCCTACCTCCCCGTGCTTCACACAGAGCACCAACGCTATGTGCCTGGTTCCATGGTCTTGTGTCCCATCTCTAACCCGTTCAACGCTGCTGTGCTGCTCCAAAACTTTATCCCCCAACCTGAACATCCCCCGCCACTGAATCCCCCCGACTCCCCCGTGTCCTGCCCCCGCCGGAGTCGTCTCCCGCGGCGTGTCCCCGCGGCCAAGCCAAACCTGCTGACTTTCCAGCTCGCACAAACCTCTTCGCTGCGCTGCGCTCTACTAAACGACTCAGATCGCTACATGCTGGTCCTGCCCTGCTGCTGCAGTTCTGCTGCCGTCTTCAGATTTCACTGAAAATACTCTACGCTGCGTGTATCTGTAATGTTGCTACGATTGCTATTTTGCTATATATGTTTTTGCTATATTACTATAGATATATTTATATATATATATATAAACGCTTTTTTGTGTTGGGAAAGTAAAACAAACGAATGTGGATAAAAACCCGTGGATTATCTAATCTTTTAAAAAAAAATGTAAACTAATTTATCTTTTATTTGTTTTCTATATTATATTATATGATATTTATTTGCCTCTTGTTTCTTTTTGTTTAATATTTACAGTACCGATTAAAAATACACTGAACCAATAATTATGAATTGATTAAACTTGATAAAAAAAATTGTATCATCTCTGTCTCGCCCCCCTTTGTTTTGGATATATTTAACAAATGTTTCCTATGCTCTGTTTTCTTTCGTTCTCCTCTTAATTGTTCTTACTTGGTATTGGTTTATGTTTTCACCGCTTCCTCAGATCTTTTCCCATTTTCTATATTGGATCTCTCATTATTGCCTTTATCAATATTTTTGTGTTTATTTTTCTCTTTGTCCTTATCATCAACTTCAGTTTCCGTTTCTGTATTATTATTAACTTCAGGTGTTGCCGATCTTTCAAAACTTGGACTTGAAGAATTCATTGCTGTAACAGTTTTTAATGATGATCCAGAATTTGGTAATGATAATATATTATGAATCGATCCAACATTATTAACAGATCCTGATGCTGAAAATGATAAACTTGAAACAATTCTTTGATCATCATTTAATAAACTAGAAATTGATGAATTATTTCTAGATATACTTCCACCTGATGAAACTGATGATCCACTAAATATGGAATTTTGTGCTGAAATTGATGAATTTGTTGTACCTTGATGTAAATCAAATATTGAAGGTCTAATTTGATGACTGATTGAACTTGACATTGTAGAAGAATTTCTTGAAAAATGAAATCTATTACTATTTGATCTTGTACCTGATGAAATACTATGAACAGGTGATTGTGGTAATGAAATTGAATTTGCATGACTTGATGATGAAGAAATTGATGAAATTGAAGAAATTGGAGGTAAAGTAGTACTATTATTAGTATTTGTTATAAATTGCTGATTTTGAATTATTGGTAAAGGTAAAGGTAAAGGTGGTGATCTTGATCTATTAATAGTTGGAGCAGGCATTGAATTATTTGAACTAGGTGCAGGTGCACATGGATCAACGAAAACTGATAAATGACGTTGTGTTGATTCATGTTTTTGTGCAAAAAAATTTTGTTTATATGATACAGGTGATAATCTACCAGTTGGTGAAAATGGCCTATGAATAATATGAGTTTGTTGAACAGGAGTTGATGAAAATGTAGATTGTAATTGTTGATCAATATTATTATTAATATTATTCATTGATAATGGTATATGTGGTTGATTTGTTTGCTGTGAAGGAGAAACTTGTGACATATGTCTATTTAATAAACGATTAGGTTTTGGAGTTGTGGTTCTAATAATACTCATATGATTATTGTCATTTTCGTTTTCGTTTTTGTTTTGCTGTTCGTGTTCGTTCTCGTGTCCATTTTCATCTCCATTTTCATTTTCTTCTTTAATTGTTTGTGTATTCTCCAATAAACTATTTTCCTTACTATTATCTTTGGAAGTAAAATATACAGGATTATAAACAATTCTATTTGAATTTAATGATAATTTATCATTATACTTTTTTTCAGAATCACCCTCTAATTTAATTTCAGTTTTATTTAATTTATTCATATCATTATTAAAATCAGTTTTAGTTATAGTTTCAATTTTAACATTATCATTTGAAGGTAACTTTGTTATATTATTAATATCTGTCAAACTTTGTTCATTTTTAATATTATTTGAAGTTATATCATCTTTATTATTAGCATTATAATCATTATCATCGTTATCATTATCGTTATCGGTATCAATATTAGATATATTAGTATGAATTTTTTCATTAATAGTTTCATCATTATTTATTGTTGTAGTATCATTAGCAGAACTTCTTCTTGAATTAGTTCTCCTTTTAATTAAATGCAAATTAGATGAATCACCTCTTCTAAAAGTTTTTGAATTATGACGAAATTCCCAAACAGTTGTATTAGGTAAATTGGAATTTGGATTATTTTGATTTGCTTCACAAACTTTATGAAATCCATACATATGTAATTGCCTAACAAAAGATGCAACGTTTCCATGTTTAAAATAAGTAGTTAAACAAGTTGCAAATTCCGAACCTGGTAATAAAGCAAAAGTATGATGATCATTTTGATATAATCTACTCCACCAAATTAAATGTGATAAAGTTTGATCGTGTAACATTGTATATAATTTTGTTACAAATGCGGAAACTTTTTTATTGTTTTTATGTTTACTAACTGATTGAGTTCTTTTTGGTGCTTTATCAGTAATATTTGTAAAGAATTGATTTTGATTTTGATTTGAATTTTGATTTGGGTTTTGATTTGGGTTTTGGTCTTGAATTTGTTGATGTAAAATTGGGAGATTTGGGTGAGGTTGTTGAGGAGGGAAATTTTGTGGTAGCTGTTGTTGTTGTTGATTTTGGAATTGCTGAATTTGGAATTGTTGATGTTGTTGATGTTGTAATTGAAAATAATCATTTTGAATTTGCTGTGAGAAATGATTAAATTGCATTTGTTGATTATATAATAATTGCTGTTGGGAATTAATTTGGTTAGAAGGAATTAATGGTACCTGTTGGTTTTGTGTTTGGGATTGAGATTGATTTGGATCCATATTCGGATTTGGATTTAGATTATTAAAAGGAACTTGTTGTGATGGTATATTTGGCATAGAATATGAATAAGGAAATAAATTTTGCTGTTGAGGTATATCACTTTGTACTTGAGGTTGAGAATTTTTAGAAATTTGTTGAAGTAAAGGGATTTGTTGATTAATTAAAGGAGGTAAAGGTTGAGGAGTAAAAGATTGTTGAAATTGTTGATTTGGAAAGGGCTGGGGTTGAGATTGTTGCCGTTGTTGGTCTTGAGGATTTGCAATAAAATTATTATATCGATTATCCATTGTTGTATATTTACATAAAAATTAATTTGGAGTGTACAATTGAAAAAGTGTTAAAGTGTTAAAATGGAAAAACGGAAAAGTGGAATATGAAAAGTGAAAAAAATGCAAGAAAGTGAATTTATGAAATGAAATCAAGTATGTGAAAAAAACCAAAGTCTAAGACGTTATCAAAAAAGATGAAAAAAAAAGAATAAAGAACAATGAACAATGAACAATGAACAAAAAACCAATAATCAAGCTTCAGTTGAATGTGCTGTTTGAAGAGAGGAAAAGGGAGAGATTCCTTTTCTTTCACAGTGAGTTTTATTCCTTTTTTCCAAAAAAAAAAAA